>MJHO01000178.1:0-350622 GCA_002076135.1 Xerophyta viscosa | reverse complement strand
GAGGGTGCAAGTTTCGGTTTAAAATGATTTTTTCGTTCTCCGGCCACCGCGGCTCGCCGGAGGCCGTTTCGTTCGTTCGTATATGTTCTTATACGTCCACAGAGCTTACCTGGCCATTAATGGCGGGACGTTTTTCGTTCGTTCGAGTTATGCGTAATATTAGCTTTTTTCGATTATTTCGGTCCGCCGCGGCGACGAACAGCCGACCGAGCTGGGTTCTTAACAAGTTTAATGGAGTTATTAGAGCTGTATAGAGGATACTGAAAGAGTTACAGGAAGTTTAGATGAATATACCTCAAGATGTGGTGTTTTGGCCGAGCTTGCGGGCCACTGCTCCGGCGACGGCGACGGCGCGGCCTTGGGCGATCCTGGGGAGCTGAAGGAGGAGGAAGAAAGGTCGTCTTCCGAGCTTGGTCGTGCTCCTCTCCTTTTGCCCTCTCCTCCTTTATCTACCTCCCTTTCTCTCTCTATCTCACTTTCTCTCTCTAATTTTGCTCTCTCTCTCTAGACCCTCTCCCTCTAAACATTTCTGGTGCTTGTGCTACTCCCGGGCCCCCCTCAAAATGGAAGAGTTGGGGTGTATATATAGAGGTCTTGGGGGGTATTTTAGTCATTTATGTTAGTTTTTAGGGTTAGGGTTTGGGGCATGTGACAGAGGAGAGAGAGAGGTCGGTGGGATGGGGGGGTGGCTGCTGTGCAGCCACCCCATATCATTATATATATACATTTTTTTTTTTAAATACTTTTTTTTTATTAATATTTCATATTTATATGTGCATGTATATATATAGGTGTGTATATGCACTTATGTATTTATATATGTTTATGTATACATATGTATATATGTGAGAGTATGTGTATAAACATGTGTATATATAAGTTTATATGTATATATGCATTCACTTATGTAAATGTGTATATGTATGTGTATATGTGTGCATACGCTTTTATGTACGCATATGTATGTGTGCATGTTACTATGCACGTATGTACATGTGTGAGCATATATCTTTATATCTATATGTATGTTTGAATGTATTATCATATTTATAAATGTATATGTATATAACGGTTGTATGTATAGTCTATGAATCAGTAATATGTATAGTCATGTATATGTGCGTGTATATTTCATGGGTTGTCAGATATGTGTACGTATATAGATATATGTTGTTATGTGTCAAATATACATATATATATATATATATATATATATTATATGTAATATATATATATATATATATATATATATATATATATATATATATATATATATATATATATATATATATATATATATATATATATGTTACCATGTCCATGTCATAAAATTTACAGATGTGATTCAGAGTGTATCGTGGTTACCGGCCGGACAAAATGGGGTGTCGACAACGGGCTGTCACGTAATGCCAACGATAGAACGATTTTCACTAAGAATAAGATGAGTACATATCTCTCAATTCTCCTCTCACTTTTACAGCATATCTCGGTATCTCTATCAACCAACCCATTTTCTGGAGTTGTTTACTGCCTTATATAGCCATTATGGAGAATATTCCCTAGGCCCGGGCGGCCTTTGAGCTTCCTCATGTAACAGCCTAATAACTACAACTCATTAATTGCCTACCTTAATAAGCCTTTATTAGGAATCATAAAGAGTGCGTCGGTTACATTCCCCCGCGCGTGCATGTAACGGTCCAACTTCCCATAATTGCTGGTGTCGACCTCGGGTAAGATTGATACCGAGGTGTATGTCGGGAGTCGACTGTTGGTGGTACATGTTCCAGCAAAGGGTCTCGACGTCTATCTCGGATAAACACTTGGTTACGTCTTGAGTCTTTACTTTGGGTTTGGCCCATCTTCCTATCGAAAGTATGTCAGCACCATGACACGTGGCGATGCAGAACGGAATTATATCAGCCCTCAACTTGAAACTTAAACAATATTCTCCACCGTCGCACCATCCATCATTTTGTATGCACCCATTGACCGTCTCAATATCTCTAGTGTTTTGATTTGTTAAAATAGCTATTTTGGGACTTTCAAAAATTTAAGAGTTTTAAAAAAATTTAAACCCATTAGGCTAAGATTTTGGAGTCAAAAATATTTTTTAAAAATTTTAAAATATTAAAATTTTAGATATTTTAAAAATAGGCTTATACCCGAGTTTGGTACACTTGAGCGTTGCGTGTACCAGATCGGCTCACTCTCTATCAATTGCATACTATGGAGGAGGTGTTGAGGTTGTTACAAAGCATTGCTTTTGAAAAACTGTCTACTCTATGTTAGAAATATTTATTTTCAGGTAGAAAAAATGATCCAATAATTTAATCGAAGACAATAAAATTACAATGGAATAACTACATGTACAATTAAATAATTTATCTGAGTGAACGTTTCCACATAATCTGCAAAAATAAAACAAACAAAATTAAATAATTAAGTTAAAAGACTTAGCTGGAAAAATCGGTCGAGGCACGCCGAAGCGCTTGTCCCAATCGACTAATTCGCCGATCTGTCGTGCAGATATACCCACGGCGTGTCGAAGGAGATACAACGACCCTTGCTTTCCTAACACGACTCAGAAAGCAAGATGAGAAACCCCCGCGTGAAATAGCCGCTTAGTATATTAGAATTTAAAAATCAGAACATGAAAACCGAGAGATGAAGATGATTTCTTCTGTGTCATTTCTAGTAAGAAAAGAGAGCAATATATAGCATGTTAAAGATCCATTTTCTGGACTTGTACCGGCACAAAAAACAAACGCCAAACTTAAATGTTAATCAAAGCAAATTAAAGACAAAGAAATAAAGATTAGACGTTTCAAATCTAATTAGTTAATTAACATTGTAAGGATTAAACGGTCTTATGACCGTTTTAATCTTTTTAACTTCTTGGCCGTGCGCTCACACAGTCATTGACTGTATGCAACCAAAGAATTTATTATTTTATTTATTTATTTTTAAATTATAAAATTATTAAAAAACCAACACTCTATCGGCGCATATTTTTAAAATCCATCAGAAATCAGCCAAGCTCTCTTAAATTTTTACAAATTGCCCCCTTTCGTGATTTGTGAATTAGCATTTTGATTACTGTATAAGTATTTTTTTAAAATAATTTTAAAATAAAAATTATATATGTTGAAGTGCTATATAACTTTATTGCGAAAGACTTTCTAAAAATTATTCGAAATAGGTGTTCTAAGACTCTAAAGTCTTAACGAAGTATCTACTAACCTTTTAAAAATTTAGAGTCTCAAAATATCTAATTAGAAGTATATTTTTAAAAAAAAATATTCAAATATAAAAATTGTAGATTTTGATAATATGTATAATTTTTATGTTCATAGTATTTCAAAAATATACTTTTAAATAAGTATTTTATAGTATAGAAAATTAATTTATTAAAAATAAATGGGCTAATCCATAAAAAGTGGATAGTAGAGGGGTTGATATATAGCTCTCCTTTTTTTCAAGGACACAGGATTAGAGGTATACTAGGATAAAGAAAATATAATAAGTATTAATTTTACTATTTGCAGATGAAAGTTTAGATATTTTTAATATTCAGACTTGATCCGAGTTAGGCAGGCATTCACGTACGCTCATAAGTGGTACGGGATATACTTATATAAATATACATGATAAGCCATATGACAAGCTATTTGTGAGAAAGCCAAGAGGCTTCAAGAGTTATCTAAATTATGAGTTTGATAACCATTCTCATATTCGGATAGATCGCTGGACCACATCAGAGTTACATCGACGAATATGAGCATAAGCACAATGATCTGCATTCGCACGTAATCGAGTTATTCTAAAAATTTTACTTACCGTAGAGTTCATGTTAAAAGACCGTTGATTGCCTTTAGATATATATACAATTTTTATTAGTTTAATATATATATATAGCGTAAGGGGGGGGGGGGTGTGCACTGTAGCAGCCCCCCTTCCCCTCTCGCGCTTAAATATAAGAGATATCCAAAAAAAAAAAAGGCAAATGAAACAGAGGAGGTTAAACTGAGTTTATTTAATTTTACTTCCATACGATTTATTGGCCTTATATGTAAGGTGATGGCATCCACATGCTAACTAAAACAAAATACAATATAATTGTATAGTATATAAATAACTACTGATATAAATATGAAAAATATGATCTTAATTAGCTAGATACTAACACAATATTATAAGAGTTATTATTGAATTCATGAATAGTTGGAAATGTTAGAGAAGATTATAGAAGGTTGATATATGATAAAGAAACTCTAATTATTTAGTAATTAGGTTTATTTGCATTCTTTGTACGTATAGTTATCTTTTTTGTTTCTTTTTTTTGTCTGAACGGGAGGCGAAAGTCCTAAATATTTGTTAATCGTAAGTAAAAGCCAATACGTAAAGAAAGAGAACTGATAGAAAGTTAGCTAGTTGATTAACTTCACGGTAAATATAAGTCGGTGAATTTTTCATTCTCGATTCAAAAACTCCTTGCACTCAGATGATCAAATTTTGATGACTTCCATCAGATAGTTGTTTAGATTTTGAGAGAGTTTTTGGTGTAACGGTTACAACACGTATTTAAAAAAAAAAAAAAAAATTAGTATCAAAGTTGTAAATTTTGATGAGATTTACAATTTTTATGTTTAAAATTTTTCTAAACAATGCATATAAAAATATGTTTGTAGCTCCAAAATTTAACGGGTATGAAGTAAATTTAAAAACTATTTTAAAACCTGTTGAATCCATTAAACGTTAAGAGTTTCAAAACATCTATTTAGAAAAAAATTTTGATTTTTTTTAAAAAAGTTGTAAATCTTATAAAAATGTACAAGTTTTATTTATGAAGTTTTTCCAATAATCGTAATTTTTTTTTTATTTAAACACGAAGAGAATAAATGCTGACGTGGCGTAAGAGTTTTATTGTAATTTTTTTTTTTTTTTTAGATTTTAGCAGTTCTACCGCCAGCAAAGTGGCAGTCTCAAGTTGGACACTGTGCAGACCTCAAACCCATGCAAGTTTCAGTACCTGAAGACATCCTATGGAATTCTGCCCAAGTACTGAGCAAACTCCAATATACACAGATCCATCCACTGTCCCGTTTCAGCTGGTTTATGTGAACTGCATTTTTACAAAGAAAAATTACGTAAGCATATACATATTTGTATGTTTTAATGTGTATAAACTTGTGATATAGAGTGGATACGGAATGCCACGTGTCAATAGATAAACTGGACTCCAGACGAGGCGAGAAGTCCTGCCGATACTGAGGTCCAGGTAAATTATCCGAAGTCTGTCCGTTATTCAGCATCGGTCAGCCGAGACTGACACCGAAGCCTAATGTTGTCCCAGATTCAATCTAGGTTTCAGGTCACCGACCTAGCTCACGCGTCCTGAATAAGAGAAGACCAACTCAGCCGCATAACCGCCGCATGAACGTGGAGGAGTCAGTTAGACACTGCATCTCCCGCAAACAAACGTAGGAGCTTACGAGGCGTAAGGAGAACCAGTTAACCCACGATTCTCACCAAATCTATTATTTATGCAATTGTAACGACAACGCGTGCATCCAACAGCGCCTATAAAAGGCCACCTAAGATACTGTTGATGGAATCTAATTTCACGCATTTGAGTGCACCTAAATTAACAGATTATGCTAAGTCCAGAGACGTTCTTAGAGGGCATTATAAGCTGAAATGTTCTTAGTGAGAAACGAGAGGAGAGATCTTGTAATCCCCAAACCTTACTGACATTCTTGTATTGGTTTACGTAATCGTCTGTGATTTTTTTCTTATTTTACTCAAATATTTTCACGTAAAAATCTCAAATCTCTATATCATTCTTCCTTTCTCATCAACTCTCTCTCTCTCTCTCTCTCTCTCTCTCTCTCTATATAATATATATATATATATTATATATATATATATATATATATATATATCCGTGTGTGTGTAATAGAAGTATTGCTGAGAGAGGTAACTGAGGTCCAAAGAAAGCAAATGCTTATGTGGCCGAACAAGGCCTAGTGAGTCCAATGGGCTTCAGTTAGGTCTGAGCTATTCTCTTTGCCTGCATGGTTGCTTAACAACAATTTCAAATCCACAAAAAGACTAAGAATAATATATGGCAGGATTTCTCTTCTGTAATTTCACACAATTTAGATTCACTTATCAAAATTAATATAAATTTAGTCCAATTTAGATTCACTTATCAAAACTAATATGAATTTAGTCCCTATGGAACATTATTTAAATTCTGACAAATTCGATCTTAAAATTTGTGTGAGAAATCCGCATTTGCTATTTTTTTTTTTTAAAAATAAAAACTTCATGACAAACATAGTTGTGAGCATGTACTCATAAAAATAGTTGTGGTTTACATTTTGGACCAAGTCTGATTACACTTTCGTGTGTATAAGGGATAAAAATCTCTTCCACCTGCTTAGTTGTTTGCATGTTATATAATATTATAATGTCTCTAATAATTATTATCAAACTAATAATAATAATAAGGTGTCTTATACGCAGCATTTAGAAATTCTGATCAACTAAAATTGGATATTAGTTGTCTTAATGATCTATTAAAAAAAAATATATTTTTTAAGGTTATAATCAACGAAGGTCCCTATATTGAGCTGAATGATCTTTGGAGACAATGACAACCATGATCGATAGGGGTAATGTGTTGCTAGTGACGACAACAGCCTTACCCGCCTTTTCTACCCTTTTTTTCTTTTTCAATGTCTACTTCGCACTTTTTATTATTATTTCCAAAAATATTATTATTACAATTTTTTTTTTTTTTTTGGTATTCGATACATAGATATACTGATGAGAGTGTTTGATTCTCGTGAGGTTGACATCATTGTATCATCGCTTCATTTATAAACCAAGTAGGTGAAGGTTTGAACTGTCCTGTAAACCAAGGAAACCCTTACAAACTTTCTCCCAAAGGCACAAAATCATCTGCTATTTGCTCTGGATATAAGCAAAGTATTGGATTTGTCATTTTATTATGTTCCTTACAAGTGATCCACATGTAGGCCCCTCATCGATGAATCGAGTGTAGGGTTTTGGTCTATGATCTAAAAACCCCAACTTCTAGATCATGGATGAGGGGCCTACATGTGGATATATATATATATATATATAGGGTTTTGGTCTATGATCTAAAAAAAAGTAGGGGTACTTGCATTGTGAAGTACCAAAACTACATTTTCATTTAGTAATTGAAACTATTCTTTCTACATTTTATGATTTCTATGCAGCCATATCCAGAAACAGATTTTTTCCGTCAGGATTCATCGGCCTAAAAATTTAGACCCGCGCATACAAAATTGAAGCACATAAAATAAAAAGTTCACGAACCACGTGAGCATGCAAAAAAATCCCATGTTTGGTTGTGATATTCTTACATGCTTGTGTCCTTTGTGGACTTTTTATTCTATAGGATTCCTATACCTGTATGCATGGGTGTAAATTTTCAGGCCATGGATAATAATGAAAACATAATTCTTCTAGAGGCGACCATATATATTAATCGGCTGGTTCTCGACCGATCAATAAAGTGATCGAAGACAAAGTTGGCGAAGAACGTAACAAACAGTGAATAGAGAAAACAGAGAACACATATAAACTTTTTACGTGAAAATTCTCGTTGCCAAGGTAAAACTACGGACGATCACGTAATGCCAACGTGAAATATACTATGAGTAAAAGAGATTACAATCTCATAAAACTCACAGTTTTCTTAAGTACAAATAGTTCTCAAGTAATCAGAATCCAACCGTCATTACAGCGCCGTAGACGGCCTTTTATAGACACCTCATGTATACGCCAACTAGGCGACGG
The DNA here is from genome assembly GCA_002076135.1 of Xerophyta viscosa. NCBI lineage: Eukaryota > Viridiplantae > Streptophyta > Magnoliopsida > Pandanales > Velloziaceae > Xerophyta > Xerophyta viscosa. The sequence continues at coordinate 342,771 of MJHO01000178.1, read as the reverse complement.
TTGAAAAAATGTCGGATCTTGGCTGAATGATAGGGTTGACTGGATTATCCTTGCGCCACGTGAGCCACTACGCCAGCGGAAGACCGGTTCTTGTGGTGGACACTTGCGTGGCAACGACGTGGTCCCCGATATATCCACGCGGGAGTGACCTGCGCGTCTGCCCGAGGTCTCCTGGTCATGTTATGGACCTCGGATAAGGAGATCATGAGGTGGGTCTCGATATTGCGCGTTCCTGGTATAGCTGCGGTGTTCCCTTCTGAGGTCCGATCTGCGTGAGGCGTCTGCAGGCTTTTTAAAATCTACCTTCGTGGGCTTGTCTGTCTACATATATGGGCTTTATTATCCTTTCGACATGTGGCAGCCTAAATTCGAGCTCCATCGTATATCATATCGTATCCAAACTTGACAGGACTATATTTTGTTGTTTGTTGTGGTTGATTTCAGATATACGGTTATAGTCTCACTACCGCCGCAAAATGTCGAATGAGAGTCAAGATTTAGGGTTGGCATTTAGGAAGTTCACAAATGGAGGGACATTTTCAAAAAATAGAAATTAGTACACCAGTTGTTCTTAAAAGAAATATAAATAAAAATTAAAAGTATTTTTCTTTGTAACTAAAGAAGATATAAAAGGTTGGCAAGTAAAATTAGATAGTAACCTTATAAAGCAAAGAAGCTTTACAAAAAATGACAGAATTAAGAATCCATGGAAGAAAAAGTGTGTGGAATCAATTTGTTTTTAGAAATATTCATGTAATCAAGTAACAAAAAAAATCTCCTTGACTAGGTTAAAACATTTTCCCCTCTCATATGTACTTTCAAAAGATAATGAACATTCAGTCAAATTATCTTACTAAATCAGCTCTACTCATGAAATATAAACTTGTGTTATCTATGATTTGTATATTATGACAGTCATACTTAGTAGACCTTTGATAGATAAATTTTTCTTTCTTGATATTTTTTTAAAAAGAACTTTTTTCCCATTTTATGGAAACATATATATATATATATTATTATATTATATATATATATATATACTATATATATAATATATATATAATATATATAATCTTTTACATGCACTACCAATTCAATCATCTTGATAGGCAAACAAAAGAAAAGCCTATCAATTCATATATAATTAATATATATATATATATATATATATATATATATATATATATATATATCTATCTTTTACATGCACTACCATATCAATCATCTTGATAGGCAAAAAAAAGAAAGCCTATCGCATTCATATATACATCAAATAGTGACTAAAATGAAGATATTTCGATGTGTTTCTATAAGTCGGCCTTCAACAACTTCGTTAATTATGAGTATCCAAAATTAGATCGATAATGACCACATTATAATAGAGAAATTTATAGATTTAAATAAAATCTATAATTTTAAAGTCAAAATATTTTTAAAAAATATTTTTAAATAGATGTTTTGGGATTCCAAAATATAACGGATTAAGTTGAAACGGATTTTAAAACTAATTTTAAAGCCCGTTATTAGTTGGAATACAAAACAATTAGAAATTTTTAATATAAATATTATAGATTTAGATAATAACTACGACTTTCGTATTAAAACTTTTTTAAAATACTTTTAAATAGTTATTTTGGTGCACCAAAATATAATAGATTTTCAATATATATATATATATATATATATATATAAAGCAAGTATAATTTTGGATGGAATGTGAAGCTTTTATATATTTGAATAGTTTATAGAATCAGATCATAAGAATAAAAATATTAAAAAAAAATGAAAAAATATATCTAGCTTTCTTATCTCTTTCTGGGATAATATTTATATTTTTTACTAGATAATTATCGTATAAGTACAATATGGATGGAAAATATAAACTTATATCTATTAGTAAATATTATAAATCAGATTACAATTATGGATGTTAGCTGAATTTTATTTTGCTAATTGTTGCAGAGAACATACCATATTTTAATTTTTTACTTTAAAAAAATAATATCATTTGATAAGTGTGGTAGAGAATTATTACTTATTTTTTCCTCGTAAGTACATAAAGAGATAATAATTAAACTCCTAAAAGTTAATAATATTTTTTATTTTGATAAATTTTAACTTTATACTATTTCTCCAAATTTTTACTCCAAAAGTTAATACCATAATACTATTTTATTATTAGTATCACAGGCAAAACAAAAAAAAAGGTTCACTTCTCTAACTATGTTTTGCATGCATCTCAATTTCAAATCTCACCGTATCATATTCAGAATAAAATTTTATTATTAGTTATCTTTTTAAAGTTATCATATATTGTAGCAATAAAAAGACTGCGCATTTTTGGATTGAATTGGATTTTAGGTCGGATAGAGTGTTGATTACGATTAATTAGTTGTCACTAGATATACGTCGCTAATCCCCCTATTTAAAAAATATATATTTTGTTAAAAAAGTCTATACTTTGCAAAGCTTTGTTTAAATTTATTTATTAGAAAACTTATAAAATCACTAATATATAAATATTTTTTTTTAAAAAAAATAAGTACGAACAAAATATATTTTAATGTGATCTACAATATTTGTTTAATGTGATCTATAAAATTTGTATATAACTTTTTTGTTTTTAAAAAAAATGATTTTCAAATATATATATTGAGATTCAAAAAATTTTATAATCATTAAAATTTTCAGACCGTAAAACACATACTTAGAAATATTTTTATGAAAAAATTTTAATACAAAAATTATACAACACACGAAATGCTAGTTTTTTGGCATTTATTTTTTTTTTTCAAAAAATAGTTATGCGTATATTTTTTTACTTGATTTAATAATTATTAGAAAAAATAGAATTTTATTTGAGTGAACAATACAAAAAGAGGGATTGATTTGATATAATAAAAAAAAAGAGCTGACCATTTGACCAAAAAAAATTAAGGATATTGACTATTTTATTGTCCTAGAATTTAATATTGTTAAAATATATTTTCTACTTTAAAATAATATTTTTATGTCCATTTTATTCTATAAATAATAAAATTATTCTTAAATGAAAAATGAGAATAATTAACTTAACAATTAGGATGATTTTGACATTTTACGGAATTAACGGGTATAAAAATATTATTTTGATTAATAGGTATATTTTAACGATATCACATTATGAGAAAATAAAAAGACAATCCCAAAAGAGAACGTGGAAGCAATTATTTTTTTATGTAAATATTTTTAGGGATAATTATATTTCAGCTCCTAATTCAAATTGTTTGTATTTTAGCCTCCCGAAGTACGTTCACGTAGCGCGTTTCTGTATTTCGCCACCGTTCCTACATTTTCGGGAGCTGAAACGCGAGACTTTTGAAATAAAGAGCTGAAATGCAATTATTCTATATTTTTATGTGAGTCGGAAGAATAATGATCAAAACTTAAAAAATGTTCTCCCACTATAGTGCAAATTAAAATTCTCAATAATTTTAATTGTTCAAGAAATTATAAAATCAATTAAAACATGTGTTTTTAAAATTTTTAATTTTGTACTACTCGTAGACATTTTTAACTTTCAATATAAAAGTTCTGAAAAAGACAATAGTTTATTTTTATATTAATTTTTAAAAAAATAATTGGATATAATATTATAGAATATAGTTTTATAAAGGAATTTTTTCGCCCCTGTTTTCTATTTATGTGTAAATCAGTCTCCGAAAATACGTTTTTGGGGCTGATTTGTTTTTTTTTTTTAATTACATATCAGCCCTCCGGAAACGTGTTTTCGGAGACTGATTTACACACTCTCAAAAATAAGGGACTGATATGTAATTTTCGGAGACTGATTTGTACATCCCCAAAAATAAGGGAGCTGATACGTAATTTTTTATTTTATAAATTTTTTTTAAAATTAAATATTTGTTTAAAACAGTTTTTACAAAGAGGGGAACGTTTTCCAAAAATTATATTTGTTTTCGAGAATTTAATGTTCATGATCTAACTGTTACAATCGGCATTCCTAACGGGAGACAACGAGACAGACATCGCACCTGCATGGACGACGGTTACCCAACATAAAGATCCACGGTTTTCGCAATAGACACCCTACGTTTTACTTTATTCATTAATTGCATTCGAAACTCACTGCAGCATCCCCCTCGTGTGAGTTTATATATATATATACAGATATAAATCTCCGCCGGGCGCCGGCCTGCTGCCTCGTGATCCGCGCCCGCCCGCTCATTCTGCCCTCACCCGGGATAAATCTCAATCTCAGGGTGTTCTGAACGTTATCGCTCTTCGATTGATCAATTCCCCCAATGCGATCTCGTAGACTATTTTAGACATCATTTGTTCTTCGATTTTGATTATTGTGTTTTTCGACCGAGAAATTTTAATCACTGTTATAAGATGAAGGAAGGGGGTGATTATATGCCGGCATCGCCGCGAAAAGATTGGTCCATCGGAGTGATCAAACTCGTGTCTGCAATGGTGATTTTCATGGCGGGCGCAGTTCTAGGCCTCTCATTGAGCGTGAAATTCACCAAGACCTACTTCACGTCGCAAACAGAGCTATTTTTCCCTTCGAAGCTTTACACATCAAACTGCGATCGCGATTGCTTAGACTTGAAGAATTTCCTGAAGCCAAGCCATTTGAATCATCGAATGAGCGATGATGAGTTGTTCTGGCGAGCATCGATGGAATCTGCTAGAGAGTATCCATACTACCGCGTTCCTAAAGTAGCATTCATGTTTCTTACGCGGGGAGAGTTGCCTCTTGCCCCGCTGTGGGAGAGATTTTTCAAGGGCCATGAGGGGCTCTATTCAATATATCTTCATGCGCCGCCGGGTGTTGAGTTTAATGTCTCGAATTCGTCTGTGTTCTATGGTCGGCAGATACCCAGCGAGGTAATGAATTACTTATTTTGCTAATTATATGATTTTCCTGTTTGGTTGGTTTTTGGCTCTAAATGGAGCACTGTGGTGGTGGTTGTTATTGGTCTGTTTGGTTAGCTTATGATTATCACTTGCTTTTATTTATATAAAAGTCAAAAAATGAACTTTGAGCAGTTTAATTCCTGAGGGAGAAGTTTTTGTTTTCACTTGTTTGAAGAGGAAGTCAGAGTTTGGATTTACATGAGAAGAGAACCCCTCCTTGGACCTAAGCGAGCATCATGACTGCATGACTATTTCATTAGCAGCTTGCTTTTGAAAGTTCTATTAAAATTTTTCTTGTTGATTTAGGTAGCTGATACAAGGTTATTGTGTTTGATTCCGAATCGACAATGCACAAAATGCTAGACACTTGTGAAATCTGTTTCATATCTGTTAGCGGATTGGTAGATGATTAATGTATAGATGGTTTCCATGATGCCATAAAGGATGAAGATACCAGAAGAATTCGGCAACTGTTGGTTTAGTTGGAAGTTTATATAGTGTAGTCCACATGGAGGGGCAACATGTTATGGTATTGTCAATATGCCCAACTATATCACGTCAGAGGTACAACTTACTGGGTCATCTCTTGTTAATTGGGGTTTCATGTTTAGGGTTATTTCAGAATTATGATACATGAAAATTGCCTGCAATAATGCTTTAGGTAATGTAACGTTGATTTGAGACTGCTAAGAGTTTAAGAAATAAAGTTTATAAATTTCCATTACTGCTCAGTTACGGATTCCCTTTTTTTTTTTTTTTTTTTCTTTTCTGAGGAAAAATGGCAGCAACATTTCTTTAGCTTCAACAAGAAAAGGTCTTTAGTCATACATGACTAGATCTCCCACAAAGCAAGATAGTAATTACTTTGTTTTTAGTGTATATTTAGAACATTAGGACAGTCTGCATTAGAGTTTTGTTGTTTGTGGCTTTATATGCATACTTGCCATCTTTTTGTTGTCACTTCTTCCATTACAAACAACTTATGTTGACATATTATTGTTACCATGTGACAATGAAAAAAAATGTTGTATACCAGCCATTTGACTTCTAATCATGATTTTACGTGCCGGTTGGCACTGCTTGTGAGGTGGCACATGCATGTTCTGGCACTTATCGACTTGGCACGATCGGCATGGCACGTGCCAAAAAAAACCTTATACTTGAATTTTTTAATAAATTTTAAACTTATATTACTTTTCAAAATAACAATTAAATATATGTAGGTACGGTTGGCATGGTACCATCCGAACAGTTGGTGTTGGGATCTGAGTTAAACGAAACTTAGTTCCGCTCGGCACTGAAAACCTTACTTCTATACCAATTCTAAGATCAAGTCGTGTGTTTGACTTTTTTTTTTCCTTTTACTATGTTATCTTTTATTTCATTTTGTTTTGATTGTTTTTTTTTTTTTTTTTTTTTTTTTTTTTTTTTGACAAGGCACATGTAGTCGAGCGAATTCACATTATAGATAGTATGCACAGTGGGTTATCTCAATGTAAGTGAAGTTGTGAAAGAAGTCCAACCTTTAATGAGGGCTCAACTTGTTTAGTTAGTTGAAGATGTCTGCATGGATTATCTGGGAATAAATGTAGCTATGTACTATGAACTATACCATAGCTGGGGATAAATGCATCTATATAGTAAGAAAAACTATTTCTTTAGGAGAATTTGGCTATTGAGCTGAACTATACAATTCTAACATTAATATTATCAGACAAAGTATTTTTCTAAGAGCTGTATTTACTAGTATTTTTGGAATCTAACCTTGTCGCTTGTAATTGAACTATGCTCAGAAAAAGTCATTTGCTGTATATAAGGCATAGGTGAAGTTGAATCATATAAAATCAGGCTGTTGGTTCAGTTAATTAACACTCAAGATAACTGCTTTTCTCATTTTATAATGCAGAGGGTTTCATGGGGATCAATAACACTATTAGATGCAGAGAAACGTCTTTTGGCCAATGCCTTGCTGGATTTCTCTAATGAACGCTTCGTACTGCTCTCAGAGAGCTGCATTCCTGTATTTAATTTTCCCACTGTCTACAAGTATCTTGTGAATTCAGAGCACAGTTTTGTTGAGTCTTATGATGAGGACTCCCCACGTGGTCGTGGGCGTTACAGCCGACACATGTACCCGGATATCAAGCTTCGCCAATGGAGGAAAGGTTCTGAATGGTTCGAGCTCAAACGTGAGCTAGCTACAGCAATAGTTGGAGACCACAAGTACTACCGGATTTTCAAGAAACACTGTAGGCCCTCTTGCTATCCTGATGAACATTACATTCCTACCTATTTGCATATGTTCTATGGCGGGAAGAATGCAAACAGGACCATCACTTGGGTCAATTGGTCCCTAGGCGGGCCCCATCCGGCGACGTACAGGCGTGAAAACGTTACGGCTGACTTCATACAGACTATCAGAAGTAACGGGACTATCTGTACCTATAATTCCAGGCCAGCTTCTGACTGCTTTCTCTTTGCAAGAAAATTTGATCCTAGTGCCTTGGAACCCCTACTAAACATCTCCTCCACTGTGATGAAATTTTGATTTCTTCTCTCCATGGACTATCTGTAGGTAAAGAACGGTCTTTAACTCACTATTTAGTTGCCTTCTCTATATTTGATCCAGAGTTAGGCTATCTGCTCACCCGTCGATATACTGAACAAACATTCCCATTCCCTTTTGTGGAGCTCCTGGAGATAATAGAAGAAATATATGGGTGGGTGTTGCCGATTTTATATTACAATAACCCATTTTTGGCACTCGGTTTTTATTTTTCTTTTTTTTTTTTTCATTCTGGAGAGAATGTCAGAACTATTATACAGTTTTTTTTTTGTGAATAGTAAGGCAAGCAGCCTGCCATTGGTTGCTCTTGAGCATTTTATAGAGACATTTCATAAGTTGGGTTTTTTATAATTTCTACAGACATTGACTAGTTTCAGATTATTGAAAGAACGATGACTAGTTCCATTGGTTCGATGCACATGCAGCCATAGTGAGCATTTTAATAAGTTGGCATTTTTTTATGTTTGTTATTAAGTAGCACATTCAGCCATAGTATATCATTTCGGAAGTTTTTATGGACAAAGAAATTTCATGTGGGTTTAGCTCTACAATCTCAAACACCTCCTTATCCATGTGAAAATATGTTTTCGTTTACCAAGAAATATATGTAGAAAATTGGTTGCTCTCTTACAAGTTGAACTATGAATGCTACCATTTAAAACATAAATGCTCTTAAGTAAAATACAATCTTGCTAATCTACGACATAAAAAGCTCAAACTTGAAGTAATCGAGCCGAGCAATACTAAGTTCGACTCGTTACTCGTCTAGCTCACATGAAATTGAGGTGGGTTTTAGCGGATGTATGATATATCTAAATAAGTAAAAGGAATAATATAAAAAAATAAATATTTTATAAAGTTCTTATAAATCAGTTTTTTAATTTTAACTTTTTCAAAAGAACCATTGGTAAGATACATTTAGGTATTTTAGACGAACGAACACAATAAGATCAAACAGATACGATGTTGTTAACTTATAGCGTGCGGTTAAAAATATAGTGTTCAAGACGAACAAATACGATATCTCAGACGAAAAATGTTAGACTAACAAAAAAGATATTATATTGAGCAAATACGAAGAGCAAATAAAATTTTGAATACGAAGAGTTATTTTATTCGAGTGTAAAAAGCCGGTTTTTTTATTTTTATTTTTACAGAGTCTCTTAATAAAAACCCAATCTCTCCTTTCTATTAAAGCTAGGGTTTTTCTTCTCGCTAAAAATCTCCGCCTCACCGCCTCCGCCAGATCATGTCGTTCTACCGCCACCTCCTCCTCCGTTCCCTGTTTGCCGTCTCATCTCGTGGCGCGGCGGGCCCTAACTCCCTCCTGAACTCCCCTCTATCTCGCGGCTTCGCATTCAGCTCCGCCGAGGAAGCCGCAGCCGAGCGGCGCCGCCGAAAGCGCCGCCTCCGCATCGAGCCGCCGCTGCACGCCCTCCGCCGGGACCCGTCTACCCCCCGCCCTCCTCGCGATCCCAACGCTCCCCGCCTCCCCGATTCCACATCAGCCCTTGTAGGCCCCGCCTCAGCCTCCACAACCGCGTCCAATCCCTCATCCGCTCCGGCGACCTCGACTCCGCATCCGCCACCGCCCGTCACGCCGTCTTCTCCTCCGTCCGCCCTACCGTCTTCACATGTAACGCCATCATGGCTGCCATGCTCCGTAACGACCGCCTAGATGACGCTGTCGCCCTCTTCCGCTTCTTCTTCCAGCAGTCAAATATTGTTCCTAACGTCGTCTCCTATAACATACTGATAAACACTCACTGTAACGCCGGCCGCGTGGATCACGGATTAGACGTATACCGTCACATTCTTGCAAACGCGCCGTTCTCTCCTTCCTCTGTTACTTACCGGCATCTAACGAAAGGTCTCGTTGACTCCGATCGAATTCAAGAAGGTGTAGAATTGTTGAGGGAAATGGTACATCGCGGCCATGGCTCTGATTCTCTAGTTTATAATAATCTGATTAAAGGGTTTATTGATCGAGGGAACTGGGATAAAGCCTTTGAATTATTTGATGAGCTTAAAGAAAGATGTCTTGTTTATGATGGTGCAGTTAATGCTACTATAATGGAAGGGTATTGGAAGGAAGGTAAAGATAAAGAAGCAATGGAGAGTTACCAGAGTTTGCTAGACCGCCAGTTTCAGATGGCTCCAGCGACGTGTAATATTTTGCTAGAGACGTTGCTGAAGCACGATAAGATCGAAGAAGCTGAGAGACTGTTTGAACACATGCTTGATACGCATAAGCCTCCAAGTTTCACTGGTATTAATACTGAAACTTACAATGTTATGGTGACTGATAGGATTAGGCGTGGGAAATTTGAGGAGGCTATCGAAGTTTTCCACCGTACCGGGAAAAAACCCATTATGATGGATGTAGGTTGCTTCAATAATATTATTGTTAAGCTTGTTGAGCATGGTAAAATTGAAGAGGCTGAGAAGATTTTTGAAGAAATGCCTGGAAAATCGGTTCTACCGGATTGGACGTCTTACGGATCATTCATCGATTATTTCTTTAAGGAAGGAAAGCCTGAGGACGCATTGAGGTACTTTGACAAGTTTGCCGGGAGTACGGAGAGTGGGCCTAAACCAGATGTTAGATTCCACAATAGGGTTTTTGAAGGGTTGGTCATGAACGAGATGGTTGGAAAGGCTGTAGAAATCTTTGCAAAGATGGGTGAGAGAGGGCTTCAACCGAATGCGAAATGTTATGAGATTTTGGTTATTGGATTGTTGAAAGCACGTAATTTTGATGATGCCAAGGGTTTATTAGAAGATATGATGAAGAACCGTGTTATTGCCGATTCTGAGTTCCGTAAAACTGTGGTGGATGCATTTGCTGAAGTACGGAGATGTGAAGAAATTGAGAAATTGTTTGCTAGTGCTGGCTCGCCTTATTGGCAAAGACGGGTTTCTCAAAGTCAACAATTTCATCCCAATATGCGTCAATTAAATCCTCAAGCTCAACAGAATACTCCTCAAGCAACACAACCTTCTCCTTCCCAACAATTTGCTCCACAAGCTCAGCAGTTCTGTCCTCAACCACCGCAGAGTTCTTCACATAATTTCTACCGTCAGTCGGAATGGAATCCCATGCAGGTTCATCAATCTCAGCAATTACACCCGCATTATGATTCACGAGGAAACCAGTCTGCTACTCAGCCCTATCAGGGTTCTCACCAAACACAAGCGCAGCATTTTGCTAGTCAAACACAGCAGGATGATTCTCGGAAACAAGAGTTAAATCCTCAAGCACAACACGCAGCAGCCTGATAATATCTGCATGACATAATTTTCCTTTTGCTTAAAGAAATATCTCGAAAAAAAAAATGAAATATTCATTTTTGACAATACTTACTATTGGGTAAATTGATTCGATGGCTCTAGGAATGCTATTTTGGTTGTCGTATATCGGTTTACCGTGGTATTAAACTATTGTATTATTAGCTGTCTATTGAGACCCCTACGAAAACATTGCGATATATCCTTGTTGATAATTTATTAACACTATTTTGATAATTATATCTTTGCGATATAATTTACTGTGGTTGTTGCTCTTCCTCTGAGCTTTAAATCCCCCCTTTATGTTGATTCTTGTCCTACTGATTATGGACTATTTGTACATGTGTTATGGCTGCTCTTTTACAGTTGGTTACTTCTATGATTTACTCTGTTAATGCTGCCGAGCCCGACCCATTAACCCAATTTTCGGCCCGAACGTATGGGAAACTCATGCGTTCGGACGATTTTCGGGTTAATGGTTGGGCTCTTTAGCATTTTCCAAAATTCTTTCCATGTTATATATCTAATCAAAGTTCCTTTAAAGTGATGTTTGGGTATTTTTATTTGTTGTAGCAGGATATCAATAACATCTCTTACTTCATCTCGTGCGACCCAATGAGCTCATTTTCGTAGGTCTACGGCATAACACACGACCTCAAATATGATATATACATATATATATATATATATATCATATTAACAGATGTAAGTTTAAGTTGAAGTTTCTGAAACTTAAAGTATGAACCAAAATATGTCAGTATGACAGGATGCGTGCATGCGTGTATGGATGCGGGCAAGTTTATAAGTAGTTACATTGAATATAGAATTAGTTAAGAGTTTGGAGTCGAAGTTCCTCAACTGTCAATTTGATCATGAAGCATGTAGAAAATCATTAACTGTCTGGCTAGTTGATTACTTTGTGCAACAAATTTAAAGAAAATTTGATGTTTAATTAGCTTCAAATGGACATCCAAAAACAGGTATGGTGATACGATACTAATATGAGACATGGTAAGTTTAAAAAAATAGAGTATGGATAAGGTTGGAACATGATAATAAAAATATAAATAATTAAAAAAATAAATTATATTAAATATTTGAACATCTAAATATATAATAATATTTAATAATAAAATTCATATTCAGTATAATATTTTATATTTTTTAGATAAATTTAAACAGTAGAGTCTATTCACATCAATAAAAATAAAGAAAATATAATGTTTAAGTATATCACTATATTACATTACTTATCGCTAAATGCTATTAGTATTATATAAAATCTTTTACTTATCTAAAAAAAAATTCTTTACAAAATAAAAAAAATATAACATAAATACGGATATGTGTCAGAATTTTCTTTTTATTTTTGGGCACTTATCTAGCGACCAATATATATCCAGATGTATTCACAGTCGATGTCAAATATTGTATAGAATAAAATTTTAGGTACTTCCTAACGTGTCTTTATTAGTTAAACATTTTGTATACATGAGTCATAAGAAGAGCACACCAGCCATAGATATTTGAGAATCCAAAAATTTTATAAAATTTAGTTAAAAATTTCATAAAGAATGTAGGTTTATTAAAAAACTTCGCAAAGAAATATTTTTTTTTTTTTTTTTAAAAAGATCCTAAATTATTCAAAGTTTTTTGAAAGAACTTGATGGATTTGTTCAAAAGTTTTACAAAAGATGTTTTTTCTTGGAAAAGTACAAAAAAGATCCCAGTTTTTGGCCAATTTCTAGTGGGTTGGCAGCAACCAGCCAACATGATTTTAAGTCATGAGCACTAAGAGTTAAAGAGTTAGTTAATTAATTTTAAATTTATTAATATTTTAAAAGTTTAAAATATATATTTAAATAAATTTTTAAATAAAATTAGAAATTATATTACAATTTATTTATTATATTAATTTTATAAATATATTTATGTAATAATTAAAATAATTATTTAGATATTTTAAAAGAAGACTGATTTGTAAAAATTTGAATTAAAAATTGATTTGGAAATGATTTGAAAATCTAGGTTCGTTATGCAATTTCTGGCTAAATTTTCAGTTTGGTACTTTAACATGTATGAATTTTCAGTTTTCGTACTCCGTCTTATATACGCTCCTTGGCGCATACTCCGGACAGATTACGTGACGACGCTATCCGCTCTCCGTTAATTTACTGACGTGAAAAAAGTGAATTTTTTATCTGTTAATATTGACATCATAAAATATCTATTTAAAAGTATTTTCTAGAAAAACGTTTAATATGAAAATTGTTAATTTTCATGAGCTCTATAATTTTCATATTGAAATTTTTTTTTTCTAAAACATGACTTGAAATATCCATTTTATGCCTCCAAAGTGTTAACGGATTTCAAAATCGATCTATTAATTCGCTAAAATTTGAATCCTCAAAAAATCTATTTCTAAGTATTTCTGAGAAAATATTAAATATGAAAAAGTTGTAAATCTTATTTAATTTTACAACTTTTATATTAAAAAGTTTTCAAAAAAATACATTTAATTAGGTGTTTTAGGACACCAAAGTGAATATGTAAATATTTAATCCGATAAAAATTTTGGAATCTCATAACATCTATTTAGAAGCACGTTTTAGAAAAACTTTGAATATAAAAATTATAGATCATATTAAAATATATATTTTTATTTTTAATTTTTTTTCAAAAATACATTTAGATTGGTAGTTTATGGTGTGGTTGTTAACGGGTAAAAATTTAACTATTAAAATATAAAATGCCATAATACTTATTTAAAAAAAAAAATTTAAAAAAAAATTAATTATAAAAATTGTACATCACATCAAATTTATAATTTTAATATTCAAATTTTATTTTAAATAATATTTTTAATTAATTTTTAGTGTGTTACTATTATCGTATTTGTCACATTAACACTAATTTTAATAGAACCAAATGGTGTCAATTGGATTATGCGCCAAGAAGTGTATATAAAACCTAGCACAAAAATTAAAAATTTTAAAAGTATATCAAAAAGAAAATTTAGCCCAATTTTCCTGTTATAATGTTCTCCGATACTTATAGCAGTCATGATAAATCAATCACTTGACTTTGCCAGAGTTTCTGGTTTTCTTCTTCTTCCAACACAATTTCAAAATCACTCTGCAATCACACCTATAAATCATGGAAAAGAACACCGGATCAATCAAACCCCAGAATTCGGATACCACGGATGACAAATTCCCAATCTGTTCAATAAAAATCAAAGTTCTCTTTTTCGCACGAGCTCGAGACCTCACCGGAGTTACCGAAACCTCAACCGAAATTCCGGCAGGGACGACCGCCGGCGAGTGTTTGACAAGACTCCTCACACAATTCCCCAAATTAGATGAGATTTACAGCTCAATGGTGCTGGCCATCAACGAGGAGTACGCGCTTGAATCGACGATGCTGAAGCAAGGCGACGAGCTGGCGATCATCCCTCCAATTAGCGGCGGTTAATGGATGGTAAAACAAATCGAATCTTGTTTTTTATGTATTGTAATTACTTTTTGACTTCAATAGCTTGTTGTGGATTGCACTTGATTGTTTGGGGGTGTTAAACATGTGGCGTTGTCTTTGATGTGGTTTGAGAAAATAGATGGAGAAAGACTGTCTAAGTTGTTGTCTTTTGGGCTCTACTTGATATTGCTTTGCTGTAACCATTACTCGAATTAGAAACATTGAAGAGAATCTGGACATCTGTAGAACATGGTAGCCTAGATGATGCCTTCATGGTATAGACTATAAAATGAGCTCTGAAATATCTAACGAGCGATAGAAGCTAACCTGTGTCAAGTAGCTTCCTGTTGCAGGATCTCAATGTAGAGATCATGAGATGTGGACCATCCTTTATCATATTGAATTAACACAATCTGAGTGATACCTGCTAATTCACTCGGTGAGGTATCTAGAGACATTCTTACAGCTTAAACATCTAGAAGTCTTACAGGTTTCTAGATATTATGAAAAGATACATAGATTTTATAGATGAGTAAGGAGAAATTCTGATAGTTCCCATCTTCTTCACAATCTTTTGTATCTTTAAAAAACGTGTAAGCGGCTCAATTAGATGTATTCATGTTCATTATACGATATTTGGATTCGTTTTGGTATCTCGTTGTTATATTATTCATTCCCTAGTGATTTCTTTAAGGTATTGCTTGGTCTTATTTAGAAGTAAAACGAATATGAGGGAAAAAAAACCCCGTGTTAAAGAAATAAATAAAGAAAGTGTGTATCCCAATCAGATTGACAAACTTTGTGCACGAAGACAATGAATCAAAACCTCAATCACCCTAATCTGCATTTCATGGTTGGTCTAGCCTTTGAATGGGAGAGAGATCTTAGGAAGTTCAAAGAGGAAGCTATCGGTGACTTATTTCTACTTTATCTTGGTCTAGGATGCTATTGATTATGTTTTGTTTTCTTTTTCCGCTGGCACGATAGGAAGTCGAAGAGGGTAAGAGAGAAGTGGTCTTAGTTTAACTGGGGGTCATTTAATAAAAATAAATTTCACAGATCCAAATTTTCTTTATATTTTCACTTCTAACAAGAACTAAATCGGCTTAACTTTTAGTTTCCTCTAAGGAAGATATCTATATTTATAGAGTTTACACAATCTGTAGGTATCAGTTTGTAGTTTTGCCATGTTTTATTTGCCTAGCAATGGAGCTCTTACATAACTCGGTACGATTAGTCTGTAACTACTATGTTCCTTGAATAGTATATAAAAAGCAGTGATGCAAAGTTTTGTTACCCCAAGTTCCTTTGAGATTATGGAGAAAAAATTCTATTTATAGCCGGCGAAATTTTTAACATATACCTCATGTTACATATTGACCTATGGTCCACTAATAGAATAGTTGGTCTGGACTGGTCGGAAGGTACGTATCACTCCCCATTTGGATATAAAGAGGAGAATTTTTTACATTTTTATAGGTGGCGGCGTGGCGCATGCGTAGTTTGAACTGGTCTGGGCTGATCTAGAACTTAGATATACATGCTTTGCCACATGTTATCCAACTGATAATTTATCAGGTAGACAAGTGCATAAATATTTAATTATTAAATAAAATTTTATTATACGTTTTTCTCTTTATTAAACTCCTACAAAAATTATTGGTGGAGATTTACTGGCGTAGTAAGTGTTCATACCATGGTTTTCCGTGCCGGACGATGTATATCTGTTTCGGCAGTTGTCGGCACGGCACATGCTGAAAAATCCTATATTAAAATTTTAAATTAATTTTAAATTTATATTTTTAAAAAATAATAATAAATAAATATATATCGGTACCATCGGTACGGTACCATCAGCAAGGTCGGCACGTGCCGAGATCTGAGTTTATCGAAACTCTGCTCGGCTCGGTACAACAAAGCTTGGTTCATACACTTGATGTGGTTAATAATTTCTTCCTCCAACTAAATATTTGGCCATCTAAATAGGACTTCCAAAACTCGCTGTGTGTATAGATATGAATGATGCTTTATGTGGTTAAAATCTTTGTATGTAATATTCACCAAGAGTATCCAATTTTTTTAGGTGGATGTGTGTATGTTGAAATTCAACGCCGTGAGGAAGACGACCTAATTAGGTCAGGCGCCGCGCGCGGACCTGATTTCGCTCAGTGCGCGTGCGCGGCCCTGATTTGGGTCCGCGCCCTGATTTGGGTCCGCGCATGCGTGCGGACCTGATTTGCTTTTTTTTTTTAAAGTTTTTTTTTAATTTATAAATATGTTTTAAAAATATGTTATAATTACTTTTTATTGTTTAAAATATAAATATTTTTTATTTGTTTCTTTTTATTTTTATTTATTTTTGTGGGTTTTTTTGAACATTTTAATTTAATATAAAATATAAAAATAATATTTTATTATCGGCACGGTATGGTCGGCACGTCTCGATATTCGAATTTACCGAAACTCGCAACGGCACAGCACGGTAAATCTTGTTTTGGAGTGTTATGGAGGTGTTCGGATGTGTTCTTGATGTGCCATTTTTGTACTATTCTAGAGATATTTTTGGTGTTCTTGATTATTCTGGAGTGTTCTAAAGATGTTTTCATATTTATGGATATATTTTGATGCTTTCTGAACGTGATAATGGCATGAGTGCCTACATGTCCTTCTTTCTAGCTTCTTTATGAACAGAGATGCTTTGGATTTATGATACATTTCCTATCATCCTACTCGGAGATATGTTGAAAATTCGAACAAGTCGTGTCTGGTCCCTATTTGATAACATTCCTGACATGCCTTGAGTTTTGAAGAATAACATCAATCCGTCCTAAAAAATTGCCAACATAGAAGGTGTAATGCAGATTGCACCGAGAGAGGTCTTCTTCCTGACATTCCTAGAGACTATCATATATAGTTGACCTTTGAGATGCTGATTTATTTGAAGGCATGTCATGACATGGATAGCTTATTCTAGTAATTAAGTAGTTTCAATCTTGATATATCTGAAAGTCAACCATGTTTTCAGTGATTGTTTATACATCTGATTAAGCTGATATCTGACAACTTGCTTCAGATGTATTGAATGTAGACAGTATTTGATCTAAATACATAGTTGCCAATGTCGATTACTCTGTATTGTTAATTGAGTTCTGCCCAAAATAGTTTTTAAATTTATTTAAATGTTAATAGTTTAAAGTCCCAAAATATCAATTTAGAGATATTTTTTAGAAAAACTTTTAATATAGACGTTATAGACTTTATTAAATTTTTTGAAAAATATATGTAAATATTTATTTAGAATAGGGAGATAAAGAATAGGATAAACAGGAAGCAGAGGATCCCTTTTCCAACTTCTGTGTATCTTTGCAATTATGACTTCTGCTAAAAATCTTAATATCCCAAAAGTTAGCTCAATATGCTCTCCTTGAACTATACGTGTTCATAAGTTAAAACTTTCCATCATTTTGTGAGCTCTCGGCACTCAATTTTTATACAATAAAAAAAAGGGAGGCTTAGGCATTAGTCCTTGCGTGGATCCAAGGTGTTGCAAATAAACTCCATATATTTACGGCTCCCTATTTTTACGTCCCAAATATCTATTTAAACATATATTTTAAAAGAAAAATCAAATATAAAAATTATAAAATACATTAAAATCTATTTATTTTAAATTCAAATTTTTTTAAAAAATAACTCTAAATATATTTGAAACTAATATTTTAGCAATTAACAAATTAGTTTTTAAATATTAAGACCTTAAAATCTTAAAATACCTATATAAAAATTTAATAGAAAAATTATAGATGATAAAATCTAATTTTTTATATTTAGAACTTCTTTAATAATTTTCATATAATAATCAAAATATTCATAAACTTCAAAATACAAGTTAATTTATTTTAAAAAAAAATTAAAATAACAAGCTGATTTATAAAAATTTCAAAACCAGCGATGGATAGACAATTTCCTAATAAAAAATGTCTACAATAGAACTCCTATGAGCCCCTGCACGGATTCAATCTTTTGTAGGTGAATGAGCACTACTTGGATGAAGTTCGACCCAGCCTCTAATTTATGGGAGCGAAATAGAAAATTCAAGAATAAAAAACTGCCTGCATAACAAGAAAACTCACTTGTGGACCACAAGCCCGCATATAAGAGAGCAAATGTGCACGTTACTACGGATTGGGATCCGCTGCACCCGTTCGGTGCTACCGTTCTATACACTCGCCCCTAAAACATCTATTTAGAAATATTTTTTAAAAAAATTTTCAACATAAAAATTATAGATTTCGATGAGATCTACAACTTTCATGTTGAAAGTTTTTCAAAAAAAAATTTTTAAATAGGTATTTGGAGCTTCAAAATTAACGAATTTTAAAATAATTTTTAAAATCCGTTAACTTTAGAGTCCCACATCTCTTTAGAAGCATTTTCAGAAAAAACTTTCAATATAAAAATTATAAATCTCATCAAAATCTATAATTTTTATGTTAAAAGTTTTTAAAAAAATGCTTCTAAATAGGTGTTTTAGGGGCGGGTGCACGGAACGGTAGCACCGAACGGATGCAGCGGATTCGCGTCCCGTACTACCGTCCAGAAGAAAAGAATACTAAGAATACTTGCGACGAAAAACAACCCTCGATGTTGAGGAATTTTTTTGTTAACCTGGGGTCAACTTCTGCAGTGAGCTAATTGATGCTGGTAAAATTTGTTCGGAGGTCACATTTCTAGTATTGGCTTCAAGAAAGTCACTGCTAAGCAATGTAAGCGGGATCTTGTTTAGATCTGATGGAGCATGAAATTAGACTGCCATGTGTCAGATAGGGTTGATGTACAAGATCCAATAATATTCAATTCTAAGAGAAAGAATCGGTCAATAACGAGTTAGAAGGCGACACATGACGTGACAATAACGCGTTGACCGAATAAAATTAGGATCCATAACTATATGTATATTCCATAAATAGAGGGAGCTCAGATCAAGTCAAAGACTTCACATTTTTTACCGCTTTAAGAGCTCTAGAGGAAATATTGACGCTCTGCGTAGCTCGATCACCGTGTCAAAGTTAGAACTATTATATTTCCATTATTCTTACTGGTGGTCGCGTACGACCCGTGATTTTACCTTGACCTCCAACAAGAGTTTCCACGTAAAAAATATTGTGTTTTGTGTGATTGTTTGCGCCTACTTCCTAACCGCTTCTGCCTACGATCACAAGTTATTCAGGTCAATTTTTGAAACGATCAGAGCGTAAACTCAGTACATTTGCGCTGGACCTTGGCTTGTTCACTGAACTCAATTCAACTTCATCTTCTTACAAAACAAAAGCATGAAAACAATGTAAACTTTTACGACGAATGGTCGTTTTCTGGAGCTGAAAACATTCAGTGCGATATTTTGCAACTTCGCGACTACCGTGACGGCATAGACGTTAAAGAACTACTCGAATTCGAATACAACTGAGAGCATCGGTTAAATTCTCAAATGACCAGTCATTGCAAGGTTTACGCCAAACCGTAATATCTATAGCAAGTAAATTCTGAAAGGTGCAGATTACAAACAGAAGTATGTTTATATACGTAAATCATACAGCAAATTATTGTCGTCTCTATAATAACAACAGAGCTGAGAAAATGTAAGATCTCTAATACCCGACCAGCTTCCTCGAGGTCAAGATTCAATCTCAACAGCATCAATAGACCTTTCTAACACACGACAGAACGAAACCACAAATTTCCATCTGCAAAATATCAACAAAAGGCAATATTCAGGGAAGATTGGCAAGTATCTCCTAAACGACAACAATTCACCTGTAGAAGGCGAACAAACGAAAAAGCCACCCCCGGCCCCCGCCAACTCTCGAAGGTTTTTTCCAGGCTCTAGGAGGGGATGGCATACGCACCGCACCTATGTCCGCTACTAGCGGCAGGATGTTTCCATCTTGCCTTAAGTAGCATTCAAATCCATACCAGTGCGGTGGTGAGGCCCGTTAGGATAAACCTTACATAGTGCCGTTGGGTTCGCCCCATGTAGGGATGTCAACTTATTCCGAATCCGATGGGAAACCCGATTCCCCGCCCCGAAAAAATCAGGTTCGGGGTCCGGGATGGGGATTAAAAGAATATCCCGTCGGGGTCGGGGACACCATTCCCCGCCGCAACCCGACCCAAATATATTGTATGAAGTGATATGTTTTGTAAATTGGTTGTGATCAAGGCATCAATAATAATGGCATAAATTATAAATAGTATAACTCGGAATTGTTTAAATGTAATATGACTATAAGAGAATTTATTTTTAATTGTCTAAATAATATTATATATTGAAAAATAATTTATTTATTTAAAAAATAATTAAAAATCGGATCGGGAATTCTCCGTCCCCGGCGGGTCCCCGCAGGGGCGGGGATGGGGAAGGACTCTCCATCCCCGTCGGGGATTGGGTCAGGGATGGGGAACGGGGATCATTTTCGGGGACGGGATGGGGAATAAGTCCCCATCCAATCCCCACCCCGTTGACATCCCTAGCCCCATGACGACAGTTCACCTGTGATTGATGAATTGTGCGTTGAAAGATTGCTCGAACAATAAAAGACATTGCGGCATCAGAAACAGTTGTGAACACAAAAGTTTATATCAATAAAATATACATATAGAAGTCCATTTACCAGCTGTGAACATGCAGATAATTTGATCATCTTAGCGGAAGCAAAGGCCATGGAGCTGAACCTCCAACCGGGATAGAAGATCTTATTATTGGAACCCGTCTAACAACTGAGAAGGCTTCATTCAGCTTTGCTGCGCGAACCATTGACTGAGATGCTTTCTGCAAAATTTAGAATACGTTGTTAACCAGGACTAAATTTCACCGCACGCTAGCGTAAAATAATACTAAAATGATTTATGTGATTTACAATCGTCATATAAAATCAATTAATCCTTGCGCAAGGATACTTGTTAGAGGCATTATTATCTGATTCGGACTAGACAAAAAATTGAACTGCATTGAATTTAGTATAATCTAAAATTTTAAACCCTCGATTCATAAGCTAGCACCGCAACCAACAATTCAAATAAAGCAAAGGATCATGCAAGATACATTACAAGCTACCGGTGGAGCGTAACACAAGCTGTGACTCCTAGGTTGGTGGAACATCGTCGATGCCAACTGTAGGTTTATCTGTTACGACGGTCGCCCAAAATTAGGTTATGGACCAGTTACGAGTAAAGTTTCGACGTGATAATTTCAAAAAAAAAAAAAAAAAAAGAATACATCAAAAGTTGGCTTATTTAACATTTGCGTGGAAGCATACAAGACATCAGCATTGACAAGAACTAACCTACATCTGATGAAGGCATGAACTAGAATTGTATGATACCATGTTACGGAAAAAAAAAAGAAAGCATGAGGAGAAAAAATGAAAACTGAAACCTTCATCAAATGGGGAAATGAATCTCAACTTTGATATGGCGAGGTTTTCCTTCAGCAAATAATAGTACAGAAGTACACGAATCAAGCTAATGTGATCTGCCATAACTACCAGACCAGAATATCTGTTTAAGCATAGGAGTTTCAATAAACTTAAGTTTGAAGCAAGAAATTCTATGCTTTAGATTAATAAATCAATGTCCTTATCGCAAGGATAGCACCCTCAGCCAGCCCCCGGTCGCTATACTTAATATCGACAAAACCTAGTAACGATGCTCATGAGCAAATACAGGGCCAGCATCCCGAAAGTTTAACCATCATTTTTTTATTCCAAATATCAATAGAGTTACAGCTTCTTAATACAGAGGGCAAGAATTAAGAATCACCACGGGAGACGGCTCCGAAATAAAGCAAGGCACTTGTCAGGTGCAACGATCTGATAAAAGTAGCATTTTTAACAGTAGATTAACCAAGTCAAATGATGCAAATTCGTGGGGAAAAAAAAATGCAATCACCGATCTTTGTTTCAATTCTTCTTCTAATTTTCTTTTAAATCACATAGTTTACAAAAGTAGGTAGGTTTCTTTGGCATACAGCAAACACTTCCACTGAGCTAGTTGGATGCAAAACCTATTGTAAAAAAACTAGCAAGATGCCATATTTTAGTTTCACCAAAGTTAATTCTACAACCTACTGTAAAAATGAGAATTTGTATATCGACTGACTATCAGAACAAGAAATCATTAGCAACAAACTCCAAGTTAGCACATAAAGAAAAAAGACACTCGAAATTTTTTTTTAAAAAAAAAAAAAAAATCCACCTTGTCGTCAATAGCAAGTTTGAGAGGTATGCTCCTGCTCTTGTGCTTCATCCTATACAATCTTCTCCCCAACATCATCACTCCCAATACTGCTGCTGCGATCGGGATCGACCAAACTGGCCGCAGTCTAAAAGCACAGAACTTCAATAACTCCAATGGAAGTTTCCACCAAACAACAACTCCTTTCTTTTCTTCACCTTCCATTCCAACACCTTTATCCGAGTTCTCTTCCATCTTCACTAACTCGTCACTTTTTGCCTCCATTTCCTCGTTTTGGACAATCCCTCCGTCGATTTCATCTGCTTCAGTTGCCTCAAAACCAATTTCTTGAAAATTTCCTCCGACCGCCTCATCTGCAGCGTTGCTAACTACTGAAGATTCTTTGTTTTCCACCATCTCTTTGATATCCGATACCAAATCCCCAGAACCATCACCAAACTCAACATTCGGGCAATCAAAAAACGATCTAGTATTATTCGACGACACATCCTCTAAACCCAATGATTCGTCGGACCACAACTCCTCAAAGTTCCCGGAGGGAAACGCGTTTCCCCCAAGAGAGTGTTCTAGATTCTGCTCAGTCAGGGCATCTGAGCCCAAACTCAAGCTCGGGTCTAAGAAGAAGTAATCAGACTTGAGGGCGGGGAGCTCAGATGGGCAGGAAGCGGTGGGCGACGACGAGTCCAAGAAACCGAGGACAGCGGCAGAAGAATTCGGTGAGGTGCTGTGGAGCGCGACGTCGGCGGCGTGGAGGAGCTCCCAGTCTTCTTCCATGGTATGCTATGCTCTACACGAGAGAGAGAGAGAGAGAGAGAGAGAGAGAGAGAGGGATAAAGGGCGGAATTTTATGTATAAAAAAATAATGTAGAAGAGAATAAATGGAGGAGACGAAGAAAACAGCGGAAGACGCGAGAGGTAAGACGCAAAACAGGTGGCAAAAGGACGATAGTTTTACCGTAATTTACAGAATAGGACTTGTAGGACCTTTATCACTCTGGTTAATCCCTCTTGGGATTTACTTTTAGCCACCCTGCACCTCGCCAACTTCTAATTTATTTTTTATGATACTTTAATTTAGAGATGTGATGAAATTTTTTTATAATAATAATAATTTGGTGCGATAATTAAGTTAAAAAAATTAAATTACTCAAATTTTCAACATATCCAATTAGCTATGACGAGTTTTTTTAGTATTAAATAATATAATAGAAATGATAATTAATATATTATACATATATGATAAGTGGTGGATAATGTTATAATAGTGTACGTAGCATTCAATTGTCTATCATATCTCAAAGAGAAACGTTTTGTTAAGATAAAATTTTTTTTTTTTATCAGATGTTACTAGAGTTTGACTCCGACCTATAATTTTATCACTGCTTTTTTGGGAAATTATCATTATTGTAGCACTTAATTTAATTGGGCCAGTAGTAAATGGGCTCTGTCAGTGGGCTCTACACACAGACTAGTCATTTCCAGCCTGGACACTTCAACCAAAAGCGGACCCTCTCTGAGGAAATTTTTTTCAAAAAGTTATTTTATTTAAAAATTATAAAAATAAAAATAAAATTGAATTTACGAAACTAAACTTTGGTCGTCTTTTTAATCAGCGATATTGTCGAACATAGCACACGCACCCATGCTAGTACGTCATGTAGGAGGACAAATAAATTTACTTTTCTTCAGGCATCATGCTAATTTTTTCGATAGACTATTCGGCACGTTTATTGATTTTTTTAAAAAAAAAATATTTGAATTATAAATTATAGAGCAAAATAAAATAGACCGAATTATTTATCACTATTTAAAAATAATGAATAAAATAACAATAGAAGAATAAAAAATAAATGAATTATTTTTCAGACATCATTCTAACTTCTTCGGCACGTTCATTAATATTTTTTAATAAAAATTTTGAATTTAAAAGTTTTAGATGAAAAATAATACGTTCATTAATATTTTTTAATAAAAATTTTGAATTTAAAAGTTTTAGATGAAAGTAAATATATATTATTTTATTTATTATTTAGTTAAAAATTTAAATATGAATTAAATAAATAAATATACGAGTTAAACTAAATAAAACTTATAAATAAAATTTTAATTAATATTAAGGAGGTCGCGAGTTAGCTGGCAACATTTTTTTTAATTCTCTTATTTCTTGGTATGGTTGTCTTTTAACATGCGACATTTATATGCCTTTTAAAAAGGCCACTTTTTCGTCGCCTTTTTTAACATGCGACAATTCGTCTTGCGTGTGGTGTGGCAGCATGGGTGTGTGCGTTACGTTGGACAATATCGTATGTTAATCAAATTTTAGTTTTGTAATTTTTAAATAATTTTATTTTTACAATTTAATAAAATAAAAAAAAAAAAAAAAAAAAATCAGAGGGGGGAGTCCATCGTGATGAAAAAGGGTTGGCGGCAGGGTGGCTTTAGCGCAAATTTGGGAACTTGCTCAGTGCACGAAGTAGAACTATGAGGATCTCTACTAGCGCTGAAATTGGCTTGGAGTAAAAGGTATCATAGAATCTATCTAGAAGTCGACTCAGGCACTAGTGGTTCAACATTTACAGTCGACTAATGAACCCGAAGGTCGGTATAAAAATGTCGTTAATTCTTGCAAGAAGCTTATCAGTCGAGGGTGGGAGGTTCAGCTCCACCATTTTTATAGAAAATCTAATATGATAGCGATCAGTTAGCATTGAAAGGATTTTTGTTACCTTTAGGCACTCGAGAGTTTTCTTCGCCCCCTCAGAAGGTGATTTGTTTGTTATATTTAGATGTTGTCGGCATCGGCTCTACTAGATTAATAAAATGCTAAGAGGTTAAATCCTCTCCTTTTTACCTTAAAAAAATAATAATAAATAATTATGGTGATACTTTAGTAAACGGTCGGGCTTATCGGATGTGCAATTAGGACTTTTGAGAATTTAATTCGATCCAATAAAGATAACCTCCGTTAGGATGAAAATAGAGCTAACGTTTATGTGCTGGATGTAAGAATCGGCTGCACAAACAATTCCCAAAGAATCGGCTGCACAAACAATTCGCATATATGACTACTAGTTCTTAATCCGTGCTAAGCACGGGACTATACAATTTTTTTTTAAAAAAAAACTAATGTTATATAACTTAAAAATGAAGTTATTTGAATAATTTGATCTTAATAAAAAGTTATATAATTAACGTATAACTCTGTAAATTTTATTCTATACGAATGTTAGACAAATTGAAAAATTGATATAAAAAATAATTAATTTTATAAATTATTAAGATTTATAATAATAATAAATCATATTTTTTGATTTTGTTATATTTATTCTTTTGTTTTAGGTTTCTTAATATTTTATCTAATTGAATTATAATATGTGAAGAGATATATTTATTCTAAAAAGTAAGTAGCTAAAAATTTTAGTGAGCTTTTCTCAACTAAGATAGAGCTATGTTTTTTGTTAAAACCTCAAAAGAGTTATGCTTATTGTTAAAACCTCAAAGAGCTATGCTTATTCTAATTACACCAAGCTAGAGAGTCTCTCCTGATGACACAAACCATAGATCAAAAACATTCAGACAAAAGAGAAAGTTTAAATCGACGGTCAACAAAACAAACAGATAGAATGATAAGATTTAATTTGCAGTCATTATTGCACGGGAATATTAGCTTGATCCATATTTTAATTGAGTTAGCGGCAATTCTGGATCCCCTTAAGGTTTGCTAGTCTTCTCGCCTCTTAATCCAACATTCTCAATATTACGCACTATATTTCTGTGTACAACTTGACCAAATACAATGTGTTTATGGTCGAGCTACTCGGTCTTCATGGTACAAATAAAGAACTACGATCACAATGGATCAGATAAGCATTGGCCATGGAGAGGACTCTGAGGCCTATGTGCATATTAACGAAGTTGTCGTCCTTGAACTTAACGTTGCAGATGGATTTGCTGCCGGTGCCGTTGTCAGCAATGAAATCGCCGCCCTGGCACATAAAATCGGGGATCACGCGGTGGAAGTTCCGGCTCATCGGTGCAGAGTGCATGGAAGTTCTCCGGCATCCGCGGAACACTGATGGAGAAGAGCTCCATCATGAGCTGGGTTGCTGGAGTGCCGCCGATCGTCGTGTCGAAGAACATCTTTGGTTTTAACTTTGAAGCCTTTGCAGCAAGGCTAAAATTTAACTCTTGAAGCAAATTCCCAAAAGGCATAGAATTCTGTACTGATATGTTGAAATATGGATTAGTTGTAACATGCATTAAAAGGTAGGGCGATTATTGTCGGAGTTAACTGAGCGGATGATCATAAGATGGGGAATATGAATAGGTTGTTCGCATAAAAGGAGAAGATGAATAGTCTGTATTATAGCTTAGTTATTTTGACATATTAAAATAATTTAAAAAGACATTTAAAACTAAATGTTAAAAGTTAAATATTTAACACATGGCACACAAGTTAGAGCTCTAGAGCGCCACATGGAATAAAAATATAATTTATCTTTACTTACTTATATTATTATAGAGATTGCTTTAATAAATAAATATTGCACCTCCTTTATAGCAATCTCCGGCGATTTTTCGGACGCATTGTATATTTATGCAAATTTATTGCCTCAACCACATTATCTCGATCTTGTTTCTTCAATCACATCATGATATGTGACCTAAATCTTCACTTTAAAAAAAAAATCGAATTTCAAATTTAGAGAATTTCTAAAAACATATATACCACTAAATAATTTCAGTTTTTTATCCCTTTCTTTTGAGAATATTCTCAGAAAGAAATTTAGAAAATATTTTTAAAAAGTGAAGATTTAGGACACATGATATAATGTATTTGAGGAAATAGAAGTAGAGTAGTATGGTTGGAACACACAGGACGCAGCTCCCCTGATGCCTCAGCATCAGGGTGTACGAAACCGACGGCCGAGATCGGCCGATCCGAAAAAATACGGATTTTAAAATTTCGTCGACTTATTTGACCTATTTTTAAATAATTTTGGAAAAAACTTTGAACTGCAAAGTTGTAGATTTTGATGAGATTTATAACTTTGTAGTTAAAGATTTTTCGAAAAATACCAAAAAGTATACCGATATGATAATTAAAAATTTTGATTATCATTTCGGTATACTTTTTAATATTTTTTTTTTTTGAAAAATTTTTACTGTAAAGTTGTAAATCTCATCAAAATTTACAATTTTATAGTTCAAAATTTTTTCCAAAAAAATACTTAAAAATAGGCAAAACAAGTCGACGAAGATTTTATACGAGATCCGTATTTTTTTGGATTGGCCGATCTCGGCCGTCCGTTTTCCTGATTCCTGATTCGGCCGAATCAAGGGAGCCGCGTCCGAGCACACGTCGTGAATCTGCTTCCCTTGTACATCGGTTTAATAGATAAGCATATTATATGTGGGAATTGTTTATGGTAGGGAATTTTTTGGCTATACAAACAATTCTTTCCCCTAATTAACTCACTAGTCTAACTCATATATATGTTTATGGTAGGAATTTGATAGATAGATAGTTGCACCAAATCGGTCGATTTAACCAAAATCTTCCAATAGTTACTGTTTTTCTTTTTTCTTCTTTTGTTTTTAAATTTAGTAAAAAACAAGAAGACAACCATCTAAGCATCTATTTTTCCTACACTAAAAGAGAGTTCTTGCCAAAGAGAGCTCCACGTGGATGCTTTGCATCCACTGCTTTTTCAGTCTAACCTTCCTTCGTCTCTCCACGTGGAAGCTTTGCATCCACCATGCTTTCATCTTCACTTTCATATCTTCTCTTTCTTTCGTCACAATGTATCTCTCACCTTCCTTTTTCTATTTGTCATAGTCATTCTTTCTCACTAATTCTCCGTGATGTCATCAGTAAGGTTTTCTTCAACTTCGATCAGCAAAGGGGACGAGCACTCCTGATTTGGACGCATCATGAATCAGAAAATAGATGGTTGAAATTGGCCGATCCGAAAAGATACGGATATTGAGATCTTGTATAAAATTTTAATCGACTTATTTAACCTATTTTTAAGTATTTTTAAAAAAAAATTTGAACTACAATATTGTAGATTTTGATGAGATCTACAACTTTGTAGTTGAAGATTTTTCGAAAATGTTCCAAGACTTAAACCAAAAAATAATCAAAACTTTTAATCATCATTTCGGTATACTTTTTGGTATTTATTCGAAAAAATTTTAACTGTAAAGTTGTAGATCTCATCAAAATTTACAACTTTATAATTCAAAATTATTTCCAAAAATGCTTAAAAAAAGGTCAATAAATCGACGAAAATTTTATACGAAATTTCGATATTCGTATTTTTGTGGATCGGCCGATCTTGGCCGTCTGTTCGGTGATTCTTGATTCGGTGGGAGCCGTGTCCATCAGCAAGCCATACCTCACAGTGCCATTGTTTTGATGTAAATGTTATCAGAAAAACCATTCATTAGGGCCCCCTGACGGCCCTGATACAATCGGAACCGTCCGAGGTCCTTCGCGATATGTGTATACAATCGGAGCCCTTCGGACGGCCCCAGATTGCATCAGGGCCGTCAGGCAGGGACGGACCCAGCTTATTAGCAGGGGTGTCAAGCGACACCCCTGCTTTTGGTAGTAATAAAATATATAATGGAGTATAAGTGTTTAATACATGATTGAAGGATGTAAATCATATTCCGCACTTGTTGCTGCGGCGGGGAGCTTGATTCATTACCTTAGGACGTGGGTTCGAATCCCACAAGACTTGGTTTTGTTTTTTTTTTTTGGCATAATTTTTTTTAAGTCTTGAAATACCTATATAGATATATATTTTTGGAAAAATTTTGAATATAAAAATTGTAAATCCCATTAAAATCTATAACTTCTATGTTATAAATTTTTTCGAAAAATTCTTCTAACTAAATATTTTGAGATATTAAAAATATTAAAAAAAAGCTAAAAGAAGAAAAAAAAAAAATCTAGAGGTTCAAATGGAAAAAGCTATTAAAGTAGTGGTTGTCCGAAAAAAGTCTCTTCTTTACTGTTTGTGTGCCGAACTCGAAAGTCAATTAAACCTAATTATTTAATCCCTCCCATTGTCCTACACCATACCGCCATTACATTGCCACATGACGCATACACACGATTTTCTCTGATTTTTTTTTTTTTTTTTGGAAAAATTAGTTATAAATTTCTTCATTTTTTGAGTAAGTTTTGGTTATTAAAATTATATTATTTATTGTTATAAAATTAAGTAGTTTGATTTTTTTTTTTGTTTTTATTGTCTAGCTTGCAAAAATACTTTTGCTTATAAATATCTACATATATTATATTAGATTTTGACACCCCTGTGTAAAATTTCTGGGTCCGTCACTGCTGTCAGGGGGCCCTGATGAACAGCAGCCCTTAAATGTTATACCCATGGATAGCCATGCCGCACAGCGCTGGCTCTCCCTTCAAATATTCCGCCAACTATACCGCCCTCCTCTTCCTTCTTTGACAAAATTTACACAAACCACCTTTCCACTGCTTCAAATCGGCCGATTTCTCCGGCTCCAACCTCAACCGCCCTTCCCTTCTTCTCTTACTTCTTCTTTGCCAATATTTCCACAAAGCAACTTTCTGCTACTTCAAATCAGCCGATCTCTCCAGGTTCGACATCAAGCAGAATGCCCAAAACGTTTCAGCAAATTTGTTTTCCCCGGATTTATGGATGGAAATGGCGATGGAGAGGGAGATCCTAAATCACATGGATGTATTCTTTAATTAGCATATGAATAGTGAGTTTTAACTGAGTATTAAAGCAACCTCCATTTTGATGGATGGTTTTGCAATCAGCTCCTACTCCATAAGCATAGTCTTTTGTAGACAAAGATAACTCATATCAGTCTTACGGACACACCAAGCAGCACTACACACAGCAAAACTTAAAAATTAGCAAATTTTTAATAAGAAAATAAAGTATGGGAAATTAGCTGAACTTAAAATATGGTGAAATATATACTAGGCTAACTATAGAAAAGAAACAAAAAAAAAGCTCAAAATTAAAGGACATTTTCTTTATATAATGTGGCTTAAGCATTTTATGTAAGATGATACTCAACCTTCTGCCAAAGGAAAAGAAGAACAAAATCTGTAAAACAAGGTACTTTGAACATCTTGAGTTCATATGATGGCTTCACAGGAAACAGGAAACAAGAAACAAAATGTGGATTTTTATCTGGTAAAAACGATAACATCAAACAAAAAAGTTCTTCTTCGTGGATTTGATATTTTGTTTTTCCTAAAACAGAAGCAAAAAAAAAAAAAAAAAAAAAAAAACAAAAAAAAGAACTTCCTGAAAATGGATAGCCCAAATGAAGGAGCATACTCGACGTAGAGTAATAGGATAGGAATTAATTAACATAAAACCAAATGAAAATGTCAAGCTGACCTGACCCCTTACGCATGGCCAGTACAGCTACTGACAACATAATAGCAACAGCCATGACGAATAAGAGAGATAGAGAGAGAGAGAGAGAGAGAGAGAGAGTTGGATGGTTGAATTTTTATGAGCTTCTCAAGAAGGTCTGAAGGTTTAGCTATTACCTGTTTACATGTTTAGTCAAATCAATACAAATTATTGTTGTATCTATCATTTTAATATGACATGCAGAGGCAAAAACAAAACTCTTATTAACTTATAATCTTATCTTATTTAAAGAATAAGATCTCCATTTATAATTTTTTAATATATATCATTGCTCCGCGCATTGCACGGGCATCACCACTAGTTTAAATAAAAGTGGAGCTGCACTAGGTGAACAAGATTTGGTGGCCGGCACTCACTTGAGGCCTCTTCTTACGGTTGTTCCACTCCTTGGGATTGAGATCCCCTACATCTGTTCGGTACTATCACTGCCTATACCTGCCTCAAAAGTTCCTACTTAAAAGTATTTTTTAAAAAACTTTCAACATTAAAATTATAGACTTTGATAAAATTTACAACTTTTATATAAATTTTTTTTTTTCAAAAATATTTTTAAATATGTATTTTGGAGCTCAAAGTTAACGGGTAAACCAAGTTCCTTTTAAAAACTATTTTAAAAGCCGTGAAATTTGGAGTCCTTATATTTGAAATTCAATTCATGCAGGAGAGCAAACATTTTTGGAGATATTTCTGGAGTCCTAGCCTTTTGTTCTTTTTTTTTTTTTCAAAAATGATAAAAAATGGACAGATGGGAAGGCTTACAGTGAAATAAGGCTCCCCACGTTTTATAATTACGATTTTTGGTGCCAGTGGACATGACACGAATAAGCACGGCATGTGCAGGAAATCTATATATTTAAATCTTTAAATTAATTTTTTATTTTATTTTTATTATATATATATATAATCGAAATTCGGTTCGGTTCAACATAAAAAACCTTGCTTATAACCAACTAGAGACAAGTATAGAACAAATCCTAATGCAGCAGTAATTCGCCGCTTCTCGAAAAGTATTCCAGTTACATAAACTCTAGAAGCAATCCCCATAATATATATATATATATATATATATATATATATATATATATATATATATATATATATAATCGAAATTCGGCTCGTCTCAATATAGAAAACCTTACTTATAAACTAACTAGAGACAAGTATAGAACAAATCCTAATGCAGCAGTAATTCGCCGCTTCTCGAAAAGTATTACAGTTAGATAAACTCTAGAAGCAATACCCATAATATACATAATATATACATATATATATATATATATATATTATAAATATATATTATATATATATATAATCGAAATTCGGCTCGTCTCAATATAGAAAACCTTACTTATAACTAACTAGAGACAAGTATAGAACAAATCCTAATGCAGCAGTTATTCGCCGCTTCTCGAAAAGTATTCCAGTTACATAAACTCTAGAAGCAATCCCCATATATATATATATATATATATATATATATATATATATATATATATATATATATATATATATATATATATATATATATATATATATTATCGAAATTCTGCTCGACTCGACATAAAAAACCTTGCTTATAACCAACTAGAGACAAGTATAGAACAAATCCTAATGCAGCAGTAATTCGCCGCTTTTCGAAAAATTCCAGTTACATAAACTCCAAAAGCAATCCACAGATACCACATTTCAAAGTTTATGCATGTTATCTGTAGTAATTACTGGCTTCTCAGTTAAGTGCTTAAGAGAGATACAATATTTATGCAAGGTTTTGAAAATAAAATTTTAAATTCTTTGTCAAGAGAAATTAAAACAGAGCACTACAATAGTAGGGAGACTTCTATATAAGCCCCTCCTATGTTTAAAGTTAACAAATAAACAACTTATTTAATTTTAACACTCTAAAATATTTGTTTAGAAATATTATTTGGATAAATGTTTAATATAAAAATTATAGATTTTGATGAGATCTATAATTTTTATAAATTTTATTTTTTAAAATGTTTTTGAAATAGGTGTTTTGAGACTCCAAAATTCAGCAGATTAATGAATTGATTTTAAAATCCACTAAGATTTGGAAGCCTCAAAATATGTACTTAGAAATAATTTTTGAGAAAATGTTAAATATGAAAATATAGATCTCATCAAAATTTATAACTTTTATATTGAAAGTTTTTTTATTAATACTTATATAATGGTTAGAATGGTTCCAGTAAGAATATCGAAAGAGAGATTTTTTTGTAAATTTAAATAGTAATTAGAAAATCTAAAGATTGATTTGGATGAGAAGGAGAATCTAGTGGCATTTGCCTGTAATAGTAAAAGGTGCCCAGACATACCAAAGTAGAAAGTTTAGTGCTGGTTGCAAAGCCTTGAATAGTAGAACTGAAGCCATTGCCCACTGTAAGTTACATGTCTGCCCAAGCAAGAAATTCTATCATGTTATTGAAGTTGTTTAACCCAAACCAGGGTTTTAAGTTCCGAACACTAACGCTGCGTGCCGCTCAGAACGTCTCGGTGTCGGGCCCGCCGGCACAATTTTTTTTTTTCGTTCATCTTCCTTGCTTTCGCGAGGAAGATAAATAGTCGTGTCGGTGAGCGCTACTTCTTTTTATTTTTCACGTCACGCCACCGGCTCAACGGCACCAACTGGTTGCGCCGGTGGCCGACACTTATTATTATTATTGTTATTTTTAAATTAAATTTTTTAAAAATAATTTTAAAAATAATAAAATATTTTTTAAAATGTTACCTAGCTCACATTTAGCCACAAGTGGCCCAAAATAAGTCAAGAATGCATTGGTATATGTGCAAAATGTTATCATTCTTTTGATCTTCAAGGAGCCCGGTGGCTAACCCACCGGCGGTAACTATCCAACCCTACCCACGTGGGATCGACCCCACGACCTCCCCTCTATAATGCCATCCCGCCCACGGGCGGGAGGCTGCAAAATGTGATCTTTGAGCTGTAAATTTTGCTCTGTTCAACTCTTTCCTTAATTTGCGACCGATAATTACATCAATTTGCTTAGTTTTGCCGCCCTCATTAGCTCGCCGCCGGAGGTTGCAGTCTTTCGGGAGAATAAAATGAGGGGACTCGCACCACATTGCGACGAAGATAACAATTTTAATAATAAGAATAAGAAGAGGAAGAAGGATGTCTTCGTCTACGGCAATTACCGCCACTACTACGGATATCGGGTATTTCTCCCCTAAATGTACCCGTTTCTAGCCTGTGTATTATGAACTGCGTAAACTTTTTGAATTTAACGTGCTCTTTGCTGCTGCAGATTGATAGTAGTGTGGTTGAAGATCCTAGGTTATCGGTATTGAAGCCGGAGTGGTTCCAAGGCAAGGATTGTCTCGATATAGGCTGCAATCAGGGCCTGGTAACTATAAGTATAGGTGCTGATTTGCTAGTTCATCTATACATATTATTCATTTATGGGTTTTATGCTTTATTGATATTTATTTGTATAACTTTTTGGTAATTGACAAATGAGTTTAGCTATTTTGGTTCTGTTTATTATGCATTTATCAATGTCTATCAGAGGTTTCAAACTGGATATAAGATGTATATCGTGATAAATAGAAAATGGAATCGCCCAGGTTGTAGAGATAGGGAGCCTTGTATGTCAATGTGTTCTATTGTGAACAATATCTTCCTTCAAGTTTATGTTTGTGTCACGAACCGCCGGATTCCGGTGATCGTCGACGAGAAATCACAAAACTACAGAGGCAGGCATTTCATCGAACACTAGAATTGACCGCGAATTAAAGAGAAAATTCAAGCGATTAATTCTGGAAAATGATCGAGATCAACCGAGATTACAAGAACTAGAATTAGAAAGAAAGAAATAAGAGGAAAAAGCTAGAAGGAAATACAACTAAAAAACTTTAGATCAAAAGAATCATCTCTCTGTAAGAAGTTGCGAGCTGCAGCTTATATAATGAAAAAGACAATCTGAAAATGACTAATTCACCCCTCGAATGCATGTGCACAACAGGCGCTTCATTAAAACTTCTTATCCTCACTGCATTGGAAGACTGCGATTCATCCTCGCTCATCGAACGGTTCAAGACAGTGCGTAATGATTCGCGCGATTGTTTGAAAATCGACGGCCATGATAATGTTGATCGAGCGGTTGCCGTTAATTGCGGTTTTATAGTTCTAACAGCAATAACAACTTCAGATCTAATAGATTCAGCTCCGATTACACCTCTTACACATCTCATGCCCCTCCGATCAACTCCAGTGGCCTCCGGACATGTCATGACTCTAACAGTTTGGTACTATGTTATATTAATGCAAAAAGATGTATTTATTTGTCCGTAGCAGTTTAGCATTACAATCATGTATTTACTCGCAAAGAATTGCCCAAGTGGTAGGGCAACCTTTTTTTGACCTAAGAGGCTGAATGTTCGATTCTCAATTCATCGTGTATGTATACACACACATTAATAGTTTCCTAATGATCGTTCCATTTCTTATGGTATTGGCTAAGTCTATCTTTATTTCTTTATTGCAGCAAAAAAGTTTCTTTGTCAAAGCATTCTGGGCATTGATATTGATGGAGGTATGCATTTCTAATTTAGGAGTTTTAAGTTTTGTTGCTTCTTTCGGTGAGATTTAGTTGGACTGTCTTTTACAAATCCCTCTAGGGGATGATTAGAGAGCTTTGATCTTATGCACAATCAAATTCTTGCATTTAAAACTGTATATAGCAATTAGCAAGGTGCTTGTAATGTGTTTTAGCGCTTTGATATTTTTGTTTGTAAAGGTTAGAGTCCCGTTTTGGGCATTGAAAATTAATCTCAAGAAGCTTGGACTTGATTATTTTTATATTTATAAGCCTACTTGAGATTAGTGTTACAATTTGATTGAGCATTTGCAGCTAGAACATTGAACTTAAGTCGTAACTAAAATCTTTAGCTAAAAATATTTTCAGTAATTAAACATGTATTGCTTGAGATAAATGGAACTCATGAATAGGGGATTTAGAAATGTTAACGACTCTCTATTTTGGTTTGTTGAGGCTTATATTGCTCCTACGCCTCGGTGTTGTCTAAGGCGCGCCTTGCTCACTCCAAGGCGCGATGAGAGAAAATGCACCTGCCTCAAGTCCATGTGACTTTTCGATATAAGGTGCAGCTCAACCACGCCTAGACCCGTCTTATAGAGGCGTGCGGGCATGCCAGAGTGCACCTTGGAGAGGTGGGGCACCAACTTTAATAAATAAAGAGAAGAAAAAAAGCCACACACTCGCTCTACATCCTAATAGAATCACATGCCCCAACAAAACCCTAGCCAATGCTACTCTGCTTTTTTTTTTCTTCATTTCTTGTTAATGTTGTTTTTCCTAGTCGCTACATTGTTACTTATTCCCTTTTTTCCTGCTGTGCGCCTCCGCTCTATCAGACATGTGCTTTGTTGTGTGCCTTGTGCGTAGGCAATTAATTCGCTAATATATTTGCTGAATGTTAAATTACAGTCATTCTCTATGTCTGAGCAGTAACTTCTTTCTTTTTAATTTACAAAAAACTTGCGCATTTCTTATATTAATTGATGCAACTCTCTCCTCAGGCTTAATTGAAACGGCAAAGTGGAATCTAAAGAAGATTTCTAAAGTAAATCTTAATAGTAGCAGATCAACAAAGCCCTCTTACTCTGATGTTACAGAGGATGCATGTCGCGTTGATGATAGTATCTGCCAATTTTCTAAAGAAGGGTTAAAATCTGAAACTGATGCTGGTTCTCCTTTGATTAAGACTCTTCTTGAAAAGGTTTCTTTTCAAAAAGAAAACTTTGTTGAGAGCTTGCATAACTGCATAGAGAAATATGATACTATTCTATGGTAAGTTCTTTTAACTAATTTTTCTTTTGACTTATATATAATATGCTGATTTGTGTTATTCGCACTGGTCTTGCCTTCAAAATGCTTCCATACTATCTCCATTAATGTAATTGACGGCTTAGTCTTGGTTATTTATTGATGTTTTCTTCTGCCTTACCTGAAATTATGGCATGATCTAGCTCCCCACACCTTTGGTTTTGCTTGTGTAGTTTGAGCGTCACAAAGTGGATCCACTTGAATTGGGGTGATGATGGTATTATTACTTTGTTCGCGAAGATATGGAGACTTCTTAGACCGGTATACTTCTTTTATTTCTCTAATGGATTTTTTGATGTGCTTTGTATTGCTTAAATTATTTAATATGAGTCTCTTCGGAAAGTTCACAAAATTTTTACTTTTGTAGGGTGGAATTTTTATATTGGAGCCTCAACCTTGGTCCTCGTACAAAAGAAAACGACAAGTGTCCGAGGTAAATGTTCAAGCAAAGCTTCCGTTCTGTTGCCTTATAGTTTCCTTTTGTTGTTAAATGGAGGAAAAATTGCATATAAGTTTCTTTTTGCATCTTGTAAGGCCATGGTTAAGGTGTGGAGACTAGAGAGTATATATATTTTTGGCCAATTCCAGTTTTGCAAACTGAACTTAGCAGCATGTTCATGTCATATAACTGTCAATTTGATCTCTTCAAATCTTCGAACTATTTTTCTTGGTCAAGGATTTGATTATGTGCCAAAATTAACAAGTTAGAGAGTTTTATATTTCAGCCATTTTTTCTTTCGTAATATGAGCTGAACTTAACGGCATACAACTAAACATCAGAACGTCAATTTTGATCTCTGCAGATCATGGAACTTTATTTCATGTGCACCATTTATCTAACTTAGATGCAGATTATAAATGTATTTTAAAGGTCCTTACCCATGAAAATATCCTCTGTAAATTATATCCACATGAAATTTTGGGGTCAGCCCATTGGTTGAAGATTGACAAAATTAGTTGTAGCTGCACGGTCATATGCCTATAGAAAATATCGCAGTTGCCTTATCGTCATGAAAAAGAACCCTGATTATTTTTATCCACACGCTTTCTTACATTGCAGCTAAAGTTGTTTATGGTATATTTGAGCTGAACTGTGACTATATACATGTTTCGCCGTACATGACTAGCGTCATGAATATTAAGGTGTAGTTATGGTGCTAACAAAACATATAAGTTTTATCCCCATTTTTAGGAGGCTTAAATATTAAAATCGCTTTTCGCAGACTGCGAGGATGAATTTCAATAATATACTTCTGCATCCAGAGCTTTTTGGAGACATACTTCTTGATAAGGTATGCTGTGAAGCATTGTTGAAGCAATCCTGAAGTTGCAGAATTTCTGGGCGTTTTGCATTTATGTCTTTATTGTTTAATCTATTTTCCTTAAATACAGGTTGGTTTTAGATATGTGGAAACTGTTCATCAAAGTTTGTCTGGCAGTGCCATTGGGTTTGACAGACCAATTTGTGTTTTTTCCAAGTGACTTCCAACATAAGGTAAGCCATTTGCTATCAGCTTTCTTAGTGTTCACCTATCGTCTTGGATTGTTTGGTTGATTCAAAATTTTATCCCATCTAGAAATTAATCAGACATGTGGACATGGATTTGATAATAAAGGAACCAGTTTTAAATATATCTCTGGATTATCTCTTTAAGTTTAAGGACTTTGTAATTTTATCAAGGTCTGAATATTTATATCTTGTCTTAAATTTAGCGAGTTGGATTCTGTTCTTGGTTTCATGTTGGTTTAGCGTAGTCCCTAACTGGATATGGCTATTACCTTCTACAGGATGATGGAGCAGGGCTTGCTTTCACCAGAAAGAGCTAAAAAAGCATATGACAAAAAACAAAGAAAGGGGCAACAATTGCGGACGGGCACGCCTATAAAATTTCAAAGCAGGAGAAACTAGAGAGCTCATAGAAAAAACAGATATCCAAGAACGGAGATGCCAAGGCCAAGAAAAGAGTCTCCTATAGTGATGATGATGATGATGACTTCATTGTGAAAGCCAGAGAAAATGAAGGGGTGAAAGAAGCCCTTGGCTCGTTTTGGCATGATAAATATGTTCGGATCATTCTGTTTCAGGGCCGGAGTAGTTCCACTTAAAATAATGTCAAAGACTGCACTGCAAGAGTCAGCAAGCTCCGACATTCTTTTTATTCTCTAATTTACACAATAATATGTTGTTCATGCATTGTCGTGTAACATCATATGTTGTTCATCCATTCCGACATTCTCTTTGTATTTGTATGGTTTTCGCTTAATGGAGTCTCCGTTTTAATTCTTGAAAAGTTCAATCCGAGTGCATTCATCATGTGGATCTATTTCCTGCCACTACAACCCCACAGGCTATCATTTTGCTTGTTTATAAGTGAAATGTTTCCGTGATTTATTTACTGTTACATAGACTGCTCACGACACAAAAATTTTCAAATTTTAATCCTTATTTGCTAGTAGCAAGTATATGCATGTAAGGGAAGAAATTATGTGTTCATTACAGAGGTTTAGTAGAAATTAAGTGCTACTTCCACAAACGATATAAGATTATAGCTCAAGAAAACTATGTTGTAGTTGAATTCAGAAATTTAAATTCTAGATATAGATTGTAACCGTGACACATGCGATTTTGATGCCTTGAACATATGTTACTCAGTTTGCTTTTTTATTTCATCTGTATGATGTGACTACAAATAAGACATGTCGATACAAAGTGCTGTATGACCCAAAAGTTTTTACCTAAAAATAGTCCAAAAATCCATCCTAAAGTAGCTTTGCATAGACGTGAAAGATAACGTCCTCTTATGGGATCTTTTGGGCTACTTTGGATAATACTGGAATTAGCTTCGAGCAGTAGCTCGCCTGGATTAATCCATAAACTATGGCAGTTGCGTTATTCCCTCAAAATTTGTAAGTCAAATACGTACGAATTGCTTGTTTTTTTCTCTTTCAATAAAAAATTCTTTACGAGGAGAAATCATATATGTAACCAGTCACTTTGTAAAACCATCTTAATATATAAACTTTCAAATAACACTCGCATTGATTCTACCATCGGATCTTCGCACCTGATTCACGTGCTCAAATAACGTTCATATGTCTCTTTTAATAAAAAATTCTTTACGAGAAGAAATTATATATTTAACTAGCCACTTCGTAAAACCATCTTAATAAGTAAACTCTCGGATAACACTCACATCGATTCTAACATCGCATCTTTGCACCTGATTAGCGTACTCAAACGACGTCTATACATCGGATATAAAGTTATACATCCCCCCGATACTTGGACATGTCATAGATAGATCCAACGATCTGCACCACAAAGACTTATATTCCGCAGTCACCAAGAATCAAACGCTTGGACATGTCATAGATAGATCCAACGATCTGCACCACAAAGAATTATATTCCGCAGTCACCAAGAATCAAATGCGCATATGGACGGTCGTCCTGCATCCTCCTATCGCAGGGCAGCAGGGCCAATTGCTTGTTTTGAGCAACAAAAGTGTGTAAAAAATTCTTTTAATGACTAGAATATGGTTTGTGTACATATGAGTTTACCCAAAAAAAAAAGGAAGAGCAAAAGAGAAAAAAAAAACATATATAATAAAGTACTTAAACCTCACACTCAGTAGACTATTATTGCCAGATAAACATTCCAGTATGCCAAATTGTGTTGCTACTCTTTGCATCTGCAGCATATTATCAGCAGAAAAATGTTGGTAGCAAACAATGGATTACTTACTGCCGGAGTTTCTCGAGATACGCGTTCACGATCTTAACCTACTGCAAATAATTTCGTAAAGCACATGGATAATGCTTTTAGAAGTTTGATCTGGTAACTCTAGGAGTCTGCTAATTCTTGAGAACCTTTCTTGGTGAATCTCAATATCATCTGCTTCAGTCTCTACTTTCTGCTCCTTGTAAAGCTTTGGTGAAGATAGCGCCCACTGCATTGCCCATATAGACAGCGGACGCATGTAGCTCATAGATCGATACTGATTATTCCCGTTCCACGCTTCCGGGGTTTGGAAAGCATATCTGCCATGCATGAAGAATTTGATAAGAATTGGAAAACATATTCTAAATATGCTTTTAGTATTTTTTCAAGTCACTATATGTGTCTTAATAAATGGTGAAATTGAATGAGAATGATACATTGAAGTCTGGGATAGAGGATGAGCAAATGGTGGGGTGTACAAATTGAATTGATAATGATTCATGTAACTTGCGCATTAATGGCACGAACAATCTTGCATGCAGTAGCTTTTTACAGTGCTCATTTTTACTTCCTCTTGAAAACATTTCATTGTAACTCATTAGATTTTGATCTACGTTATAACGCATTTAATAATGTAATTTTTCACATCCGTTGTTAGAGTTCGTTAAAAAGATCTAAAAATTAATATCTAATTATACATCAAAATTATGTACTTTACAAAATATCTGATTTACAAATGTGAAGAAAATAGTCGTAGATTGGAATGATACAAAAACTAATAACTTAATATAAAGAAATTTATTTAATTAGTTCACCCCATAAACAATTTTCTAATATGCTACTAGTTCTTAGCCTAGTATCAAATGATCTAATTTGTGAGAACCCTAACTTATCTTGTTGTCAAATGTCACTTAGAAATTTATGAGTAAAGACACCATGCTCATGCTTTTACAGCAAAACCAGGATAATAGAACTCCCTAAATAAACTGAGACTTGCATTTCGTCCATTTTCAGGGCATGATTCACTGTCCATTTTCCCATCAAATTTAATGGGAATCTGGCAAAAAAAAGTTATTCTAATATAGTAACGAAGATACAATTTTGCGATAGAAATCTACTTACCCAAGTCCTTCCTCTGACCATGCGACATGATAGATGCCTTCAGCAGTCTTAAAACCTTCTCTCTCCATTCCTTCTTGTATCATAGCGGCAGCAAGCGAGTACGTCGCTCCTGACCATACCTCTCTAGACTGCAAGACCGAAGTGTCGACAGTGCCATTCGGTCTCATGCCATTTACAGCTCCACACTTACCGTCCTTAAACTTTAAGACATTGAAATTGTAGATCTTGTCTAGAGCGCTTTGCACTTTCTCTTCATCAACAATAGGCATTAGTCCACATGCCCTAGCATACCTGAAAGTTGAGAATAATCTTAGTTATTAATATAGTCAACAATAAATATGGCCAATCATGGCCAAGTTAAAGAGCTTTGTATTGCATTAATATAGTCAACAATAAATATGCAAATCGAAATGCAAGGGGGTTAAAAAATATAAAATACTACCAACGTAAAATATGAAGGCTTAACCTATAGTGTTCTTCATTTGGAACACGTCCTAAATTTCTTATCTTACTATAACATCGAGAAAAACTGTCAAAAAACAAAAAGACAACATATAATTCTCACAATTAAATATTTAGTATTTGTATAATAATCGGTCAGAAAGTACCATTGTCCAGCCATTTGAACAGCTTGGATGGTATTGCTCTTCTTCCCACCACTATCATCAAAATTAAAATAAGACCCATTCCATAACTTCCCATACACAGATTTCGCTCGTTCGTATTTATTCCAGAAAAGTTTTTCAGAACCCTCGTCACCAACTTCGCGTGCCAAGGCCGAGGCCGCCTGTAGAGCAGCCACCCATAGCCCTCCACAGTATGCACTCACACCACTAACCGACCACATATCATAAGTCTGGTCAGGACCTTCATTTTCAATCATTCCATCTTTATCCTTATCAAATTGATCAAGGTATGCCATTGCCACATAAACTGAAGGCCAAACAGATCTAGCAAATGATCTGTTACCAGTTGCTATTGTATCTCTATAAACTTGCAACACAAACTTTGAGTTCAAGTCCTTCCACCTGTTGGAGTCAAATAAAGGATAAGCATTTAATTTAACCCACGGGTCATTTAGTCCAAGATCATGAGGCACAGCACCAAGGACCTTCCTAGGGACCCACTTTCCAACGTTCATTGTTTTTTGCTTCTCAGGGTCATGCATCATAACTGCTTTGGCAAAATCCCTTTGTATACTGAGCTCAAGTTCTGGAAACAGCATGATCAGAGAGAAAGATGAATAAAAGTGAACATCATAGGCATTCCACATGTAATACTCAAGGCCTTCAGTATAGAGAAATCTGCCAACATTTTCTTTTCCTTCATGTAATGGTGTACTAAAGGCATAATATGGTGTAATTGGTATATGTATCTTCTAAGTGTTGATGACATATTGTCAAGAATATCAATTGCAGGGTTCTTCGGATGGTCGGCTGTATTTTCATCTGAATGTGGCACATCAAGGAAGAATTTTGTTTCTTCAACTGCTGCTAGACTCTGTACTGGTGGAGATCCATCTGCAACAGGTCAATTTCGGATCTCATATCTCGACCTCTACATAGCAAAAATTACAAAATCGAGCATAAAAGGCCAATAACCTGTCCATATTGCCCCTCCAGCATTTAGATAATAAAGCTCATTGAAAAGAGTGACAGGGTACCTGAAAAGCTTCAGTCTGTTATACGCCTGTATGGTTTTACACCTGAGGCATAAAGTTATCCAAGAATAAAGAGTCCTAGCATATTACAATTAAACTGGAGTAACAAGGAGTACTTGTATTCCTTACTTATCATTACTAAGATACGGAGGGGTTAGCCTTTACCCT
Organism: Xerophyta viscosa; assembly: GCA_002076135.1. Taxonomy (NCBI): domain Eukaryota; kingdom Viridiplantae; phylum Streptophyta; class Magnoliopsida; order Pandanales; family Velloziaceae; genus Xerophyta; species Xerophyta viscosa. Next base: position 299,255 of record MJHO01000178.1, on the reverse strand, counting down.
CCACCCAAATTCGGGTTTACCTTTAAAGGTTTATTTATTTAAAATAAAATAAAATAAAATGGAGGAACATTTTTTCATTTATAAGTTACTCCAGATGGATTTAGGTTGTCTTGAACTATGGATAACAAATTGATAAGTAAAGCAGAATACTGGAATGGAGCATAAATAAATAGCAATAGATCCCTCAAGTTTGAATGGATAACAAATTGATAAGTAAAGCAGAATACTGGAATGGAGCATAAATAAATAGCAATAGATCCCTCTAAGTTTGAATAAACTAACTCTGACATATAGATCAAACAGTTATCCAAGATTAGTTCTTGGTTAAAAAGCACTAGGCTACTAACATCAATTGTCCAACAATAACTCGCAAGTGTATATAAAGTTGTGTTTAGATGGATGTGGGAATGAAGTTGGAGTAGGTTCCCCTATTTCTCCTTTTGGAAACAAAGCTTTTGGCTTCTGTCTTAGAGAGATAAACGTTGGATACATTGTTTTGCGGATGTAGACGACCTTATTATGTCGTGGGTGGAATAAGAAGGATAAGTTAATTTAATCTTATGTTTTTGAAAAAAGGATGCTAGCTTAGTATTTCTACGTACCATTCTGGAAATCTTTTGTCTTGCAGAATAGACCTTTGCCACTCCTCAATTTGGGACTCCCAAGACTGATGCCCTGTTGAAACAAGGAGAATCGAGAAGTGAATCATTTTAAACTAATCTTAACTTTTTTCATATATATATATATATTATTTTTTATTTTTTATTTTTATTTTTATTTTTTTGTGGTCGAGACAACCGAATAAATCCAAGGTGAACAACCCCTGCTCCCTCGCTGGACCCAGCTCTTGACCATGCTATGCGTGGTGCCATAGAACTTGCTCCAGATAGCACCATTGCAACCATGCATTGCTGAAGAGCCACATTGAGGGTTTGAATCAAGTATCTCTTGCCTCTGGGCGAGAGCTACTACCAAATTACTCTTAAAAGTTAAAGCAAAACCTGGCTTATAAACTAATGCTAAACCAAGCATGTTCCTCTCATAGCCTCATGGTTATTATACCATAAGCTTGTTATTATACCATAAGTTTTCCAAGAACTATTGGCTTTGAACTCCTCATGACTAGTTTTTTCTCATGCTGTGTTCATTTAACAAATGAAGTACGAATTGAACATTTGAAACACTTCACAGAAGATACTACACAACCAAATCCTAGGAATATAAATGTATGGCGCTTCCTTAGGGTTACCCATAATAGCATCATGAGCGAGACTTGCTGCTGCATCTAAATTGGTGCCATAGAATTTGGTGTAGCGCCTGTTGGTTGAAAGAAAATTTAACATGTCAACTGCCATTCCTAAACTTGTTAATCTGCAAAAATTTATTCCTAAATTCGTTGGACTGCTCATTCCATCGATTACCTGTAATAGCTTTTCCCACTTGAAAATTCACTTCAGGACAGGCCCATGCCAATGAAAATGTAACAGTTCGAGAAGCTTGAGAAGGCACTGTGACACTTGCTGCAACGGCCGCCCCAATAGATGATCCTGGTTTTGAATGAGGTTGCTTCTTGACCAAATCAAGGTGGTCAAATGATCCATGCTATTTGATAAATCAATGAATCAGCATTTGTTTGAGCTTATGAAGAAAATCAACTCAATTAAATTGCAGTGACAGATACCACTGACGATGAGTTATACTTATGTAAAACAAACTCAGAACTAATTGGAATATTAGTTCATAAAAGAAAAAAAGCAAAGGATATACAAAACAACTTGTACGTCATTAGAATCATTAGTCATGCTTTTGCGGTTAGTTGTTCATGTTTTCAGTCCTTTCACCTTTTGTCACTTCCTGGTATTATCTATTAATGATGTTCTAATATTTTTAACTTCTTTGAGAAATGTTCTAATATATTAAGACATAGCTTAACTAAGGTCAGGAATCCTAGCCGCCAGAATTGCGAGCTTCTAGCAGAATGCACTGCCGTCTCTTTTTATCTTGAGATAAAAGCACCTCATATTTCATTTCTTTGTCTAAGTTTATGTTCAAGTCAGTCTTTCCAGAGATCAAGTGGACACAGAAGATAATAGAGTTCGATACAAACCAGTATCTTATATATATTATCTAAAGAGCCTCTGACTTTGAACATGAAATGCAATCAGCAATCTACTGAAATAAGTTTGACACTACGGCAGAATGGATAAGAACGAAAATCCTTGAACTGAATAATTTCTAATTTACAGCTAATTTGGAAGCACATCAATTGATCACTATGCCACGCCAGGAAATAGCAATTTTGTTTGCCAAAATTAAAAGTGATATAATCACCTAAGATGATTAAACACTATCATCCAGTCAAGCAGACAGAATATTATCTAGAAATTTCAATACTCTAAACACATCGAAACTTTGCCAGACACGAGCTAGAAAACCTTCTGTAGTAGAGATCAGGCCCTACGCTTACAATTAGCTATCATATTATTCAAGAAGGGGTCCTGGCTACATTGTCATTCAGTTTTTTATATTAAAATTGAATAAGCAAAGTTTCTTCAATAGTTTTAGGCATCATCAGACCTTTTATAGCGCCACAAAATTCAACATCTTTTTACACTTTTCCCCTTGGTTGGTCATCATTGAGTTTATCTCAATTCATAAAACCTTTTTAGTAAACTTGGTAGAATATGATATTATATCCAAAACATGGATTTACATCCACATAATTTATTTCAAAGGAAAGCTAATATTCACTTAGGTAAGATTGAATTTCCAAAAGCACAAACGAACATATCAGTTTGTCATGTTATGGTTCAAAAAAATATATAATTAAAGACTTAACAGGTTCTTCACCTCTTTTATGGCATGCCACATGTCCGTTGCAGAGAACTCCCCAGAACTTCCAGATATTACAAAATAAGGGCATTTTGAAACATGAACATTAGCTGTTTCTTTCGCTGCAATTGCAAATGTCACAGGTGTCTGCCCGTCTGCAGCTCTGTTATGTATATAACCATGAACCAAGAGAACTATTCCTTAGCATTTATTTCAGATTACAAAACATAATAGAACGTGTGCATATTGCTATCCATCTTACCTATGATTTAAAAGTACTCCATGCACACCATCCTTCTCTCTGAAATTGACACAAGACCATGTAGAAGAATATATCAGAAGAAAATTTTTTTTTAATTAATGCAATCTGGGATATGACAGGACCTGTATTGTTCCATAACATGATTGGAATGATAACCCAACAGCGCAGATTTTCCACCAACAGAATTCTGCACACACAAGAAAATATAAGCTGAAAAGCTAAACCTTTTTACATATGCAATTATAAATATATATGACAAACAGATGAAACGACCGAAACAACATCTGCACTTATAGTCTGGTAAAATCTCTTATTAATGCAGAAGTTTCATACTTACAGCCCATGTGAAAAGTAAAGTTACGTTAGCATCACTGCTACCTGAATTAGATAACTGCAAAGATCACAAAGAATTCTTGAGCAAGAAAAATCTTCAAATGGTGAAATTTTAAAAACATCAGACTACACAAGAAAGCTTCAAGGTATGTCCATACGGTAAAAGTAAAAACGGCAACAGGGAGGCTACTCTCTTTGTAGTTATGGGGAATAAAAGGTGAAATCTGCCGGCATTCAATTTTAAGTTCTGGGTCAGGCTCCCCTGCAATAAAAAAGAGAAATTGATTAAAATGTTAATAAAAAATTTACTCAAATAAGAGAATGGTTGAATTCTAATTACCATCATAAACTGTCCAGGCCCTTGGGTATAAAGCATGATAAGTGGAATTGTGTCCATCGAGATTCCAGTCCCAGGATCCAATTCCTGAAATAGCAGTTTCTCTGCATATCACAAACTTTAAAAAAATCTACAAAATTACAGATACACAAATTCTAAATGTTGTGAGGCAACTATACCTTCTTAGGGGTCTTAGTCATGAACTTATTATAAAAGACAGATTATACGTAAGATCTTTCTTACTCACTTGAGGATTTCTGAACTCTTTGGAGACAGCACGCTCGAATACTTCATACCATTTTCACGAGATATAAATACCTACAAAAAAAAGCCTAAATTTAAGAATTTTTCATAACTTTGTCTCCAAGATGTCTAGGCAGCATATAAAATGTCTCCTATTCACCGTGGTAAATGCTACGATATTCTTTACGGCACATGTTAGAATTCAATCTAAATTTCTCAGTACCAGTTAAAAAGATATATTGGTTTTGGACAACTGAAAACAAAGAATAGACGTTTGCAGCACACAACAAGAGCAGTATCATATCTTTACAAAACTTTTGCACCACTAAAATCTCTAATCCAGTCATGAAGCGGAGGTATCAAGTTCGATGCCTCAAGCGTCTCTCGCAAGGGAGTAGGGGAATTTATCCCCCTTTGTATCCCGAGGGGGGTGAAATAAGTCTTTGGCTCTGCCTATATGTGAAAGGCTGGTCACCTCGGTTGGTGGAACATCATGCTACTCGTGGATTATTTATTATAACAATCCCACAAAATGGGCCGGTCAAGGGTAGAGTTTTTCCCTGATAACCTCAAAGGAAATCTCTAATCCAGAAACAAAAATGGAAGCTAGAAAACATGATTCATCATCCTTTATTTCGAGAAGGGATGCTTCTGCAACCCAGTATTAGGGCTAATGACCCTCCGACCAAACTTCCTATCCTGCTAAGGAGATCATGCTCAACCCTGGAGCGCCACTAGGCCAAAGGCCAGAAACCGGTCACACACATATACATACTGTTCAATGGGATCAATCAAAGTTACTACAGGAGGTATCGAACATTGGAAACCATGGCTACCAAGCCCCAAGATACCTATGTGACCACTTGTTGGTCCCTCATGATTCATCAACTTAATTTAACATGTAGTAGCTTACAGAAAATTGGTTTGCTAGGACATATCTCTCTTCACATATTCCAGGAAACAGCTGCCACCTCTGGAAATGACCTTTGAAGCTCCTTCCTATACTTCCTGAACTGTATTGTATATCGACATCTTTAGTGAAGTATAACAAGGAAAAAGGAAAACTGTTGAATCTAGCATGACAGCATGAATTTCACCAGTGAGTAAGCTATTTTAAAAAAAACTGAAAGAACAAAAACAAACAAATACAAACAATTATGGCTGCAATCCCTAAATATAGTTAACCTGCTACCAAGCAATCCCTGAATTTGTCTAATTATATTTTTCTCAAAAATTAAAAAATTTGGCTGATTATTCTCAAAAGCATGAGTTCAAAAGTGCAAAAGAGCATCTCTTAGTTTAGCAGATTCTTACCCCTTGTGATTATGAATTTATCAAGCAGAACCTGGAAAGTTCTTATAAAAATTAACGTTTCACTATCATTTTGCATACCCGATGCCGCCTAGAGGGGCGCCATGAAATGAAGAACTGAGCTGCCTTTTTAGAGGATTCAGCATTATATCCTAGCGAAAAAAAGTGCAAAGCCTGTTAAGCAAAAATTTATGAGCAATTACCTATATCAGCAATATAAAATGATCACAAATAACCCACTTGGGAATTGGCCGTCTCAGTTAGGATTTGCCACCCTAGTCGGACACCAATAGGAGCCTGAAACAAAATATTTAATCAATGAGAAAAAAGAAGTCAACTGGTGTTCAAAAAAAAACAAATTTTTAGATCTTTCTGTAAATTTCTGCAGCTTGGAGAAGTTATTAACGTGGGGGCATATGCATATGGAAACTACCTGTATTTATAGTTACGACATCGTATTGGGTGGCTTCAAAAGAGCGAATTGCCACATTTAATCTGCTAAGCATGCAATATATGGGACTATATCATGAGTGGTTTCTATGCAATGAGTCATAACAGTTGGCACAGCAACTTCTAGCAGATTGTAGGTTCGTGAGGTCTTTCGTAGAATGTGAAATTCAATTGAATCAGAACCAAACAGAAATCGGGTCGAGGCTGAGATAGTTGGATGAAAAGCGACCTAATAGACGGCGAAGTTTATGCTAAGGTATATGGGTTTATGTGGTTTATCTGTGAAAGGAGGCAAGTTTCAGCCACATCTTATCAGAAGGAAGAGGCATTCTTTCATACATTTAATGAAACTATAAAATAAGGACACTATCAGCAGGTGGTAGAAAGCAAGATTAACGCCAGCATACTGAAGGATTTTCTAGGGAAGTGGTGGACATCTCCCCCGACTCCTCAGATGTCTCTTCAGAGGCAGAAAATGAAGAGGAAATACTGAAGACACAGAAAATGAAGAGGAAATACTAGACTAATCTTCATACCATGTATGCTTGTTTGAGGCGTTTACAATTGGACTAGGTGTTTATTTACAGATAAGTTATCTTGTTTTTTTGTAGCTCTTGTAGTTTATGTTGCAGGAGTTTTATGCTGTAATGTGTTTATGGTGACAGCCTACTATGCATATCTTGTTTTCTCATATGTACACACACACACACACACACACACACACACATTCTGTAGCGCCCCACCCACCGAGCCCCTAGCAGAGCCACCAAATATGTATGTATGTATACACACACACACACACACGTAGCACTCTGCCCACTGAGCCCCTAGCAGAACCACAAAACCTCGGCAACCTCACTGGCTGAGTCCCCTAAAAAGAGGTAGATCCAGTTAATGGTCTCTTAGCGCCGATGCTTTGTAAGTTTTACAAATCTCTCATCAACTCTTAATGTGGAATTATTTCAAGCTAACACTAGCACTTGTATAGGCGAAGCCCGTGGGTCTTGGCCCAACTAAGAAAGGTTTAAGGTGCCGGCTCGTGCTGCATTTCGGTAAACTCCAAACTTGAGAGGTGCAGAGCGTGCCGATATATATGTAGTTGCAATTTTTAAAAATAACAAAAAAAATCAAAGTTAATTTAAAAATTCTAATATAAGTTTTTTCGGCACGTGCCGTGCCAGTTCGTACCGTACTGACAACTGCCGGAATATGCACATGCCGACCAGCACCTAAAATCATGCAATTAAGTATGATCATCTAATACAAACATACCAATTGAAGCATCTCTCTGACAGTAAGAGTATATCCGGACACTTTGCTTCTGTTATCATTTAACTTCCGAGTCCATGTCAATGTAGCAGGATGGGAATGATTCACATTGATCTGTGTAATCAAAGACAAGAAGTAAGAATGAAATGCATTATCTCTTCTCATTAAAAAAAGAGAACCAAATGCATTATGGTAAGTACATAAGCATAAGTGTAAACATAGAAGGTAATCAGTCAATAAAAGCATTTCATAGAATATTGTTTTCCTCCATTTATAACATAGACATTGAGAAAGATAAACAATAGAACAGCTGGAAGAAAAAGAAACATCACATTTAGAACTTGTATACTATGCTATGTACTCATCTTTATAGCCAATTAACTAAATGGACATGTTCATCCAAATCGAGTAATTTCCTTTTGCACCTTTGAGATTCTTAGTATTCTTTTCATCTTGTTAGTAGCATTCATATGGGTGAGAACATCTCAAGCTTGAACATCCTGCCAATGCTATTAAATGCATAATCTAATTGTTACATATCACGTGGGATTCTCATTTATTTGATGAACATATTTTATGGTATGACTTATGAGCATGTCTCAGACCGCCTAATCATAGAGCCAGTTCCATTTATATTCTTTATGGGAAATACACTAATACACCAATATCACTCCTAATCATACTTTTACGTGCAAGTCGGCAAAGCTTGTGCCAAACGGGATGGCCTTTTCGGTAGTTGTAGGCATGACACAGAAAATGCTGAAAAATCTTATATTTGAATTTTTAGATTATTTTGAATTTATTACATTTACTTTGAATTAACAAACAATTAATGGTCGTTAGGTTGGCACAGCACTATCGGCAATCTGAGTTTACCAAAACGCGGTTCGGCTCAGTGAAAAACACCTTGTTCCTAATAACTTTAAGTGATTGTAAGAGTTCTGATATATGCTAAATTTAGATAGTCAAATAATCACAGTTGCAATAATTAAGGAAAGCATGTCAGGTCTTTCTTAATGTCACAGGGATATACCAACAAAATGAATTCAAACTAATTAGACTTCTAATCTAATGGAACATCCACTTACCTCATCACCTTTCTTGGACTCGTTCTCAAGCATTTTTCTGAAGCGAATCTCACAATGCTAAAGGTTGGAACACTCGACAAGTGTGTGTAGGCGGTGGCGTTCGAATAGCACCTCTGTAAATATCATGTATTCAGATAGATCAGAATCAAAATCCTAATCAGAAAGAATGATGAAAGCACAAACTTTTCAGTTTGTTATACCTGGACAAGACAAATCAGTTAACAGGCAGAACAGCATAGTGTTATGAAGAAAAAGGCTTATGATTTGAAAACATTCTGTCTACATTTATTACCAAGTAATATGATACAAATTGTTCTTCCTGCACGTTAAGGACAGAGCTATATGCAGTGCAACCTGTATGCTGGGGCTAGGAGACGCATGAAGTACCACTTTTAGCTACAAATGGTTCACGGAGTAGTTATAACTAAGACTAAACTGTTTATCCGTAAAATTTCAACTAGTAACTCTTCCACTGAAATCATCATCATCATCATCATCATCCAAGATAAACACATATGTAATTCCCAGATACATGAACATGTAAATTTTAACACATGTTCACTTGCACCATCAAAAGCTATCATTTCAAATTCACACAGGTAAAGATTAAAACGTAAAATAAATTAAATTTCACCAAACATTATATATAATAATAAAAACGCTAATTTCGATTAAATTACTACATTTCGATCATCAAATTTCTACAAAGTACCTGCGACGAGACTATTCGAGAGATTGTGCCGAGAGCCAGATAATTGTTACTATCCGTTCGACTAAGTTCCCGAACTTCAAATAGCTGGGCATGCTTCAGTTGTTATTCAAAAAGCTGTCAAATTCAATGGGTCCCACCAAGCATAAGACGATATAGTGATCCCCACGTGGCTATTTGTACGGCCAAGATTTGCCAGCTGTATCAATTCTACAGCGTTCGGTGGATAAGCCACCACCGGCTTGATGGGACGTTTCTTTACTTGGCTGGAGTCCGGCAATGTGGCTAACTGGCTACCGCGTACTGATCTTGTTAGGATTATTTCATCCGTTAGATCAATGTTAGATGGTCTGGATTTAAATACGTTGATGACTAGGAGACTGAGGATTACGCTTCAAACTTACGAGCCTCTACTCTGAGTCAACTCGCTGTACACGCGTCCGCAGCGGCAACCCAGCGTTACAACCTACTCTCGCATCTTTCACTGTCAGTAATCTTACCTCCTTTTCATAAAAAAAATAATAATAATAATTAAAAAAAAAAATAAAAAATCTGACCTCCTCACCCCCCCCCCCCCCCTTTTCCCCAGGACCCCAACTCTTCTTTTCAGCCGGAGAACTCAGCGGCTGGGCCCTCGCCTCATGAGTTTTAATTCTAGTGGCTGCAAATTTTTATTCTACAAGGTGTAGGCTGATTGCTCTATTTATGAAAAATCAAAGCGTAGAATGGATGCATAATTATATATATGATATCCGATATATGAGCATTGACTGAGTACGTGAATCGAATATGAATGTCTGATAGTAGAACCAAAATGGACGCATTTGAAGGTTAAATGTTTTGACGAACGTACAAAGTTGAGCAACTATATAAGGAAACATGACGAAGCACTACTAATTAAATTTCAAAGTTCATTAAGTATTTTTCTAAAAATATTTGAATACGAAAAAAAAATAGATTTTGGGTCATGAGAATTACTCATAAGAGCATGCATAGCTAAGAGTGTCATCATCAAAATTCTTAAATCACCGTCACATAATTCAACAAGCAACTTTAAAACATCTTTGTGGGCATTTATGAAATAATTTCATATATGAGATGTAATGCCCTAACTCGCCTCAGACCCTGATCGTCCAAGTTCCAGCTGCATCATACGTCGAGTTCATTTTTTTTAGTCAAAAAAGAATGTATCCACTTAGAGGTGCCTAACCAAAGCTTTCTAGGTGTATGAATCTAAATTACCATCTTGTATTCTTGATGCGTGACTAATTTTTGTCCCTACATCCTTCTTTTTAAACACTTTTCGGCCCAAGGTTTCTTCATAGACCCTTAGGGCCCGACTTTTATAGGATGTTATATTCTCCCCATCTTAGAATATAACATCATTGTCGTAAGAGATGGGTCGCTTGATCGTCGGTGTACCGCTAGTGTATTTGATCGAGCACGGCAAGAATCTAGGTCCTACGTGGGTCAATCTTTTATTTGGCCTCCGTAAAACCTAGCGTATAGACGATATAGTCGTTCTTGTACAATTTACGTCACACCTCGGGCCACACGCTGTCTAAGCTAAGCTATGGCCGCACCACACGACCTGAATTTCTCTAGTTAGAAAAGAGTGGATTCACCTGTGTAGTGCCTAACCAAAGGCTCTCTGATATATTAATCTAAATCACCATCTCGCATTCTTGATGTGGGACTAATTTTAGTCCTCACATCCTCCTTCTTAGGCCCATTTTGGCCCAAGCTTTCTTCATGGGCCCTTAGGGCCCAATTTTTATGGGGTGTTATATGAAAGTTGTATAACACACTAAATTTTAATTTTATCTCCATTTTTTTTTAAAAAAGAAAATTTTAGATATGTGTGTTTAGGAATTGGGATCAATCAGATGAGAAATAGGCCATTGACCGTCAGCACGTTTCTGAAATAAGAATATTATTGATTTGTGTGTTTATTAATCTGCCTACTATATTTTTGGGACTAATTCAGCGCCCAGAAACAAAAATAGGCTGATCATAAGCCGGATTGGAATAAAGTGATGGAACCCATTAGACATTTAGCTTCAGTGGAACGTATTGGGGAGTCACAGATTTGGAGTAAGATATATCATGCATTGCAAACTATTAGTTTTATTTAATTAAGGAATGAATATAGAAAATTGGAATAATATATTGGCAAGTGGTACCTTTAATTATGTTTAGTAGGAAAATGATAACTACTCTTTTTAGTAATGCCATGTGTCACATTTTCTTATTATTATCATCCGACATGACACATACTATTTACTAGAAAAATTATCAAGTGATATATGATATGAACATAATATAATATTTACTATAGAGACCGTTACAAGATGCAAAAATTTAAGATTTCATTAATTGATACTTCAAGACAGATTGGATTACCATAGTGATTGGTTACCGTATACGGTATATTGGATAAAATTGTAAGAAAATCTCCTATTAATTACAGATTAATATAAATTATCAATATAAATATTGATATAACAATGTTGTCCAAGGACAAGCTCCATCTTACATTATTCTTCATATAGTGGATGCTCTCTCTCTCTCTCTCTCTCTCTCTCTCTCTCTCTCTATCTCCGTGGACGTAATCTTCTGCTAAATCACGTAAATCATGTGTGCCTCTATCTTTTGTTATTCTACTGTGTTTTCGTCTGTTCGTTGACTTCATCAATATTTACTTAAAATGGTGAGTATGAAAATACTTTTAAAAAACTATGATAATCAACCCTTCAACTTCTATTTGTTAGATGTATTTAGTAATAAAAAAAAGGAGCTACATTGGCGCATGCTTGGAAAAGGAGCAGACAATTTCTTATCGTATGCCACAGTATCTTATTTTTTATAGAAATAATTTTTAAGCCGTGAACCAACAACCTTTTTGGTCGTTAGAAATGAACTTTTACCACATTCCAAATTGTGATACAAGCGGCGCATCTCCAAAAGGAATCACATTTGTTATGAATGAAAATGTAGATTTGCGAGAGATGCAATCCACCATCAAGCTACAGATGAGGGCTTAATAACGACAAGGGATAATTTGTTTTCAGCCCCTACCCGTTCAACCCCTCGAGTTTGCGAAATTTGTTTTTAGCCCCTCTCGTTTTTTGTGCTACATTGTTTTGACTATTGTATTAGTATTTTTTTAAAAAAAAAATTTCAATAATAAAAATTGTAGTTTTTTATAAGATTTATAACTTGAATGTTTAATATTTTTTATAAAATACTTCTAATTAGATATTTTGAGACTCCGAAGTGTTAACTGGTTTTTGATCCGACCCGTTAATCGGCTGAAATTTCGAAATATCAAAACATTTATTTAAATTTTTTTTTTTTTTTATTTTTAGAAAAAATATTGAACATGAAAGTTGTAGATCTCACCAAAATTTACAACTTTTATTTTGAAAATTTTTCCAAAAAATACTGATACAGTGATCAAATGAGATGGCACGATTTTCGAGGAGCCTAGACGGAAGAGATGAAAACGCAAGGGCTGAACGCAGCGACCTTTGCCCCTACAGGGGCTGAAAAAAATACGTCCTAAGTACAATGTTTTCATACTGCTTCTACTGTAGGAATTTTCCTGCAGCCCCTTTTTTCTTATTGTTATTTTTTTTAAAAAAAAAAAAAGAAAATTGTAAATGAGACTGTATCCGATAACTGTATAGTTCGAAACCCATTGAAAAACACCAAAAGTAAGTGCAACCGACCGCCAAAATTACAGTTCAAAACAAACTTTACGATCTTGAACAATTCTTTTTCCTGGGTATTAGGTACACGTTCTTATTACGACGGGACGAGCCTATGCGATCAATTCTCCCTAGTGGTGCACCTAATTGGTATTACCTTAGGATTTTTGTTATGAATAATGTCCAAGCAACCCAATTTGTTTATGCTACGATGACACTTAACAGTTCTACATACTGGGTTGATCCCCTGTACCAATACGAATAGGCTATTAAAAATCTGAAACTTGTCCCTCCCTCGAATCTTGTGTCATAAATCTTTTAAAATTCACTATATTTACGTTTCAAAATATCTATTTAGAAATAATTTTTAAGAAAAAATTGTAGATCACGAAAAAAAAGTTTCAGGAAATTCAATAGAAAATTTCAAGTTAATTAAGAAAGATAGCTATCAGCTCATCAAGCTACAGTTTCTTAGGGGAAGAACTAGGGGTGAAAACGAGTCGAGTTCGAGTCGAGTATCACTAAGGAACTATATGTTATTGGTTCCACGAGGCAAAAATTATTAGAGAAGCATTATTATAAACGAGAACAGCACTTATGTTCAGGGTAAACTGTTTTTCTCTTCTTCACCATCTTTTATTTATTTATTTATTTATTTTTTTTGGGATAATGGACAAAATTTCATAATCGACCTGCTTTTATAACAGTCGCTATATATAAACTCACAAGTAGTACTGATCCGTATTGACATTCTTTCAATTTGTATAGGACCGAAGGTTTGTATAATTTTTTATAGAGTATCAAAAGATAAATGCAGATGGCGCTTGTGAGAGAAAATAATAGATTGTTCTCTAGCAGAGATCCGGTTTAACCAGTTAATACCTCGTCAAGTGTCATGTTGTCATCATTTTCGACTCATTCTTGCTATTTAACTGATTGTTACATGGTCTCCGCTCAGTCTGGAGCCTCCGACTAGGCCGAAGTCCTTGACGATGTCTACAGTCCAATTTCCAACACTAAAGGCATCTCTTCTGATGCCATGTATCATGCCACCTCACGTGCTATTATAAGCGTGAAAATTTAATCATCCAAAGTGCAGATAGTTTAGGACATCAGATCTGCGTAAATTTATTTATTTAGTGAGGTAATCAATGATAACGAAGATGGACTTGTTTTGACCGAAGCTTAAAATAGCTATCCTACTGTGACATTTCTGCATAAGTACTGGCAAAAGGCCTGGACTGGCCTAAACTTTTTTTTTTGCAGGTATCGAACGAATCGCCTGGACAAATCTTCTTTTTTTTCCTTTTTTTTTTAAAATCTTAACTGCGAGTTCAATTTCTAACATAAATCTCGACTGAATACTAAACAATAAACAATAGACCACTCCACTCAGGTATTGCTGATAATTCAAACCCCCCACATATCCTTTATAAAAAGAAAAATGCTGCGCTGTCCGACTCCCTCATCCGAAATTGCGGCGCTCCTCGAGATCGGTAAATACCGACCCTGAGGCGCGCGCGAAATATGTTCGGGCGCTATTTCGGGTTAAATAGTCGGACAACGTAGCATCGCCCTTATAAAAAATAGACCTAGGTCTCCCCCTAACACTCGATCTTGTAACCAACTGAACTAATTCTGATTGATCTAGACAAATCTTTTCAACGACGGCTTTATGCATGCATAGATTGGCATTACAAAACCAAGTTCTCAATTCCAAGCAGCTCGGAGTGAAGTCATGAACACAATAATTCATATCCTGTGAGATAAAAGCTAAGAAGTCTAGAAGAATTTGCTCCGAAAACGACTGAATCAGAATCTTGTGTCCTGATTTCAGCTATAAGCCCATATAAAAAATGAAAAATCGGGTGACAATGTCCGATCGAAATGATCCTTTATTACAACATTTCCTGCTTTATCAAGTCTGAATATCATGAAGTTGGAGCATCAAGGAGCAGTTGATTGCTTTAGGTAGGCAATGAGATCTGCACGTTCTTTTGGCTTCTTCAGACCAGGGAAAACCATCTTTGTTCCTGGAATATACTGCATAAAATGACATACAGCTATGTTATGTAACACGCTAAAGATCGATAGATACGCAAGAATATCTCCAACGGCACACTTAAAAATGTCACCTTCTTGCATCAATCACATATACGCACAAACTAAGAGTTGTTTTGTATTGTATCAAAATAATTCAAAAAACGCCTCTAAATAGATCTTTTACTGTTCCAAAGTCTAACTGATTACATAAGTTTTGGAGCCTCCAAACATTTATTTTACAAAAATATTTTGACAAAATTTTGAATACAAAAGTTGTAGAGCATATAAAGACTCTTTTTTTCCTATTCAAAAAATTTATTTTAAAAGTATTTATATGTCTGTGTTTTAGAATAATTTTGTAAGTTGTTCAAAATTTCAGGAGCTTTTTGTCAACGTTTGCAAAGCATGGACTTTTTCAACAAACCCCATTTTAAATCCCTTGCTTTCTCTATGTTCAAAACCATGAACAGAACAGATAAGCTTGGGTGAGGATTTGAAACACATTTTTTTTGTCATTGACGCATGCGATGAAACAAAAAATAGCTACCTTCCAACATAGGTATAAGAGGGAAAGAGAAACAAATCTCAGCTCCTTTAGTGAAGGGGATCTCAATGGGTTTAAAAACTGACAATAATAGAGGTAGGTAGGCTTAAAAAAAAAGGAAATTAACAGAGCAGCTCAGAACTGCCTCCACATGGAGGTATGAGGAAAATAGAAACTTACCCTCACGTAATTCCTACACTGCAAGCGTGTCATAGATGGGTTAAAGTGCCCGATGATAATTGAAGAAAAAATAGAGTATCGTATGATGAAGGAATTGGATTTGAAACACTCATGTACTACCAGTGATAAATCTTTTTGGAGGGAAAATGAAACCTAGATGCATAATATAAATCAGTGGGAACCAAAACCTCACCATCACTTAATTCCCATACTCTAAATATGTCGTCAATGCGTTAAAGAACTAATGACAATAAAGGGAATATCAGATCTCATGTCCTATTCCAACAAATTGCTTCTGTTCTCCATATCTCTATATGCCTAATCTTATTCAACCTTACTTAACTATTTTTTTTTTTTCTGTTTTTTCTATTATCACTGGTCCATTAAGATAGTCCTTGTTCCCCATATTTTTACTAGAATACATCCGACATGGGTCAGACTTGGAAATTTATTTTTAAACAAAGTAGAATGGTCGTTGTCCCTCTTCTGCTTCTCCCTATTCTCATAAAAACACTACATGGGATATACCAAACACATACGCCGCTCAATCAGCACACTCCAGAGTTGGGGTTAGAACATCTATGTTTCCAACCATTAGCCGGGGGCTATATACCATACAATCTCTCCCTAGCACACCCCAGGATGGTCGGACTCGAATTTCTCAACATAGCATAACAATTTATCTTAATGATAGGAGTAGAAATATCATATTCTCAGTCTCACCAATACTTATTCTCCCTATGACTCAATTCTTGACATATGTCGGAACGTACGAAGAATGCAAACTTTTTCCAGCATGTTTGGATAAATAGGTCATGAGGAGCAATTAAATGCTTTACCGACCACAAATAGAAGATGGCCAAGCACATAACAATAAGAGCAAATTCAACAACAACAATGCACTTATCTTCATATCAATAAACACCCGAATAATCCAAGAAACAGCAAAAATGAGAAAGTAATATTTGTAATCTAACAGCTACGTACCTTTTTGGGATTAAGAAGATACTCATATAATGTTTCTTCCTCCCATATGACAGCCATATTCTTGTTGGCCGAAGAGTAGGAATAACCAGGTGTTGTACCAGACTGCCTCCCGAAAAGGCCATTCAAGTTTGGACCTAGAGAGCGCCATATCAAAAAATTGAAGCATTTAAGATCGAACATAGCCCCAAAACAAAAACCTTTTTTTTTTTTTTTTTTTTTTTGCTCGAGAGAACAATGCATTTAATTTTCAATCAGCAAATCCTCACAAACCAAGTGATAAGATTACAGAATCATGATAAACAGCACATGTATAATATAAGCTAAAAAATAAACATGATCAAACTGATCAAACTAACAAGTAACAACCCTCATATATCATCGGCAAATTACTATTACCTCCTACGACAAGTTCCACCTTCAGATGGATTCCCTCTGTATTCTAATTAATATACCCTCATACCCTACCTCCTCAAGTCTGACAACATTAGTTTATACAATCTGATTCTCTGAATTCGATACAGGAAGTTCACAGCGTAATTTGCCATGGACCCATATAAACACTGCGTATGATGTATGATACCTTTACAAAGATTTGTTACGAAAGTTTTACGGTACAGAGATTATAAAGATACCCAAAAAGAAAATGAAAAATCCAAAACATTGTAATTAGATTAAGCAAAGAACATCATTAATCACCTTGCTTGTGACCACCGCCTTTCTCAACAGAGTGACACTGAGCGCATTTAGTCTTGAATATCTTCTCCCCGGCTTTGGGATCCCCCGGCGGTGCCTCCTTGAACGACGCCATTGCCACGAGCTCGTGATCGAGATCCTTCTCCGCTTCCTTTTTTAGAGAGAAAAATTACTACTGCGAGCTTGAAATTCACCAACTGTCAAGCGGCAACGATAAAGCTTCGCCTTTATCCAGGGAGCGGTGATATTACGGTAATGCCCTTCGGTCGGTGGGTACTAGCGGGAAAATGTTGTAGATTAGTTATTAAGGAAGGGTATTATTGCATATAGTTATTTGAGTAAAAGGTATTTGGAATATAAAATTACTCTAGAAGGAGCGGTTGGACCGGAGATTCGCGTGGAAGGAAGCTGGAAGGGCAGGGAGGAGTGACACGTGTCGACGAGTGTGGCCAGCGAGTGCTGGAAGCTTCCTCGTTACTGCTGTCCTGGAGTTTGACACGACCATGTGCTTGACTCATTTTGGGAAAATTGTACGTTTACATTTTACATTTCACCAACCAAAAATAACATTTTCACACCTATACGACCGCGCTCGCACGCAATCGCTTAGCGCATTTTTGTATTTTCGAAAATTAAAATATATAATTATTAAAAATAAGAGGGCTAAAATATATTTATTCTAATCAGTTTAGACTATTTTTAGTTTGATGACAAAGTATTAGATAGAGGTGTTTAAAAAATAATTTTATCAAAAAATTTAAACTAATTCGAAGGTTTTTTATTGGATCTATCAAATTCACAGGTGGGATCGGTCAGGTCAAAATTTCAGATCAAAATTCAAGCTCTGGCCGAATACAGGTCTAACTTGCTGAGGCCCGCATTCGAAAATCTGACCGGTAAAGCTATTAAAAAAAATAAAAAATTTATCAGTATTTTTTTTTACAAAAATATCCAACATAAAAGTTATAAATGCTGATTAGCTTTACAATTTTTATATTGATAAGTTTTTCAAAAAAATATCTATAAATAGGCACTTTGGTGCTCTAAAATTTAATAGATTTAACGGGTCAAATAAAAAACAAACACGACCAGTGTGATTCTTCGGTTTGCGTGGTCGGCGCATGTATCAATCTATCGATACCGAATTTTCATCGACTGATAGCCGTGGATTGTGCGCAGATTGGACCAAAATTGGGCCTGCGCGCGAGTCTGAACAAGATTTAGTCATATACTGCTTGGGAGATTGGGTTTAATGACCCAAGGAGGCCATAGCTTTGCAACAATCATGGATCCACCTTTTTGAGATGGGAAAAGGGTCCAATTGGTGATTCGGTCGGAAGTGGGAGGTGCTAGGTGGGTCCGATGCTGGTCGGGGCATGACAACCAGATCCGACTAGATCTGACCTGAATCGTCCAGATCCGAACAAACTCCGGTTGGGTCTACATTGTTCGAGAGGGTCGGATCAAGTCCATGTCTAGCAGGATCCAGACAAGACCTGATTTCAAACACCCCTAGTATTGGATACTTGCATATCAAAGCCCTTGTTGAAACTTCATCTACGAATAAATTTTTTATTTATAATATATTATTTTGATATTTAAAATATTTTTTAAAAAAAATAAATTTTTTTTTTTATAAATTATATCGAATTTATTTTTTTTATTTAATTTTTTTTTAAATATTTAGATAATTATTTTGATCTCTAAAATTTAAGTGAGATAGCGAATTAATTTTAAACATATAAGGACTTGAAGTCTTAAAATATCTATTTAAAAGTATTTTTTAAAACCAGTCAACGTTAGCAAAGTTTGTTAGTGCAACTATGTCGCGACCTGCGCCTCCGGGGCGCGGCCGCGACGGGGAAAGGAAGGGAACATCGGGGACGATCCGCCGGGAGCCCAAAAATATGCAGCGGAAACCAAAGGAGCTCCGACGGGTCGAAGCATAGAATTTTATGGCTTTTAAAAAAAAAACGAGTTTGGGAATGCTTAAGAATCGTTTTAAAATATTTGAAGAAGCTTGAGTCGAGTCTTGGACTATCGAGCTCGGGTGCCGTTCACGGAGGAGGTGAACTTCACCGCGAGGTCCGGCAAAACTTGCTATACATCCTAATGTATCAATCTCCTCCATTGATACAAGAAAATCCATAACAACCTAGGGTCCGAAACGTCAAAATATTTTTTACGAAAAACTTGCGACATAAATTTGTAAATTTCGGCTCAACCTGTATTTTTACAAACATTTGCAAAGTGCCACATACCTTATAAATGTCCACTAAACCCAAAAAAACACCCAAAACTTAAATCAAAACTCATTTAAATAAATTTTGAAATTCTTATTCCAGATGCTATTATCGGTCGACCGGTCCACATTATCGGTCGACCGATAGTTTTTACGAACCAGCGGTAAAGCAAAATTAAATTATCGGTCGACCGCAGAACATATCGGTCTACCGAAAATATCAGAAACTGCAGAAACAGATTTGCATTGGCTTATTTCTCGCGGTCTCGAATTCCGTATTTCCACTGGATTGTGAGAGACCACCGTGCGCCCTCGTATATCTACTTTAAATACATGCGCACGTGCTCTCACTCGTCCAAAATACTTACGAGACAACGAGTCGTGGCCTAAATTCATTCTAACTGAGAATACGGAAATTCTAAGTACTCAAAGGGTCATTTTCACCAAAACCATTCAAACATCAAATTTCTTGGTTGAAATTGTTTATCGCCTCATAGATACACATGCTGGTAGCAAAAGAAACAAGTATGGAAATCAAATACACTATGGAATGAAATCCGCATTTTCATATAAAACCATTGTTTATACAAATGTAAACTTTTAAAGCCTAAACAAGAACTTTCCTCGAGTTTACTCTTTAAAAGTATCCCAAATTACAAAGGTACACTAGTGTAGGTAAATGCTTCTATTTACATTATAATATAAACTATACACATGTGGGGCTAACATATACACTAGGTGAAAGCTACACTTTAGCCCATCCCAAAACGTATACCTTCTATAAGTATACCCAAAAGTCCTCACTAGCTATCCGCCTACGCGAGCTCTTTTCCCTTCGCACACGGATCTGAAAAGAAGGCAACAAAAGCAGTGAGTCAAAAAAACTCAGTGAGCGGCACATTGGCGTCCACCTCAAGAGCACCAATGCGACACCACAAACACAACAACAAAACAATTCACATACATAGATGCAAGTCATCAAATCACATACACATACAAAGTCTTTGCAATGATGGCAAGGTACACCCAACTAACCAATTATGTATAGTTTTATTAGTTAAGTCAGCGTGTATCACTAACCCCAAACCAAAGTCAGTCCTCTCATATTTTCGTTCTGGTAGAGCGGACCAACACTAGAGACTGTCTCCCGAGATCGAGGAAACCTATAACCCCTCCTCGCAACCCGAGATAGCCCTCTCAATGCGAGCTCTATCCGCAACGCTACCAAGCTCCTGGTACGCGCCGCCGGACATTCCACGCGACTACAGAACCCTACGGTGATGGCAATCCCACAGCGCAAAATGGGGGCTACTTGGACTCTTTACGCGTTATGCAACCGAGCCTCGCACTCGCAGCCGCCGCCCGGGCCAATGAGCGACTCCAAACCGCGTTCACCGACCTCCCTAGAGGCATCATTCATTAATTGTGCTTATGTTCTAATTGGTCAAATCGTTGCCCAACCCCCAAGCCCTAACCCTCCGGGTGTCCTTTCAACTGTTCTAGGCTACGTAACTCGAGGTTAAACGACCTAATTTCGAAACATCACAAGGCCCTGTAGGCAAGCACACCAAGTCATACGAGTGTCACCAAGGTAATTTACCCCACTCGATTTTCTCAACTCGAGGCACACAAGGCATCCGTTTTGGATTTAAGCCTAGGTCACACATACCAAATGTCTTTAGAGTCCTTTACTTTACATTCGCGCATAATCGTATTGTCACACTACATTTAGCATGAACATTAACATCATATAGTAGCATCCACATAATGTTCATAACATTGGCTACATCACATGCACTTAATCATGAAGTGTCATCCATACGGTTAGCATACCAACAACATATGAGCATCATGTAACATATAAAACATAATCTCATAATCAACAAATCATCCAACTAGGGTTTATAACCCGGCAAAACATGATTAGCATAAACATGTCATACTAAACACATAGTTTACACCACAAACATGCTAGCATACCATGCATACCACATACACACTCGGTGCAAACCGCTCACCTCTAGATTCAAGGTATTCCCGCAGCCCTCACCGCGTCGCTCCGCCGAAATGCAAGAAAACGGTATCTACGCGTAAAGGAGAACCGGGAGAGTGAGGAAATCGAGTTTAATTTGAAGAAAATCAAAGAAAAAGAGATGGTTACCTAGGAGGGTCTTACCTAGGGCTCCAGCACTTCAGAGCTCGGGTAGAAAAAGAAAATAACCCCCAAACCACTCTAAAAATAGTTCTCACCAACTTTCACCTACTACGATCGGTTGATCGAAACAACTATCGGTCGACCGAAAGTTCTGAAATCTGCAAAAACAGATTAGATTTCAGCACTCGGTTGACTCGACCCGAAATGCGCCCTCACACCGACGGGTCCCCTACTAGGCCAACCCGCCCTAGACGCCGTTACACAAGCGAAAACACTACTCAAAATGTAATCTAAGGTCGCTCCGTCGAAACGCAAGAAAACGGTATCTACGCGTAAAGGAGAACCGGGAGAATGAGGAAATCGAGTTTAATTTGAAGAAAATCAAAGAAAAAGAGATGGTTACCTAGGAGGGTCTTACCTAGGGCTCCAGCACTTCAGAGCTCGGGTGGAAAAAGAAAATAACCCCCAAATCACTCTAAAAACAGTCCTCACCAACTCTCACCTACTACGATCGGATCGGTCGACCGAAACAACTATCGGTCGACCGAAAGTTCTGAAATTTGCAAAAACTGATTAGATTTCAGCACTCGGTCGACTCGACCCGAAACGCGCCCTCACACCGACGGTTCCCCTACTAGGCCAGCCCGCCCTAGACGCCGTCACACAAGCGAAAATACTACTCAAATGTAATCTAAGGTCGCATGCAAAAATTTACATACATAACCAAGTATGCATATAAACACAAAACCAAAACAAAATCGAACACGGACCTCACAAACTAAGTGTTAGAAGGAGATCATGGTATGCTCCTTATTAAAGATAAATTATGGATAAAATTTTAGCAATACTTACTTCCAAAAGGTTTTATCTTAACGTGCACTACTTTCGATTGAAATATGTGATATAAATAGAATTCGATGGTCAAAATTAAATTTTTTTAAAAAAAATTAGAATATAAAAATACAAATATTAAAATTTATTTTTATATTAAAAAAGTTTCTAAATAATATTTATATAATAATTAAATATTTTGGACATAAATTTTAAAGTAGACCGATTTTTAACAAATTTAAAATTAGAACTAATTTGTAAAGGTTTGAAAATTAAAGGCTAATTAGCAATTTCCTCATAAATTATTGTGTTTCGGGAAAAATCGTTTCAACCCATTCGTTTGCTCTAACTTTGGCCCTATTTTGAAGTCAGATATAAATACTACAATAATTTTGTGTTTGTTGAGATTCGTGTGTTACTAGTGATTCTCCCGCGTGTTATCGCGGGTTATTTTTCCTATTTATTGAGCTAATACATAATTTATAATCAATTATAATTTATAATTTAAGTTATTAAATAGCTCATATACAAAATATATTTAAAGTAATAAAAATATGGCATTATAACAAAATATAGTAATTTTTCATTCAAATGTTTTTTTTTAAAGATTATAGGAAAGTTAATTTTATCAAATAATTCAAATATGCTAACTGCTAAGTAGTATGAAAAGAACACACTAACAAGATCATGCCACATCGATAATATGTACCATATATTGATTTATGATCAAAATTAATTGCCATCGAAAATTTCTGATAATTAATAATGATGGTCTAAGCAACAGTCGTAAACTGGATAGTCTTATAAAATTTAATAATTATAAAAAGGATAATTAAATGGTGATTTTGCAAAGTAAATAGATACTTAGATTTTAGAAGTGCTGAGTGAATGGTAGTTGAGAAAACTCAACTTTAATAAATATTTAGAGCATATAATTAGTTATTAAAATAAATACGAAAAAATATAGAGCATATAAAAATTAATTATTTGGTATTTAAAAATTTTGTAAAAATATTTAAATATATGTATTTTGGAGTAATTTTGTAAACTTTTAAAAAAATCAGGGGCTTTTGACAGGATTTTATAAAGCAAAATTTTTTTCGACAAAGCTCTAATATTTTAGACATTGGATAGAAAATATGACATATAATAGAGAAGAACTCTAGAGTAGGAGTATTAATTATATGTAAATAATACAAACCATATAATAGAATGGAACTCTAGAATAGGAGGATTAAATATAATAATACAAACGGATTGAGGTGGTATATATAATTAAATAAAACAGATTGAGGTGGTAAATTTAAATAAGACAGAGACTATTCTCAGTTCGACCTGATAACAGTCTTAGTAAGCTAATATCTCAGCCGTTGATTTTCTTGATTTAACGGCTGAGATTTAATTTTAACACTTAACGGCGTCGTTAAATACTTAACGGCGTAAATCGTTATTTCGTTAAGTGTAATTAAAGAGATCAACGACTGAGATGTTAGTTTACCAAAACTATTCTCAGGTCGAGCTGAGAATAACCCCTCTCACTTAAATAATACAAACAGATTGATGTGGTATATATAAATAAACGGATTGAGGTGGTATATATAAATAAACGGATTGAGGTGGTAAATTTTTGGTGAATATGCAAAGGATGGTAGGAAAATTCGACACCACATGGCTCATGAAGGGGGCAAAAAATTCAACTTTAGTATAGATATATAAAACATAGATATAGATATAGATGTTTATAAATATTTGTAAGATAAGATTATAGAAAATTAGGTAGAGTATTTGGGAAATGTGAAATTCTAGATAAAAATTCAAGATAAATTAGAGATAAAAATCAAATACAAAAATATTTAATTGTAGCTGCCAAAAGATTAATTTTCTCAAAAGTCAGCAATTTTTACACATATACACTAATACACGCATGTGTATCACATATTCACACGAAAAAAAAAAAGATTGCTCAGAGATTGCAGAAATATTTTAAGAAACTAATTTTTGGGTTATTTTTATATCTATTAAAAGGTGGTATATTGTAGTATTGTCTATTTTATTATGCTTTATAATTTTAAAATAACTATCAATATTTTGTGTGTGAAAGCAAGCATAGTAGACTATATATTTATACTTTTGTAAATAGAAAATATAAACTTATAAAATTGCAGCATGATAAAATATATAATACTATATTTTATTTCTTTTAAATATAATTAATATAGTTTTTGCTCCAACCATTCACGTCAAACTGGAGTGAGGAAGAAAAATTAAAGGAAAATTATTTTATTACACCCCTTAAGTCATTTAAAAAATAAGAAGAAAGAAGTTTTATTAGAATCTTCAAAATGAAAAAAAAAATCATTTTCAATATTAAATTCTTAATCCTTCCTTAAATCAAAAGGGAACATTTTAATATTTTCCTTAATTTTCTTCTTTCATATTTCTTTTTCTTCGATCACATGTTATCGTCTCATTCGAAAAATAACCAGTAAAATCAAAAATAATATTTTGTAGAAATTTGCCCTCTTAATATTTTTTTTTTGTTAAAAATTTTTTCATTAGTCAGATTTGATATTTTAGTACTTTTTATCGTATCAAATGATAAAAATATCATCATTATTTTTTAATCTGTCTCTCTCTTTCTCTATCCTTCACTGTTCATCAATATCTTTCTCTTTCATTTCTCTCTTTCTAGTGTTTTCTTTTTCTCATTTTCAATTTTCTTTTTCTATTATATATTTTCCTCTCTTTCCGCTTTCAAAATTATATCTCTCCAAACTCTCTTCCTCTCCTATCTTTTATCTTCTTCCCTTTCCCTTCAATATTATCTTAAAATATGGATTTTTTTTTCTTTTATATTCTCTTTCTTTTTTTTTCCCTAGAGGTCGGTCTCCAGGAGCTACCACCGGTGATGAGGCGCCAACGGCCAAGACGAGCGCGAGCTTGGCCGCGAGCTCACAGCCATCTGAGAACGGCTTGGCCGGTCGCGCGTGGACCCATTTGGGTCTGGTGCGGGTGCACGAGCGCGCCCAGGCGCGAGCCACTTTGCTCGCTGTTAGACCATTTTGGTCCGGCCCAAGCTAATCAGCATATGCTAGCTTGAATGGGACTTCTCCTGTTCAGAAATGGGCCAAAATCATTTGGGATTGCAGGTGTGTACCAAAACATTCTTTTATTTCCTGGTTAGTCTGCAAGAACAGAATTTCTACTAGAGTAAACCTTGCAAAAAGAGGTCTTAGTAGTCAGACAAAGATGATGAAAATACTGAACATCTATTCTTTAGTTGCAGGTTCTCTAAAGAGATTTGGTCCTCAATCTGCCACTGGATTGGTATTCATCCTTTTAGTGTTAACTGGGAACAACCAAATCTGCGGATTAGCAAAAAAATGAGAGGAAAATCCTGCATATCAAGGATGAGAAGAGTGGCCTTGACATCAACCATGTATTATATATGGAGGGCTAGAAATCTCAACGTTTTTCAAAACAATTGCCCGGCCACAGATGATTTAATTTTAAAGATTAAATCTGACATTATATTGAGACTTACAAACTTTTCGGATTGTACACAGGAAAACTGGTTTACCCTCATGGAACGATCTGTTAATCATCACTGAAAGGATATCACTTTTGAAAATTGAAGTGTGGTTTATACTCTCGGGATATAGACTGGTGGAAGGGTTTTTAACAGCAACCATATATCATATATGGAGGGCTATAAATCTCAAAGTTTTCCAAAATTTCTGTTCCAACCCAGAAAGAACTATTCTAAAAATGCTGTTATAATGAGGCTTACTAATTATCCTGATTTTTTGCAGAAATCTTGGCTTGCATTAATGGAGAGAACTGTTCTTTCAGTTTGAAAAAGACAGGGGAAAGCATGTCTGAAAATAGAAAGGCAAATCTATGAGCATATTGGAGGAAATAAGGCTGATAGAGGGTGAGTGACACACACTTACTCTTTGTCCCTGTGTTTTCTGATTTTCTGGTTTTGGTTTATTTTGGAAATGATGAAATTTAGGTCCTCATGCTTATTAAGTGTTTTGAACTGTTTAAGAGTTTGGAAATATTTTGATGGATGGCATTTAAATTATGGTTAAGATCTTTATTTTGGGATGTTCTTTGAAGAAGAGGAGTTATTAATCCTAGTGTCTATGGTTTTGTCCCTTGCTTGGTATAATCTTGATGTATTTAGCTTCTTCTCAAGAGGTTAGATGTAAGAACCCGAGTATTAGTTTCCCATAAAATCTGGTGGAATCTATCTTTGAAAGATTTTGATTTTGATGTGGGCACTAGACTAAAAGTCTGGTTAGAAAATGGATATAAATGTTGTTGAATTAAGATGAAGTTGTGTGTGATTCCACACTTGTTTTGATAAAATTAAGTCCCGAGTATTCGAAGTCCATGAAATCGGATAGTATCTTCACCAAAAAGGATTTTGGAGATTATGTGGGTGCTCTCTAGAGAAGGGCTTTTACTTCCATGATTACCTAAGTAAGACTAGATAGAGCCAAGACCCGGATGTTATCTCCTCTTGGATTAGAATATTCCTTGATTGACATCTTAATTGTTTTAAAAATGCCATCCTCAAAATACTTTCTTTCTTTTATCTGTTCCCTCACTTAATAATGTGTTTTTAATGGACCTTTAACTTTCTGATCTAGTATTTTATAAATCTGAAATGTGTGTGTGCTGAGATAAACATTGTGATCTTTTTATTTACTTGTGTTGATTCAAATATGGAAAGGATACTGCTGCCTTTGTTAACTGTTTTTGTAGATGAACTGTTGGAGGGAATTCTGTTATGGAAATAAATGTGATAGTAATGTCAACTGAGGTTTTATGCTGTGCTGGAATGACTGAGATCCTACTGGTTGACTGAAATAGTATTATCTGTGTTTCGAATGATACCTGTGGAAGTCTGTTGTGCTAGATTAACTTTGTATTCACCTGGACTCTGCTATATGCTATGCGCTGAGATTGTAGCAGATTTTAGAAGAACTGGTCTGGATAGATTTGTGCTCAATGGATATGGACTTCAATGAAGACCTAAATGGATATGGACTTTTATAATGTTTTGGAATGAGAAGATGTGATTTATTCATATTTTTTTCAATATGTTTTGTAGTTTGGGGTCCTGTATTCAGTCTCTAAGGCTGGTGATGTAAACATTGTTTGATGCTAATATAAGTTCTTAATTACAAATAAAAAAAAAAACTTCAAAATGAAAAAAAAAAAAATCATTTTCAATATTAAAGTTTTATTCCTTCCTTAAATCAAAAGGGAACATTTTAAAATTTTTTCCTTAATTTTTTTCTTTCATATGTCTTTTTCTTCCATCACGTCTTATCATCTCATTCAAAAAATAACCAGTAAAATTAAAAAAGATATTTTGTAGAAATTTGCCCTCTTAATTTTTTTTTTGTTAAAATTTTTTTCATTAGTCTGATTTGATATTTTAGTACTTTTTTATCGTATCAAATGATAAAAATATCATCATCATTTTTTAATCTGTCTCTCTCTTTTTCTATCCTTCACTGTTCATCAATATCTTTCTCTTTCATTTCTCTCTTTCTAGTGTTTTCTTTTTCTCATTTTTATTTTTCTTTTTTTTTTATTATACATTTTCCTCTCTTTCCGCTTTCAAAATTATATCTCTCCAAACTCTCTTCCTCTCCTATCCTTTTATCTTCTTCCCTATCCCCTTGTTGACGACCTTCCTCCAGTGAGGAGAAAGGGTTGGAGTCGCCACCTAGATATTTATGGAAATCTAGGAAACCGAGATAAGGCATATAAAGATTCTTAGGCTCGTTCGTCGTTTACGTGTGGGGAAGACGGAACACCCCCACATCGCCCCTCAAAAAAAGGGTACTCTATAAGTGATTAAAATTATCTTGGATTTATATTTAACACATATCTATTATCAAATATTTGTATATTTAGTTAACCGTCTAATATGAAAAATAAAGATTGGCATCCACCTTGTTCTCCAAATCATTTTAGACGAACACATCCAAATAGGAAAAATATCCATCGTCTATCCATAGAGAAAATATTTATCGAGACAATATCCATCGTCTTCCTTTAATATTTTCTTTATTTGCATGAGATTTGATTTTTGTAATTATGCCTGACTGTATTAGGAGAGCAACATCCATCACTTTCCGTTTTGGCCATTTATTCTTATTTAATACGATCATTTAGATTCGGGTCCATCCGATCCTGAATCTTTATACTCGGATAAATTAAATCTCATTCGAAATATACATGCATTTAATTAAGGAACACAATTCGAAAGAATATTTTTTTTTTAAGTTTGGGGCTCAGCGCCGTGTTGTTTCCTCTTCATCGCCCATTAGACGAGTTAAGTTTTAAAATATCCATCTCGCAACGTAACTCGTATTATATTTTTTAACAAAGATTTTCTTCGGAGAAATATCCATCTCGTCCGAATTCATTATCCGAATATATGCTGATTATAACGGGTTTACAGTTTTATTATGGAATGAATTTATAGGTCCAAACTCATTTATTATTATAAAATAAAATAATTAGAAATATTTAATAATTTTTTTTAAAGTAGATTTATGCACATACATAACTTGTTTTTATTAAATTTAGAAAAAAAAAAAAAAAAAAAAAGAAGAACTGTAGCTATTAGACGCGAGCAGGCCGAAATTCGGCCTGCTTGCGCCGGACGACAGATCGGACTCCCTGTCCGATCGTCGTCCCGCGAGCAATTTGCTGCTCGCCTGCGGTGCGCGCAGTTGCGCCGCCGCCGGCGATCCCGGCACCGCCGTTCGCCTTGCTAACCTTACCCCTAGGGTTTTCGACCCTCCTGAATCCATTGGTGGTGTCAAAAATCGATTTTAATGATTGTAGATGCATGTATTTAGGGGGTGCAACTTTCGGTTAAAAAAGGTTTTTCGTTTTCCGGCCGTCGCGGCAAGACGGCGGCCGTCCCGTTCATTCAGATATGCTCTAGCACGTCCAGTAAGCTTATATAACCATTAATGGCGGGATGTTTCGCGTTCGTTTAAGTTTTAAAAGTTTTTTGCGTTATTTCCTTTTTTGGGCCGCCGCCGGCGAGGACGGCAGCGAGCGTCGTTTTCGACTGGTTACATGAGTTCATAGATGTCTATAGAGTGTATTTTGAAAGTATAAGAGAGTTTGGTCGAGTATACCTTGGTTTGAAATTTTTTCTCTTTTTTTCGGATGGAGGTGAAGACGGCGGCGACGGCGAGCTCCGGCCAGGCGTCGACGATGTGAAGTGGTGTTGCTGAGGTGCAGGAAGTGACCGGACCTTGCGTGGTGACCGGCCTCCACCTCCTCTCTCACTCTCGGATCTCTCTCTTTCTCTTATTCTCTCTCTCTCTCTCTCTCTCTCTCTCTCTCTCTCTCTCTCCAGCAGCTTCCCCCTGCAGCCCCCTCTTGCTTTCTTCCTCTCTAACATGGGGTATATATAAGGATTTTTGATGAAGGTTGAAGTCAAAGTTTGCATTTAATGGAGGTGTGGAGAAGATGATTTTGTTGTGATGTTTGGTGAGGAAGATATGGTGAAGGGAGAAAATAAGAGGGGGAGGTAGTTGGCTGCAGGGATCCCCCCTCTCCATCCTTTTTTTTTTATTTTTTATTTTTCATATATTTTAATATGTATATGTGTAAGTATGCATGTATATATGTGTTGGTAAGGGGTATTAACATTGGTAATAGTCCAAAAATATCTATGAAATCTGATTCGAGCTATATCGTGGAATATATTCGGAGAGAATGGTGTGATGACAATATCGAGCAGAATTAAATATAGTTGAGCGAATTTGATCTAGTCGGGCTCGATCGGAATTAATTAGGCCTAATTGAGTACGGTTAAATTTACATGCGCTTCAATAGCGTTAATCGGTGTATTTCAATATTCAAATCGACAACCCGGACAAAATGGGGTGTCGACAGTTGCCCCTCTTTGTTTAATCCTTTGAAAAAGGATTAGACAAAGATAAAAGAGATACCACATTTTGTCCGATGAGAAAGACGAGGGATGAGAAATTTTCTTTTCATTATTTCTTATGTATTTGTCAAGGAGTGGATAGCTGTTCAATCAATTTTGGTGTCAATCACGGGATCGATAGTCCCATGATAAGAGATGTCGTAGCGAGGACTACGCCTCCTGAAGGGGATAAGGTTTCATGAGAGCCACACCTCACGAAGAAGATGAAGTCGTCATAAGAACTACGCCTGGTGACGAAGAGAAATCGAAACGAGAACTACATGTCGTGACGAGAAATAGCTTTCATGAGAACTACGCCTCATGATTAAGAGAAAATGACACGAGATCTAGGTCTCATGACGGGATAGAAAGCCTTCATGAGAACTACGCCTCATGAAGAAGAGAAATTATCATAAGAACTACGGCTTATGACGATGAGAAATCGAAACGAGAACTACGCCTTGTGGCGAAAGAATTTTTAATGAGAACTATGCATCATGATTAAGAGAAGCTATCATGAGAGCTACACCTTATGACGAGAAGAAGCTTTCAAGAGAACTACGCCTCACGATTAAGAGAAATAACACGAGATCTGCGCCTTGTGATGAGAAAGAAATATTTTATGAGAACTACGCCTCATGAGAAAATGACACGAGATCTACGTCTAGTGAGCAGAAAGAATTTTCATGAGAACTACGCCTCATGATTAAGAGAAAATGACACAAGATCTACGTCTCGTGAGGAAAAAGAATTTTCATGAGAACTACGCCTTATGATAAAAAAGAAATTGACCCGAGAACTACGCCTCGTAACGAGATAGAAAGTCTTCATGATAATTACGTCTCTTGAAGGAGAGAGTTGTCATAAGAACTACGCCTTATGACGAAAAGAAAACGACACGAGATCTACGCCTCGTGATGAGATAGAAAGTCTTCATAAGAACTACACCTTATGAAGAAGAGAAATTGTCATGAGAACTACGGCTTATGAAGATGAGAAATCGAAATGAGAACTACGCCTCGTGATGAGAAAGAGTTCTCATGAGAACTACGCCTCATGATTAAAAGAAGTTATCATAAGAACTACGCCTTATGACGAGATATAAGCTTTCAAGAGAACTACGCCTCATGATGAAGAGAAAATGCCGCGAGATTTACTTCTCGTGACAAGAATTCATGAGATCTACGCCTCATTAATAAGAGAAGCTGTCATAAGAGCTACGCCTTATAACGAATAGAAATTGAAACGAGAACTACGTTTCATGACGAGAAATGTTTTCATGAGAACTACGCCTCATGACGGAGAGAAAGCCCCGAAGTCCGTACGGCTTACGGATGAACTTGAAGTTGTCATCAAAAGAACAGTCGTCTTTTGACCGAGATAACCTTGAAGTGCAGTCGATTTCGAAGGTAGATTTGTTGGTCATAATTTAAAAGAATAAGCTTGGTTGGCATATCGAAACTTATGAGGATTAACCACATATTTGATTTGCATTTCAGAATCTGTATGAGTCAGCGGCTTATTTTGAGAATGAGAGTTGTTTTCGTGTCGATTTTGTGCATGTTATGCAATGGCGAAGTATTTGAATTTTATTTTGAGAAAGATTTTTCATGATTTTTTTTTAAAAATATTTTAAATATTTTTATGCTGAAAATATGCAACATGGGAATGTCCGGTCAATCCGACTATTCCAAAATGTCATTGCCCTTGGCCTCTTTTCTCTATTTTTCTTTTCTTCTCTTTTTCTTTTCTCTTTCTTCTTCGTCATATGTTGGTTGACGGTCAAACTCTTCATAAATTTTTCGGGAGAAAAATTTGCCCCAGTTTATAGTGCTGGCTTGATTTTTCAGGATCTTATCTGTCATCTTCAAGCAGCAATATATGCTACTAGAAGTTTTATGCTTTGGTAAATTGATCATCTGAAAAATTGCCCCAGTTTAAGCCGATCTTTTACGACTCTTCTTTGAGTGATGTTTTCTTTTGCTTTGTACTTTGGTGCTCCACAAGCTTCCTTTTTGAATGGATTGCTGCTGTTCATTCGCTTGCTTCCTTTAAAATTGCCCCAGTTTGACGCTCGTTCTTTATCTTTTCCTTCAAACAAGTTATGTCGGTGGCATATTTAGCTTTAATTTGTCATGATATGTATTTTCTATTCTCCATTTGGTGCATATTAGTCTTTTCTAGATTTTCGAGAAAATCTAAAGTCTGAACCTCTAAGTTGGAAGTTTGCAATTTTGGAATAAATTTTATTTAATAATAAAATTGTCCCAATTTTAGATGATGAGGAGTTTGGCTGATGTAGATGTTGTTGAGGCTGTTTTATTGAAAAGTGGACTTCCTGATACAATGGTTTTTCTAGAAGATGTAATTGATGAGTGATTTTTCCAGCTTACGATTATGTGGAGTAGGGACTGAATCGTATAAATTTTTGCAGAATATATTTTCGAATGCATATTCTTTGTTTAACATAATAAAGAGAATGATTTGCAACTTGCCTTGCCCTAACTAGTTTTGCCTAAGCCGTCTTTTCAGGTTTTCGGCCTAGCGAGCTTCTTCTGAATGTTCTCGCAGTATGTGTTCGTTGGTGATGTTACATAGTTGTATTTGTGGGTCGGCCTAGATTTGACCGTCTTTCTTTGGTAATACAGGTGGATGTTCCAACTCTGGGTAAATTTATGCTCAATTGATGGAAATGTTTTGTGGGTAGTATCACAAGAAATTTTGCGGGCATTCGCAATTTTTCTTTCTCTATTTTTTTTTCTTTCCTTTTTGCTCCTCTGTTCTTCTTTTTTTTCACTACATTTATTTCTTTCCATTCTTTCTTTTCTTTTTTCTTCTCTTCTTTCTTTTTCTTTACTCTTCTACTTTCTTCTACTTCTCCTTTTTCTTTCATTTTTCTTCTTCTCTTCTTTTTTCTTTCTTTTCTTTTTTCCATTTCTTTTTTTTCTTTTTTTTTGTTAATAAAAGAGAAAAAAAAAATATCATAGTTGAGATTTATTTGGCCCGGTGCACTTGCCTACCCACAAGACATTTCCGCTCGTTTGAGAAAAAAATTCTTTCGCAGAGGGTCGTTTCATTGCTTCTAAGTCAGCTTTTGAATTGGAGATGCATGTGGTGCTGTACATTTTCTTCCGCTTTTCAAAATTTTTCTCTTTTTCCTTTTTGAATTTTCTTTCTCTTTCTGTATATAGCAAGTTGCTAGTCACCTTTAATTACGTTAAATGGGAATATGCGTTGTCCTTTACATTCTGCAAAATTTATATGTACTAACAAAAAAAAAAAAAACAAAGGGATGTTCATGACAAATGAAGAACATGAGACAATTTTATATTTAAATTAGTTCATTCCCAAATTGCATTACAAAAACTCTCCCAACTAGAGTAGTCTGTGCGAAAAGACAAAACGTGACCGAGGGAGAAGAGTGGATACATATCACAATATTTACTATACTAAATATGTATCCTATCATAACTTAGTGAAGCAAAAGATCCTCAAAAGAGCGGTCAGATTGTACAGATGTTTCTGAGATTACTAATCATGAAACAAGCTGGTGTCAATCTTATTGATTCCTCCGCTGCCATCGCTTGTAGAAGCTGCGTTATTCGTGGTGGTCGCAGTCGTTGAATCTGTAGATGAGATTTTTATCCTTCCGGTGTCAATCAACTCGTACAATTTGTTCCGAAGGATGTAGCAATTTTCAGTGGAGTGGCCTTGGGCGCCACTATGATAGTCACAATACGCATTCACATCATACCATCTTGGATATGGTGGCGTGAATTGTCGACTAGGGATGGGCATGAGCAGACCTTCTGCAGCGCATTGTTTAAAGACTTCTTTTTGAGACACGGGCAGGGGTTCCCGAAAAGCCTGGCGAGGTCGCTGGGGCTGTTGTTGTTGAGTAGGGGTATGTTGTTGCTGGATTTGATAAGTCTGAGTGACCTGTTGAGGTTGCCGTGGCGATTGCTGGTATTGCTGATAAGGGCGAGTCTGTCGGTATTGATTATTTTGCTGAGGCGTTTGATAATATCCACTGGTTTGATATTGCCCTGGAACTCGATATATGGACTGATTATAGCTATTCGCCCCACTGATGTTTTGCACTTCCTTATCCTTCTTCTTAGTCTTCGGGCGACTTGAAAATATTGTCTTGCGCTAATTCGATTCTTAAGCCTGCTGTGATTATTTGGGCGAAGGTGGAAGCGATAGCGCATGCGGTTCTGATCTTATCGTCTAGACAGCTCAGAGTCATGAATTCGTCTATGAGCTCTTTCTCGGTCATTGGAGGAGTGATCTGGGCAGCTAAGTTCCTCCATCTCTGAGCAAAAGCACGGAACTTCTCTTTTTTGTTAGGAGTTAAGGCCTTCAGTGTAGTTTTATCCGGTGCTAAATCCTTATTATGCTGGTAGTGGGTTAGAAATGCATTAGCCAAGTCCTTCCAGCTTTTGATTTCACTTTTGTTGAGATTTAAGTACCACCGGATGGCCGGTCCTTTCAGACTCTCCTGAAAGTAGTAGATTAACATCTTTTCATTTTTCAGATATGCTCCCATCTTACTGCAATACATTGAGATGTGGACTTGAGGGTCTTCAGTTCCGTCGTACTTTTCAAAATCGGGGACCTTAAAATCTTTTGGTATATCGAGATCCGTGACAATACAGAATTGTGCAGGATCCATAGTTCCTCTTGCGCCTTCCAAGCTATTCAAGCGATTCAGAATTGTCTCCACTTTGTCTTCAATGTGTTGGTTCTCCGAAGGGATAGAGTCATGTTGTTCTTCGATATTTGCAGTAGCTGGAATGATTGGAGGATTAGATGGTTGTACCCGATGAGTTTCCGGTTGGCCAGTCGGAACATTTTGCAGTGAGGCATATTGTGTCGGCTCCGGTTGTTGAGGTAAGCCATAAGGATCATAAGGGATTTGCTGCGCTTGCTGCCTCTCCTGAGGTGGAGCAAATGACGGGCTTGGGTCCCCTATGGGTTGAGCCGATACATTGTTACTTCTTTGCTCGACAAGTAGTGCAATAGTAGATGTGAGGCGTTCTAGCTGTTTGCTCATATCTTCCAACTGTTTTCGTAAATCTTCGTTCTCTTTTCTCAATTGTTCGTTCATTTCATTGTCTGCCATTGATGCTAATGTGTGACGTTTCGACCGAAGCAGGTATGGGCTCCTTTTGGTGAAAGTCGTCTTGACCGTTCTTTTAGAAAAAATACAGTTGTAAGTGTTTGTACGTGTGCTAATGCTGTGTTATGCATTTATTGCAAAGTCATGCGAATTTTTTAAAGATTTTTAAGGAAAAATAATTTTATTATTGAAAATTTAAGTACAGTCATTGTAAGAAAAATCCAAAAAATAAAATTTTGGGTTGAATTTAGAGGGGTAAAATGAAGTTGAAAATATGTGCCCTTTTTTTTGTGTCACTTAGACTAAATGTTGGCTGGATGAATTATGGGTACATATATTGGCTGGGCTTACGGACTACCGGTGCACATTGTACACGAGCTCCGATTATCCCAGTGGCTTATCTAACAGCCTGTCATTGCTGGTTTCCTACCGACGACCGGTGCACATGGTACATCAGCTCGGTGTACTACCCAGATAACTTTTGACTGTGGGTAAAAAGGGCCAGGCATTACGGACTACCTACGTACATTGTACGTAAGCTCCGATTGTCCCGATAAATAGGATGGGCATACGCCCTTGGCTATACATGAGATGCAGAGCAATAATAAAATATATACAAAGACATCATTATTAAAATAACTAAACATGCATTTGTATGTGTTAAATATAAATCTAAAATTATTTTAATCACTTAAACGAGCCTGACGAGTCCCCAGCGGAGTCGCCATCTGTTGACGACCTTCCTCCAGTGAGGGGAAAGGGTTGGAGTCGCCACCTAGATATTTATGGAAATATAGGAAACCGAGATAAGGCATATAAAGATTCTTAGGCTCGTTCGTCGTTTACGTGTGGGGAAGACGGAACACCCCCACATCGCCCCTCAAAAAAGGGTACTCTATAAGTGATTAAAATTATCTTGGATTTATATTTAACACATATCTATTATCAAATATTTGTATGTTTAGTTATCCGTCTAATATAAAAAATAAAGATTGGCATCCACCTTGTTCTCCAAATCATTTTAGACGAACACATCCAAATAGGAAAAATATCCATCGTCTATCCATAGAGAAAATATTTATCGAGACAATATCCATCGTCTTCCTTTAATATTTTCTTTATTTGCATGAGATTTGATTTTTGTAATTATGCCTGACTGTATTAGGAGAGCAATATCCATCACTTTCCGTTTTGGCCATTTATTCTTATTTAATACGATCATTTAGATTCGGGTCCATCCAGTCCTGAATCTTTATACTCAGATAAATTAAATCTCATTCGAAATATACATGCATTTAATTAAGGAACACAATTCGAAAGAATAATTTTTTTTTAAGTTTGGGGCTCAGCGCCGTGTTGTTTCCTCTTCATCGCCCATTAGACGAGTTAAGTTTTAAAATATCCATCTCGCAACGTAACTCGTATTATATTTTTTAACAAAGATTTTCTTTCGGAGAAATATCCATCTCGTCCGAATTCATTGTCCGAATATATGCTGATTATAACGGATTTACAGTTTTATTATGGAATGAATTTATAGGTCCAAACTCATTTATTATTATAAAATAAAATAATTAAAAATATTTAATAATTTTTTTTAAAGTAGATTTATGCACATACATAACTTGTTTATATTAAATTTATTTAAAAAAAAAAAAAAAAGAACTGTAGCTATTAGACGCGAGCAGGCCGAAATTCGGCCTGCTTGCGTCGGACGACAGATCGGACTCCCTGTCCGATCGTCGTCCCGCGAGCAATTTGCTGCTCGCCTGCGGTGCGCGCAGTTGCGCCGCCGCCGGCGATCCCGGCACCGCCGTTCGCCTTGCTAACCTTACCCCTAGGGTTTTCGACCCTCCTGAATCCATTGGTGGTGTCAAAAATCGATTTTAATGATTGTAGATGCATGTATTTAGGGGGTGCAACTTTCGGTTAAAAAAGGTTTTTCGTTTTCCGGCCGTCGCGGCAAGACGGCGGCCGTCCCATTCATTCAGATATGCTCTAGCACGTCCAGTAAGCTTATATAACCATTAATGGCGGGGATGTTTCGCGTTCGTTTAAGTTTTAATAGTTTTTTGCGTTATTTCCTTTTTTGGGCCGCTGCCGGCGAGGACGGCAGCGAGCGTCGTTTTCGACTGGTTACATGAGTTCATAGATGTCTATAGAGTGTATTTTGAAAGTATAAGAGAGTTTGGTCGAGTATACCTTGGTTTGAAATTTTTTCTCTTTTTTTTCGGATGGAGGTGAAGACGGCGGCGACGGCGAGCTCCGGCCAGGCGTCGACGATGTGAAGTGGTGTTGCTGAGGTGAAGGAAGTGACCGGACCTTGCGTGGTGACCGGCCTCCACCTCCTCTCTCACTCTCGGATCTCTCTCTTTCTCTTATTCTCTCTCTCTCTCTCTCTCTCTCTCTCTCTCTCTCTCTCTCTCTCTCTCTCCAGCAGCTTCCCCCTGCAGCCCCCTCTTGCTTTCTTCCTCTCTAACATGGGATATATATAAGGATTTTTGATGAAGGTTGAAGTCAAAGTTTGCATTTAATGGAGGTGTGGAGAAGATGATTTTGTTGTGATGTTTGGTGAGGAAGATATGGTGAAGGGAGAAAATAAGAGGGGGAGGTAGTTGGCTGCAGGGATCCCCCCTCTCCATCCTTTTTTTTTTTATTTTTTATTTTTCATATATTTTAATATGTATATGTGTAAGTATGCATGTATATATGTGTTGGTAAGGGGTATTAACATTGGTAATAGTCCAAAAATATCTATGAAATCTGATTCGAGCTATATCGTGGAAGATATTCGGAGAGAATGGTGTGATGACAATATCGAGCAGAATTAAATATAGTTGAGCGAATTTGATCTAGTCGGGCTCGATCGGAATTAATTAGGCCTAATTGAGTACAGTTAAATTTACATGCGCTTCAAAAGCGTTAATCGGTGTATTTCAATATTCAAATCGACAACCCGGACAAAATGGGGTGTCGACACCCCTCAATATCATCTTAAAATATGGATTTTTTTTTTCTTTTATATTCTCTTTCTTTTTTTTTCTTGCTCTCTTTCTTTTCATTCTCTCAATTTGGTTTGGTTTTGATGTAATAGTTAGCATTGCAATATCTAAAAATACCCATAATATACTCAAAGCATATGTGAATACCTAGGAACACCCTTAATATGCATACAAACACCAGTAACTTACTATGCATAAAAACACCAAAAACACCCTCACATGTTCGTGAACACCATATAACTTACTCAAAAGATATGGAAATACCTTGAAACACCCTCAATATGTATGTGAATGTCTAGGACAACTTTAAGAACACTTAAGAATATCGTAATACTTTCATAGATGTTTTTGTAGGTGATCCAAAGGTGTTGATAGGTATTTGCATACATATAACTTATTTCAAACACATGCTGACACCTACGAACACTCTTAGTATATATTTTAACTTATTCAAAATATCAGAGAACACCTAAAACTCCCTTAATATACACGTGAACACCATGTAACTTTCTCAAAATATAGAAACACCTTAAAACACCATCAATATACATGTAAATATCTAAGAATACAATAGCAATATCTTAGGAGCACCTACAAACATTTAGGAACACTGATAAATATCTAGGTGCTCCAAAGGAGTTGCTGTGTATTCCTATAATGTTGCTATATGTTCACATACATATTGAGCGTGTTCCTTCCCATATTTTTTGAGTAGGTGATATTGTGTTCACATACATATTAAAGGTGTTCCAAGATGTTTCCATATGTTTGGAATAAATTTAATAATATTTATATCCACATACAAATTCAGGGTGTTTTTAGGTGTTACGTGTGTTAACACCTAGAAACTCTTACAAATATGTACATATTGCTACGTATTCCTAAATATTCACATGTAAATTAATGGTGTTCCGAGGTGTTTCTGTTTTTTTGAGTCAGTTATATGGTATTGATATGCTTGTTGAGGTTGTTTGTAATGCTTTTAGGTGTTTGGAGTAAGTTAAATAGTATTTACATAAATATTGATAGTTTTTTTAGATATTTTTATATGTTTGGAGTAAATCACATGCATATTATGAGTGTTTATATGCTAACTATAAGTTAATGTTTTAAAGTTTCCATCAAAATCAAATTACATGAGAGAGAAGAAAAGGGAAAAGAGAAATAGAGAAATAGAACGAGAGAAAAGAGAAGTGGAAAAACAGATTTTTTTTTTTTAAAGATAATGTTAATAGAAAAGAGATAAAAATAGGTAAGAGAAATAAAAAGCAAAGGAGAGGAGCAGGAAGAGAAAGGAGAGAAAGATGATTTTGAGAGGGGAGAGACGGAAAGATAGAGAGAGAAAAAAATGAGAAATACAAGAAGAAAGCACTGGAGAGAAAAAAAAAAAAGAGATAAAAATAGAAGAAAAGATAGAGCTGAAAAAAGGAGGAAAAAAAAGATTAAAAAAACAAACGAGAGAAAAAATTATTTTTTTTAAAAGAATGATAATAATAGTATTATCATTGCACCTATTATTATCATTTCACACGATATAGATAAATATAATATCAAATCTGATTAAGGGGTACTCTTTCGCAAAAAATTATCAAACGGCATATATCTAAAATGCTCAACCACAAAACTACCTACATCTTCTATTTTTAAACAAAATTGTATATATGTTACCGATTTGTTTTTTACACGAAAGCATATACATGTTATCAGTTTCCTTATTGGAAATTTTTTTCGAAAGTTTATGAAGATACATCAATTTTGTAACTTTTTGATATTTTTGAAAACAAAAATTAATAAACTATAATAGTCTCTATGTCGACATCTCATTTTGTCCGGCCCGGCAGCTTGCACTCAACAATGACCCACAAAATATGGTTTAGCTCAATTAAGCCCGACTAAATCTAATTATGCTAACTAAACTAAATTGGTTCGATTAAATCTGTTGAGTCCGATTAAATTGGATTAGGCTTAAATCAGCCCAATTTAACTTAATTTGGTCCATTTAGTCCAATTAAAGTTCAAATTAAATTTATTTCGCGTAATCAGATTTACTTTATTTTTAAAATTAGACGAAAACGAGCTATTTGAGATAGAACAGGTCACGCATAAATGAAACATAATTATGGGAACCAAAATTTATACGTGAGGGGCTATATTTGTCAAAACTTAAAATGTTGGACCAAGCTTTGCAAAATTTTTTGAGGCTGTTTTTGCAATTTAGCAAACATGTAATTTTTTTGTGTAAAATCACAAACGTTGTCGTTACCGCCGATGCCCCACGATCGCGCCCGCGCCTGCCTGCATCCATGATCCCACGATCGGCCAAGTCGGTAGCGCGCGGACCCATTTGGGTCTTGTGCGGGCGCACGAGCGCGCCAAGTCGCGAGCCACTTTGCTTGCTGCCGGACCATTTTGGTCCGACCCAAGCTGATTCAACCTATTTAAGGGCCCAAATCAGTTTAAACCCAATTTAATCATATGTTACCCTTTTGTTTTGCAAATTAATCAAATTTAAATTTTGTTTTAACCAATAATCATAAATATAGGTATATGATATGTATATATAAGTTCGGAGGAGATGTATATTTTTTCGAAATAGAATTATTAATGGACGAGTTAAGGAAAAGCGATGGATATTGTCTCTTTCTCGATGTTACGTGACATATACATATTCAAAATTGAATTTTTATTAAAAGATAAAAATTAAGGTTAAAACAGATATTTCTTCATAATTAGTTAACAAAGCATGATTAGAAATTTAAATAATTATATTAGAAATGAGATGGATAATTTTTTTCCCTCCAATAAAGACGTTACATAAGATATTTCAATTATACTAAAAGATCTTGTGGATACCGGATCTCCCAAACAACAACAACACACTCATACAATTTAGGACGAGATGAATATATTTACTTTAAAACATAATAACGATTGGACAATATAAACACGCTGAGCCCAACACATACAAAAATAATATTTTTATCACAAGAGAACATATCTTCGATACTAAGCACATTACGACACACATTAATAAACTTTACATTTTACATTTATTTATTTATTATGTGATTATTCATGCTATAAATAAAAGCGATCTATTTATACATGCTAAAATAAACGTAAAATTATTATAATCACTTATAGAATACTCTCTTTCGGAGGGCACTGTAGCAATGTACCGTCTTCCCCACGCGTAAACGATGAACAAGTCTATGAATCTTAAAAGTCTTTTATCCGATTTTCTAAATAAAAATTAGGTGACGACTCAAAACTTTTTTTCTCCCTCCAGAGAAAGTTCGACAACACTATATTTATTATGATCTATAATTTTGATATTCATTTTTTAAAAGAATACTCAAAAAATTGTCTAATAGACCACCAAACTTATACAGTTAAAAACACATTGTTTTTAACTAAGTTAGCTTTAAAAAACTGATCTCTAGAGAATTTTTTTTCTATTTCCATCATAAGCAGCGGATATCTTTGTACAGTATATAACTGTATGGTTTGTTGCCACAATTACAATAAAAGGTTTGGAGTTTTTTTTAAAAAATAATATTATAATATGGACAATTGAATTATGTTTAATAAATATTTAAAAAAAATGAAAATGATCCACCAAATTGTAGTTCAAAATGCATTTTTTGTTAATTTTGCTGTCAGCTGTCGCTTTGACTATAACCTTTTGACATCGAGCAATGGACTTCTCTCTCTCTCTCTCTCTCTCTCTCTCTCTCTCCACGAAAAAATGACTTGCCAATTTAGTTACGAATTAAATCATCTATTTTTTTTCTGGATATTTTCCACTAAAAGTTTTTTGGAACAGAAAATCAACTCTATTGATAAAAATCAAACAGCTTTGTCGCTTTGTAAAACTTTATCAAATAGTCTCTAAATTCTTAAAAACTTAGTGTGTTTTCAACTTTTATTAAAACATTGTTTAAAATTATTTTTTAAAATAAATATTGAACTTCAAAATTTTTACAACTATTATAAATCTTAAAAACTAGTAAAATTGTAGAGTAGATTAAAATTTATTTTTAATATATATATATATATATTAACTTGACTTAATAATTCTTAAAAATTTGGTAGGGCAACATAAAAGCAAGAATTGGTATGAATTTACTTCTTAATTTAACTTCGGTAAGGTACAGGTAGTCCGGCTTGATTCGCTTCTGCTTCGTATATACTCATTCTAAGTGGCTACAGATTTTTTTTTTTTCTTTTTTTTTGGGAGAATTGCATATCAGCACGTTATTATAAACAGTTTGCAAATCAGTCCCCCGAAACATGTTTTTGCGCCGAAGTGGCGGCACTCGCTTGCCGCTACAAGACATGTTTCTGCATTTTGGAAGGTTGATTTACGCGACTGTTGAAATAAAGATGGCTGATCTATAATTTCCTTTTTTTTTGAGGAACTATATTACAGCTCCTTTACTGCAATAACAAACACGACTAGCAACGAGCCAAGAGGTCACGAGCAATGCGTGACGACGATGAGCAATGGACGATCGACGTCTTTCTATCTGCTCTCCTCCCTCCCTCCCCCTCTCTCTCTCTCTCTCTCTCTCTCTCTCTCTCTCTTTCTATCTCTCCTCGTACGAAAATATGACTTGTCTGTTTAATTATGAACTAAATAATAGAGTACTTTTTTTAAGAGTAATGCTATAGGGTTCGAACATTTAATCCGAAAATAATTTGTTTTACGTTTTTTCACACCTCATGAGCGATTTACCGATCCCAATGCATAAAAAAAGTCATTCGGACTATTTTCGAATTTATTAGGTCAATAATATTTCTATTTTTCTGGAGAAATATAGCAATCACTAATACTTTCTACTAAATGTTTTTATTATGAACGGAAAAATAACTTTTAATAAAAAGCAAAGAGTTGTGTCGAACAAATCCCTGCATTATAAAATTTTACCAAATAAGCTTCTTAATTTTTAAAAATTTTATAGAACCGCTTCAAAACACACATATATAAATATATAAATAGACGTTTTGAATATATAAAAAAACTTAGCATCGTTTAAATAGATATTTTGACGACGAGGAGCAATCGACGGTAGACGTCTTTGTCTCTGATATCCTCCCTCTCTCTCTCTCTCTCTCTCTCTCTGTCTCTCTCTCTCTCTCTCTCTCTCTTTCCTCGTACGAAAATGTGCCTATTTAATTACAAACTAAATGATAAGAGTATTTTTTTCTGGAGAAATCTAGCGATCGCTGACAGTTTCTACTAAATTTTTATTATTAGGATTGGAAATCAGCTATAATAAATTTGAGAAGTTCTACAATTTACCACACAATATTTGGTCAAAATATAAAATAGAATTTTGACAAATAAAAATAGATGTTTTGACGACGACAAGCAATCGACGGTAGACCTCTTTGTCTCTGCTACCCTCACTCCCTCTCTCTCTCTCTCTCTCTCTCTCTCGTACGAAAATGTGTCTATTTAATTACAAACTAACTGATAAGAGTATTTTTTCTGGAGAAATCTAGCGATCACTGACAGTTTCTACTAAATATTTTTATTAGGATTGGAAAATTAACTATTAATAAATTTGAGAGCTTCTACAATTTACCACACAATATCTGGTTAAAATATAGTATAGAAAGCAAATTAAAAAAAAAGAAAATCAAATTTGTCGAAAAAGTCCTTGCATTATAAAACTATGTCAAATAAGCTTCTAATTTTAAAATACTTATAAAATTATTTCAAAACACACACATGTATAAGTAGATGTTTTGAATTTATATATATCAAAAAAGAAATTGGCATTCAAAATTTTGTTAAAAACGATTTACATAGATGTGTTGAGACATTAAAATTTTTGTGACCATTATAAGCCTCAAAATATATATTTAAAGAGTTTTTTTTAATTCTTAAATACCAAAATTATAGATGTAATTAACATTTATTTTTATTTTTAAAATTTTTAAAAAAATAAGTATATAACATTTTTTATCTTGATATAGTAATGGTTAAAAAAAAGAATTTATTTAGAAGTCCGATACAAAAGCAACGGGTAATATGAAGCTATAACTTCGGTATAAGGTACACAAATAACCCGGCTCGATTTACTTCTGCTTTGAATATCTACTCATTCAAGCGGCTTTACAGCAAATTTTTTTTTTTTAATTTAATTATTTTTTTTTTAAGGAAGTATATTATTGCAGCTCTTTTACTGCAATAATAAAAAGAATCTGGTACGAGGTTCAAGTGGTGGTGAAAGCTTGAAAGAAGACGACCACTCACTTGGTCCTTCTTATCTTATTCTCTTCTACTTTATATGCATCCAAGTGGCTTGATTAGGGATAACAATCAGTCGAGCTGCTCACGAGGAGCTGGAATTTAAACTCGTTTAATTCAGTTCGAGCACGAATTTAAATTCAAGTAATTAAATAAACCAAACTTCAGCATCGTGTTATTTGGTTTATTAAGCTCGCGAGCCTAAACGAGCTTATTTATTTTATTCAAATATTTTTTACAAATAAAATTATTTAAACGAGTTTGAATTCGAGCTCGACTCGAGCGTA
This sequence comes from Xerophyta viscosa, assembly GCA_002076135.1. NCBI lineage: Eukaryota > Viridiplantae > Streptophyta > Magnoliopsida > Pandanales > Velloziaceae > Xerophyta > Xerophyta viscosa. Next base: position 254,388 of record MJHO01000178.1, on the reverse strand, counting down.
GACTAATTAATTCAATTGAGCAAAGTTTGAGTCAAGCTCTGCTCGATTCTACTCAAGTTCAACTCAGTTGATACGATTGAGGTGAGCTCGAGTCAAGTTCGAGCTTGAAATTTTTTTGATCGAATCAAGTTCGAGTTCAGTCTCTGAAGCTCGTCGAACTCCAACTAAACAAATCGAACCGAGCTTAAGTTTAGTGGTACTCGACTCGAGCTCGGCTCGAGCTTAGACTAATTTATACAATCGAGCAAAAGTCGAGCTCGGCTGGGTTCAAACTCGGCTCAGTTGATACGATTGAGGTGAGCTCGAGTCAAGTTCGAGCTTGAAATTTTTTTGATCGAATCAAGTTCGAGTTCAGTCTCTGAAGCTCGTCGAACTCCAACTAAACAAATCGAACCGAGCTTAAGTTTAGTGGTACTCGACTCGAGCTCGGCTCGAGCTTAGACTAATTTATACAATCGAGCAAAAGTCGAGCTCGACTGGGTTCAAACTCGGCTCAGTTGATACGATTGAGTTGAGCTGGAGTCAAGTTCGAGCTTGAAATTTTTTTAGTCGAATCGAGTTCAAATTCAGTCTCTGAAGCTCGTCGAGTTCAAGTTCAGCCTTTGAAGCTCATCGAACTCCAGCTAAACAAATCGAACAGAGCTTGAGCTCAGTAGTATTCGACTCAAACTCGACCGTTTTTACCTCTGAGAAACTACAAAAGACTGTTGTACGAGGTTTAAGTAATGCGTTCCAATCCAACTTTGCAGCACTTTAGAAAGGAAAATGCTATCTCAATATAAATTTAACTCAAACTTTACCTCTAAAGAAAAATGAGATTATTTCCATTATATTTAATAAATTATGAATCCCATTACTTAAGGATGGAAATCCAAGTTCTAAATCTGCTCTCTACCTTGAGTAGAGATCTAGGATTGTCTCGACTTCGTGTGTTTGCAGAAGCGGATCGATGCTTGTACTTATACTCACGTATGTTGGGATGCTCTAGTGATCTTCAATAAATTTCTGCATTGTGGCGAGGATGACTATTAGAGCCGCCCTCTAGCATATTCTTCAAATCAATAGTTTTAAATAGTTCAATTCTAGAGTTTGGCTATCATCCTTGATCGATATGATGGATGCTTGTCGTTATAAGCCGAGTCTAACGTGCCAATGTATACGATTTTGAATGTATGATACAGCTGCACCTCATCTTTAGATGCGTCGTAGTAGAGGAGATTTCTACTCTAGACATCAATATCACAGCAATAATAATAAATATATATATATATATATATATATATATATATATATATATATATATATATATATATAGCCCCCTCATCAAACTATCTCCTCACTACACCCTCACGTATCACATTCATCAAATCAGCCTCCCATTTTGAAAATTCATTTTTCTAGGACAAAATGCCTTTTTTTGTGTGTTTTGCATTTCACAATCCAAAACACCTATTTAGAAATATTTTTAAAAAGTTTTCAATATAAAAGTTTAGATCTTATCAAAATTTATAGCTTTTTCTTGAATATTTTTTTAAAATATATTTCTAAATAGATGTTTTGTGGCTTTAAAAATTAAATTTGAAATTATTTGATCTTAACGAGTTTTTTTGTTATTTTTGATATCCCCAAATAATTATTTAGAAGTGATTTTAAAAAAAAAATTTAACATAAAAATTATAGATCTTCAAAATGTATAATTTTATTAATTTTTTTTTTTTCAAAAAGTATTTTTAAATATATATTTTGGACGTAAAAATTATAATATCTGATAGAGGTATTTTCATCCATTAAATTCAAAAAAGGGGCTGGTGTGAGCAAAAAAATTTACAGAGAGGCTGAAATAAGGGAGTGAAATTTAGGGTGGCTGATTAGCAACAAACTTTGAAAAGGGGAAGGGATCGGGTGTAATTTTCCTAAAATTTTATAGCATTTAGTATTTTTATGATCAGAAGCACTTTCAACTTTCATGCACCACAAGAAGTAGCTAACGCATTTAATTAGCTAGGGCGAAGGAAAAGATCACCATTCATCCATGCATTCGCTAACTTCTTCATCGACATCAATGGAGGTGGAGAGAGTTCAGGCGGTGGCGAAGATGTTTGCTGGACGGGACATGATTCCGCGGAAGTTCATACGGTGGGAGCACGAGCAACCGGGATTGACGACGTACAAAGGGACGGTGCCGGACATTCCATTGGTGGACCTCGCTGCCGGCTTGTCGGAGGAAGTGGTGGCGGCGGTGGTCAAGGCGAGCGAGGAGTGGGGGATTTTCCAGGTCGTCGAGCATGGGATCCCTGCCGAGGTAATCGGTGAGCTGCAGCGCGTAGGAAGAGAGTTCTTTGAGCTGCCGGAGGTGGAGAAGAAGAAGTATGCGGCCAATTTCGAAGGGTACGGGACAAAGCAGCAGAAGGGGTCGGAGGGGAAGAAGGCCTGGGTTGATTACTTCTACCATAATGTGTGGCCGCCGGCCGCCGTCGACTATGCCATGTGGCCCATCAATCCCCCAGATTACAAGTGCATATAGTTTTCTTTGTTTTTGGCATTATATCTTATATTATATATATTATTGTCTGTAATACTAAAACAAAATAATTGTTTATATTTTGTGATATTTAATAAATTAAAATAAAATTTATATTATATACGATAGTTACTATAAATATCATGTTACTTATATTTTATAAGAAGTTATAAAATTGTCCACTTTTATCTCTTCTATATATTTTCTATATAATTTTCACATTATTGTTTTTTTATTTGTAATTTATATTTTAAATTTATTTAAGAGATTTTTTTTATTCTCCTAAACAATTTTCAGACCCTACTTTTTGCTGCCCTCCTAATAACCTCTTCTTTTTCTAAAGTTTTAAAATCTAATCAAAACAAATATGTATAAGTACTTTTGGAAAAAATATGAATACTAAAAAGAGAACTTTTGATGTACTCTATAGTAATTTTGTTTTCAAAACTTACCTCCAAAAAAACTTTTGATGCTCCAAAATTTTTACTGTTTTAGAAAATTTTTGGGGTCTCGGAATATTTATTTAGAATCATATTTTTAAAAACTTTAAATACAAAATTTATAGAGCATACTAAATTTATTTTTTCATATTCAAAATTTTTAATATATATATATATATATATATATATATATATATATATATATATATATATATATATTACTAATTTGGTAATTTATTTTTTAAAACAAGGGCTTATTTGAATTTTCAATATTTGCCCTTTTTTTTTTTTTTTTTTTTAACAAATCCTCTAAAATTAATTTGGTTTATTGCCAATAACATGAGCTTTCACAGGTAGCAACATATCTGGGCTGTATGCTAACATGCATACTTAATACATCTTTTCCTCAGGAAAGCAAATGAAGTGTATACCCAGTACTTGATAAGAGTTGTGGACAAGTTACTTGCAGCACTATCAATTGGTTTAGGGATGAAAGATAATACTTTGAAAGAAGCCATGGGCGGAGAGGAATTGGAGTACTTACTCAAGATCAATTACTATCCTCCTTGTCCGCGCCGGACTTAGCCCTCGGCGTGGCATCTCACACCGACATGTCTGCTATTACAATGCTCGTGCCTAATAAACTATCAGGCCTGCAAGTATTCAAGGATAAGCATTGGATCGACGTTAAGTGTAACCCCGGTGCCGTTATTGTGCACATCGGGGATCAAATTGAGGTAACCGCCTTAACTGGCGTAATCTCTCTCACTCGTTGCATATTTTGAGCACTCCGATCTAATTTTAAAGCCATTTGATCTTAGCATGTATGCTGAATTATTTGACGATTTATTTGTCAACACATCTAACATGTTATATATATACCGATATATAGACACACACTAGCACTACTAATGATCATTTTGTTCTGTGTTCTTTTGTTGTAATTGGTAGATTCTGAGTAACGGAAAATACCGGAGCGTATTGCACAGGACAACAGTATCCAAGGACAAAACGCGGATGTCATGGCCGGTATTTTGCTCACCACCACCGGAGACGGTTATTGGTCCTCTATCGGATCTGGTAAGTCGAGAGAATCCACCAAAATTCAAGACCAAGAAATACAAGGATTACGCATATTGCAAGATCAACAAAATCCCACAATAAAAGAAGACTCCATTACTACGGAGTCTCTTTTATGGAGCATCATGCATCCTTAAATTGTATTTGCCAAGTCTTAGTTAACTTAATTCGAGTGCTGAATTTAGTTAAACTTTTTGCGATTTTGTAGTATAAGAAAATGATTTTCGCCGATAAAAATTCCATATATAATTCATCAAATAAATATAGGATAAATGATAAATCAGTCATAGAAATCTTGCGATGATAGTTTCATGATTTTGAGAATCATGTGCATGGATGGGAAACACTCTGTATGGGTGAGGTTCAACTTCTTCTGTGCCTCATAACATCATAATCCTTTTTATTGTGTTCTATATCATTGCACCGGTTGCCTTAAGGTCATTCAAGATACGCAGCTCGACCCGTGGGTTGCGCGAACAGAAAGGTCATGTTGCGCGACCCGTGTGACATAAAGGGTCATGCAATCGCGTGACCCATCGCCCCGGTGAGGAGGACGATCATAAAAAAGAGAAGAAGAATATGAGAGGAAGAGAGGAGATGATGGTGGTAACAGCAATGTTTTCAGAACCGGACCGGAGGTCGACCCGGATAGGTCACCGGGTTTGGTTCAACCGGTTGGACCGGTTGAATCGGATGATTGAACCGGTTGCAAATAAGATGTTTACAAATTTATATAACTACATTATTCTTCTTCTCGAAATCTCTAAACTGATCTGGATGTTGTAATCATTAAACAACAAGGCTAAAATAGCATCTAATAAAAGTTCAATAATAATGGATCACATGCTCTAACTGTTGAATTTGCCTCTATGTAGTAATTATTCTCGTATTTTTATTATGTCTCTCAAGCTACTATAAAAAAATAGCAAAACAAAAAAAAAACCCAAGAATTCTTGCTATTGCTTTATCAAAAGTAATCGCATCACACAGAAGAGTTGGAAAGTCTTACAATTAACTTTTACTACTTTAATCAAATAAAGCACGAGGAGACGACGGCGACGGGGCCACGAGGAGACGACGGCGACGGGGCCACGAGGAGACGACGGCGACTGGGCCACGAGAAGACGACAGGAGACGGCGATGTGAGATCGAGAGATGCCGGCGATGGAACGATGGGGAGACGACGGGCGAGCTCGGGAGACTGCTCACGGGGGCTGAGATCGGGAGGGGAGTTGTTGCAACTTGCAAGGAGTGGACTGTGGAGATGGGATACTAGGGTTTCCTTAGTAAATATAAATGGATTTTAAGTTTTTAATTGGGCCTACTTAGACCTGGCAAAAAGGCGGGTCGGGTCAGACCCGCCCGCGGATAATACGGGTCGTGGGTTAACGGGTGCGGGTCGACGGGTAGGTATGTATAGACGGGTTTGGATTTTATCACCCGTACCCGCCCACGGGTTTGCGGGCGGGTCCGCGGGTATCCTACATAGTTATATCGCTGAGCTAAGATCGAGCGGGGAGAGACTTGACCTCGGCGGAGTTGTGGAGTGGATGCAATACTCGTCTTCAAGCTGCGCACTTACAGCAGCAATTTCACATAACTACACAGCAACAAACTTTAACAACATTAATTAACAAAAGGCAGCGTATCTTCATACACAAGAACAACATATGACAATTATTTTCTAAATTTTCTAAGAAAAAAGTAGTAACTTTACCAAATCGGTATTAATAATCACAACTAATTGAGGTTCGAAAATAAAAATACCATCCTAGTTATAAAAGCTCGGCCAAAGCTATCTCAGATTCTCAGAGGATCTAACAGAATTTTCTTGTAAAATTGAACTTTCCCAAAATTATAGAGTTAGGGTTTGGGCCGTAGAAGACACAACAGCTCACATAGGTAAGATCTAAACTGGTTTTAGTCACTATATCTCTCCTAGCAGATTGATCTTACCTGCGATGGTCGAATAGCACGATTGAGCAGGATATTTTGTTGGGGAAGAAAAAATCAAGTGAGAGAAGTTCGATCGTCTTCGAGAAGAGGTAGAGATGTGCCTTCACTCCAATATTGCACGCGATTATCGCCAGCAAAATGGCAAGTAGAAAGGAGAGCACGATCACCGGAATGGCGGATGAAGTCAAGATGGGGAGATGACGAGATAAAGACAGCGAGTCGAGTGGAGAATTGAGAAGAAAACCCATGAAAGAATTAGATGCGGGTACCCACCGACCCGCGGGCGCCCGCCCATTTTACCTGTATTTTACGGGTACGGGCGGGTGATACCCGCATCTAATTTTTTGAGAGTCTTTTTTCACCCGTACCCGCCCGTTGCGGGCGGGTACCCGCATACCCGCGGGTACGGGTATCATTTTGCCAGGTCTAGCCGCCTACTGCATTGCCTAGCCCATTTACCGGTTGGAGCGGATTTTGACCGGGTCTGCTGGGTTGGCGGTTGGCCGGGTCATCCGGTCCAACCCGGTTTTGATTGAATTTGGGCCAACATATCTAACCGGACCGGACTAGGGCCTGGGTCGCGGTCGGACCGGCCGGTCCGGTCCGGTTTTGATAACATTGGGTAACAGTGGCGATTATGTTCGGCAGCAGGCCATGTACTTTTCTTCTTCTCCTCTTCTGCTCCTTTTTTTTCTTTTCAAAAAAAAAAAAAAAAAAAAAAAAAAAAAAAAAAAAGAAATAGTGTGCCACGCCAATTGCCGACCAGCACTCAGTACGATAGAAAATCACCATGCCGTGATGTTTTCTATAGGATTCTCGCTAATTCAGCGTGTGCAATGCACAATGCATTTGATACGTAAAATCATGGTTTAAGCAATGTCAAATTTTCATTCAAATGAAAGTGTTTTAAGTTATAACTTACTGGCACATTAGACGTTTAAGTCCATAATTTTTAACATATTTTAAACTGATAATTAAATGTATTGTTTTAGATCATCTTCTTTTTATATTAGTTTACCATCCGAATTCAAGTCCGTATAAATACAGCCTTTTGGGCCACATCCACGACTAATATATTTAGATAGGATATTCGACAGACCTAAATTCTCTCAATTTCATTTAGAAATATGACTGAATTTATGCCACCTGGGTTAGGCTCCTTTGGCTCATTAATAAGGTATGGAAAAATTAATTTTTACCTTTCACCCGATATTTCATATTTATATTAAAGGTCAAAAAAAACGTGCGACAGAATTTAAAAAAATTTCAAAAAAGTGCAACATGATTTCAATTTTATTTTTTTTTTTATTTTTTGTCGATTTCCAAGTTGTCATTCGCAAATATAAGCATGCAAATATTTTATACAAAAAATCCATTCTTCCTAAGATCATGATGACTTTAATACAATCAGAGTTACACACACTAGGGATGTGTATAACACATCTCATATACTGTGCATGGTTCCGATCGTATTAGGAATCCTGATCACTCTAATGACCGGTAAAGATCTATCTTATACGGCACCACCATGCAACCATTGTGCTCTATAGATAATATGCCCTGTGCAACACACTATTGGTTAGAAAATGACAGATATATATAAATGGGAACTTAGATATAAACAAGCGATTAGTGAATTGAGGATTTAGTCATGGTACATATGTTACAATCAAAAAAAAGAATTCTTCTGGAGTATTATGACAAAGTCTGAACATGAAGAAATGAACGAATGTGGTAATCTGCAGATGTTCCACGCGATTATTCAGGAACGAATATGAATATCATGGATTGGAGAAAGTCATTCGCTTTCATACTCGTCTTCATCGCCAAACGAGAAGACAGAAGCATCGGCAGCAATCGCTTTGAATTCACTAACACTGGATGGTTCCACTTTTGGGCCCTCAGTAACAGATGTATCCTTTTTACTCCTTTCACTTTTCGTCTCCGAGGTTTTCACGTCCCCTTCGGTTTGAAGTGAGACTTGATCGATGCCATGCGTTACGTTTGCAGCTTCAATCTGGGACAGTTTATTCTCGGAAGGATCAGCTGACGAGGCAAACACTTCCGTGTTTTTAGCCGGTTGTGCACGCTTACCCCTGGTTGAACCAGACTCCTCTGCTTCACTATCTGAGAACACGTCGTCCTTATCTTGACTTCCTGATTCCTTAATCGGCACAGGCGATGGTTGACTACTTTCGGGGTTGGTAGTGCCAGTTGACTTACTATCTGACTCTTTTTTGGTACCTGTAGGTTTTGGAGGATTCGAACCATCATAATCCACAAGAACAACTTCGACTTGAAAGCCTGGAGACGGCAGCTTTCTCTGCAAGCAATTTTGTTCGAGTGAAGATGAGGCTGTATTTTATCCTTCTGGTCGAAACAAATTTGAAAATAAAGGCATTCCTATATCTGATCTAGTAAATGAATGAATGCAGCTTTCTGAGCTCAGGAGTCTACATCAAATAGTCTGTTTTTTAGAACATGTATATCAAGGTTTACCGAGCCGTGCCGTTTCGAGTTTCGGTAAATTCGGATCTCGAGACTTGCTGACCGTGCCGATAATAAAATATTATTTTTATATTTTATATTAAATTAAAATATAAAAAAAACCACAAAAATAAATAAAAATAAAAATAAAACAAATAAAAAATATATTTTTTATTAAAAATAATTATAATATATTTTTAAAACACATTTTATAAATTATAAAAAAAAAAAGCAAATGGTCCGCGTGCGTGCGCGGACCCAAATCAGGTCCGCGCAGACCCGAATTAGGTCACGAAACGTCGAAACGTCGAACCATGACGTATATGCTAGAACTAGTAATGGGAATACCTTGTCAAAACCATCAAGATCAGAAGTGTTCAAGATCTTCCGATTTTCCGTCATTGTTGTGTTCAGCCAACTGAAATGAAATGTAGGAATTTGAAAACAATCTAAAAAACACCTATAACCTCCTGACTTACAAATTTGATGTAATGAACTCAAAGTCCATTGGTTTGACATGCTGGGACATGCGAACAAAGGGCATCTTACGTTGACGATGTATAAGTTCCGTAAACATTATATTGTAAACTATCTAGGAGAATAGAGTAGTGATGAGGAAAAGTAGGAACGCTACAGCGGCCAGGAGATGTATTTACATTCAGCTTCAGAGAGAATGGCATCTCACTTGTTGACCCACTAGAAGCATAAAACTAGGATAGTTTCAATAGCAGAAAATTAACATTTGCAGATCTTTAGCAGTCACATAAACATTTCCAAATGGTTTATAAAGGTGTATCTGGGATTTGTGTTGCTGTGGGAAAAAACAAGTGAAAAAATCGAGTTGTAATAAAAGTGCCTAGAAAAGTACATGGATTGATTTTTAAGTATTATTTAGGAGGGACATTAAATAGTAAGTGGGGACACTTATGAAAGGGTTTGGTTAGAACCGAAACCATAGTTTTGGAATGCAATAATGGTTCCAAAGCAATTCCAAACACCATGAAAGCATTGGCTAGCCTGCCTTTCTTTCTTCATTTTCCTAAAAACATTCTTCATAGTAACTATAAGCCCAAATATAAAAAATAACCAGCAGACTTCGCTTCTAGACACCTACTAAGTAAAACTCCCTTCTCTAAAAAGTATCAAGTCAAGTAACGGTAAATGATAAAGTAGACAAAAATACAGTTACTCTACAAAACTATAGCTTCTGCAATTTGCAGTTTAGATTAAGAAGAATTGGTTAAGACCATAAATATACTTCCTCGTTTATGTCAAACAAGCAAACACATATTTCCATGTCTGTAAAGTTTGCAGGTGTCCTTAATGAGACGTACTGTATGTATGAACTGTAGCTAGAAATAGGCAACAATTTGTAGCTAGAATGCCAAACATTAAGAATTCTGAGTCAAAGGGCCTACCAGTAGAAATCTCCCTGACGATCATGAAAGTGAATTTTAAAATCACCAGCCACCTCAGTTAGCCCAGGCTCCCCTGGTAAAGCGAATACCATTATACCCTTCCTCGGTGCACTAAACCAGAAGTCTTCTGGCTGAAAATGTACAACCAGTAAAATTATCATATTGTTTTACCAATTGTAACAGACACAAATGTATGAATAAGCGGTAATTTGAACAAAAAGTTTATATCTAGTTGTTGTACTATCAGTTGCCACCAATGAAGTGGCAGACATTTCTAAGGTTTCTAGATGTGTCTATCCAAATATAACAAACCTACCAAAATGTGGCATTTAAAGGTTTGAGTAATATCTTCAATCGATCTGATAAAATCATGTCTAAAAAAGAACTGTAGAGCTGACACTTCGAAATTAAGTAAGGCTGAAGCACGGATTACTTCTTTTACCCTACACATAAAAAATTTGCATTTGGTTTGATCAAAAACTGTCCTCTGTACATACATGAGCGGTATAAAGTTTTAAAACACATTAGGAAGAGCTAGCTATAAAGGCCACCAGTTAGATAAAATTAAAAATGCTTTTCTACTACCCTTAACAACACTCAACACCTCTAAACACAAAACAAGATGGTGTGGGAAATATCCCAATCACATTTTTCAAGTGATGGTCCATAATCGCTTTAAAGATGTGATGGGGATGACTCGCACACCATTTTACAGTATGTTGAGAAGTAAGAAATATAGTCTCACGTCTAGTGTTTGCTAAGTCCACAGGAGTCCCAAATCTACTTATGTAATGTCGTCGTCTTTGTCAGCATAAAGTTGATGCGATCTTTTAGCTTGAGGAGGATTATCATGTCAGATGCAAGTTGTAGTCATGGTACGGAGTTAATGTAATTCTCCCGCACAGATTAGAATCTGTTGAAGTCGATGTCGTCTATTTTCGGCACAATTCTGGATGCTAATCCTCCAGTTTAAGTGAATCTAGTTAGTCAATTCGAGCGTCGTCAGAAGAAGCAGGTCATCATGATGTAGTGTTCAGAATATTTTGATTGTCCTTGTAGTTTTTAGTTTGTTGCAAATGTTTTGTCTAATATTTTTATGTCCAAACTTAATGTTTAGACACCTTAAGTTTGCTTAAGTTTGAAGGAGAGTGTTGAGAAGTAAGAAAAATCCCACATCTAGTGCGGGCTAAGGTCATTAGGAGTCCTAAATCTATAAAAAAAAAGGTTTTCTAAGTAATAGCTCAGTATCCATATCAAGTAAACAAGTCTTCATTCTTAACTACATAGAGGTCCCTAGCATTGCTCAATTGAAGCAGAGAAATGTTTTATCGAATTGAAGAATTGCCAATTTAACCAAGTGCTTCAGGCAGCGATTTAATGATCAGTGTTGATTCTAATTACAGAGCACATTACTTCCTTTCCTAATTATTCGATGCATTCCGATTATCAACCAAGATAATTCCGATTACTACCTCCTTTCCTAATTTTTCTTTGTATTAGAGTAACCACAATCAGACATGCAACGGCATAAGCGAAGTCTTTGTGAATGCTTAGTTGAAGTCAACCTACTTCTGAAAATTTCTCAACCAAACGTTGGAATAATAAAGGTCATTAGTTTTCATTCACCAAGCATAATCGCGATATGGTCCAATCAGATAATACAACTCAAAATTAATATTACTCTCACAGAAACAGAGCAGACATACTATAAGTGCAAACATACCATTAGGTCCTTCGTCCTTGGATGCGTTTTTGTAGAAAACAGGACCCCTGGTGCCAATGAATTAAAGAATCAGAAGCTACTTGCATACAAAGTCCCAATATGGGACACAAGTGACAAATTGAAGGAAATCTTTAAAAAAATAAAAAAGCAATAAGAGAGAAGAAAAATCCATGAATACCAGATTATTCTTTTAGAACCGCAATATGTCTTAAAGAAGAGCTTACAATTTGCCAGAGCTTGTACCAATAGATAGGAAATATTGTATCTTTGTACACAAAGTTTACTTAATAAAGCAACTAAGTAAGAGATAGATCTTCGTACCATTATGGTTGGACACAGTGATTGACGGCCGGACCCAATAAGGGCATCTATGAAGTCGAAATCCTCTCAGCATGCACCTTTTATGCAAATGATGTAAAACGTGAGGCCTCAGTTTTCATTCATTCGACAGGCAAACTCCTTTTACGCGTAGAAAGAAAGTAATAACTTACCTGCGCCCTGGCTGGTTTTCTCCATTGAAGTATGTTAAAATGCGTTCAAAATACTTCACATACCTCTGCAGCATTCAGGGGGAAAGGTAAACCATTATATTTTGCACTTTCCACTAAAAAGTGAATTAAGTACTACAGAAAAGAAAGAACTGACTATCTGACTTGGGAGAATAAGCCCTTTCCCATCAACACATCTCTTCTGGTTATAGTATTCAATTGACTCCTCCGCTGTCGGGAAAAACTGCATGTAAACGTTTATCATGAAAATTGTACAGACAGGTTCAATCCTACTCTTGTCCTATGTCAACACTTGAAGCTAACTCACCTTGAGATAGAGGAGGAGGCTAGAAATCATTAGGCCTGTTCTCGCCATTCCAGCTTTACAGTGGACAACAACTACATTTTCAATATCCTCCTTCAACCATGAGTAGGCACTTTGGCAAAATGATATAATAAGTTGTAGTGGAGGGCAATTATGGTCATCAAACGGAAAGCTAGCAACCTACAAAATGCAAGATGTCATATGCAAAATGCTAGGAAAAACATTATAAATAATGATAATCGCACCAAAAACCATCTAGACAAAACTTGCTATAAGTAAGGTTCTCCTCATTTCATTTTTAAGGCTTCACTTCAAAGGCCCATTTTCAAGGATCAAAGCGAAGGTTCTTCATAGGCCATGTGATCATTGTTGTTTGCCGACCAACATTATAGTGGTTGGTCGGAGTAGGATGAGTTAGGCTGGGTGTCATTCTAGAGTGGGACTTGGAAAGCTGTTCCAATGCTGTTGCACATTCATCAGAAACTAACATTTCGGTCCAGGATCAAAAGGAATGAATCATATCAGGATAATAAACAAAAGTATATACAAATAATAAATGAGGCTTTATTGCAAAACCTTTCCCTCAAGTAGCGAAGCATCATACAGTCTCTCAGAACAGAGGTTGTAAACTTTGTATTTTCCCTACAAATAAAGAGTTATGAAATCAAAGGTTTTCATGAAAAATGAAAGACAAGAAGCAGATAACATAACATCATCCACAAACAACCATGACTAAGAAGGAAACATAGTTAAAAAAGTGTATGATGTTTCCTGTAAGGAGCTATAACATAGCACTAAACAGTAGGAAATAGCATGACAACGAGACATACTCCCGTATTGTGATGTTAAACATGCCACACTACCACAAATGAAACCAAATTATATAAGCAAGAAACAAAGCTTGAAACCTACTACAGGAACAAACCAGAAATTCATATGTGATTTTGTTAATGTTTCATAATTTTTATTTTATATAAGTACTAAAAAATTAGGGGGAAACAACATAATTGGGTTAAACGTCATATGTCAACATAAATAATAATCACATAATATAGATAAGTGACTGTAACATTGGGATAGATTATCTCCGGAAAATGCTTATGAAGAAAAGACTACAATTTTTACATGACAGAAGTATGACATAACATGCAACTTCTGGATGAAATTCAGGTAGCACCCTTGCACTGTAAAGGAGTAGAAAAGTCGGTCAGAATTGGTAGACTCATTTCTAATCAGGAATCACCTATTTGATTGCACTATTTCGCTTCTGTAATTCCTATTATTGTTCTTGTACATTACTCATGTTTTGACAATCACCTTACTTATAGTCCGAAATTATTTGCTTGAGAAACAATTTTATAAATCTTTGGAATCTAGCATATTTCAAAGCAATTGGAAAACGCCATTTCATTCATATTACATTCAATGAGCTTACTAGCATAAGTCAGATGCAGACCTGATGGTGAGTTTCAAAGAACTTGATTACTTCCTCCATGTGGTTACGATAAAATCCCTACATTACAGAAATAAACCAATTAAGTACTTCCTAAATACTAATACCATGTCCTCAACATCATGAAACTTCAAAAAAGGTAAGTTTTAATTTAACTAAACCTCAAAGTACCCAAAGAGCCCAGAACTAATATCGCCGGCAGGAAAACCCATCGCAATAATATTCTCTGTTATATAAGTCATATCCAAATCAAACCCACCTTCCTGCAAAGTATGTCAATAAGATTTGCTTTCTGAAACAAAAACAAAAGGTTAAAGTTACCCATCTGTATGTACCCGGTATCTTCTCTTATTCTGAGAGACAATGTGTCTAGCCTTGACTTGAACAGCCTTAACAGCGTTTTTAGAAGAATCCACAAAGCCTTTAGTCAGAGTCCCAAATACACCCGGCTTTGGAGAAGATGATGTTCCCTCTCTTGAATCCTCTTCAGTAGGAGCTTTGGGAGATAACCGTAATCCAAGACCACTAGTAAACCTTGCAAAAGTGGACTTGCCAGTCTGTTCTTCATCATGTGCCAAAGGTTGTGGAATCTTGATATTCTTTGCCCATGAGGAAATACCAGAAACAGACAGGAGTGTTGCTGTTTCTGAAGAAGATTCCTGTTTTACAACTTCTTGTTCAGTAGGATTTGCCTCATCAGCTTGGGCTGCAGCTGGAGGTGGTAGGGGTTGTGGTTCAGCTTGCTGCGATTCCATAGCGTACGAATTTGAAATCACTGGGATAATTGGAAGTTATTCCCGTACACCTTTACGAATTCATTTGCAAAGGAAAGTAAAAGTAGTGTGAGAAGTTATCTAAAATATGTTGTAGTTCTAGTGTCAGTTTAGTACAACTAAGCTGCCAAATATGAATTAGTTAGACAATAGCCCAATGTACTGAGAACGAACATATATTATAGAACTAGTACACATTGATTTCCTTTGTGGAGTTGATGATTGAGCTTGTTGTGCTTCCATCATTATGTTCATTTTAGAATAACTGAGACAACTGCAAGATATTGTAATTGGTATACCTACATGAATTCATTTGCAACAAGAAATTAATAGGAGTGTGAGAAACTATCTAAAAACACAATCACTATAGTGTCTGCCGCCCTCGCCTTGTGGTTCAAGTGGCTAGAGCAGTGTTATTAAAGGCGCGCCTAGGCGCAGGGCGCCCGGGCATGCCTTTTGTACACCAAACTTCCTCCCAAAAAAAAAAAATGAAAATCTCTTTAAATACCCCAGCTAGCCCGTGGCTTCTGACCCTTAAAAGAAAAACGAAGAAGTTTGAGAGGAAACCGGAACCCTAGCCACCGAATCTCTTGATTTTGATGAGTGATGACTGATGAATCTCATTATGCTTTAACTTTTAAAAGATGCGTTTGATGTTTGAACTATTTATTAGTTACTACTCATGTTTTGATGTATGTATGATATTTGACATTTGAAGTTTTTAACTAATTATTACTAGCTCACAATTATTCTAATACGTTTAAACTAACTATATGCAAATAATTCTTGGTGTGAACTGTATTTAACAAAAGGATGAGAGGCAGTGAGATACACTTCACATACTTCTTTTTTTTGTTGCATTTCATTATGCTATTGCACCAAATACCGAGTTCTCTTATAACTTTCAAAACTATGTCACACACATAAGCAAATTAGTTGCTATGTATGTAAATTATTAACAAAAAATAAATATTTCATATATTGTATTCATTCTCAAAGAGAAAATAAAGTAACTTTAGTAACTATTTTATTTACAAAGACTTGAATACACTTGTTTTGGATAGGGAACATTTTTTGTATCTCATAGAAAAAAGTGCACTTCACATGCATAAGGCGTGCGCCTCATCTCGCGTCTAGGCTCCAGAAAGACCTTTGCGCCTCGGTGCGCCTAACATTGGGCTAGAGGTTTCATCTTTGCACAAGAGGTTATGAGTTTGAAACTCAGGTGTAGCCCTTTGGAGATTTGCAATGTAGTGGTGCTGTCATGAGCAAGCCCTATGCCGCCAACATAGACGAAGCTACATACGGAACAATGGGAGCAAACGCCTCCACTGGTTGAAGAAAAATCCCTATATATATATAGGGATTTTTCTCTATGTCAATATGTTTGTATATATCAAACATAATCCTACTTTTTGAGTGGTGCGGGGATATAAGTGTCAATGCTAATTTTGGACTAACTCCTACTCTAAAAGCTAATGCCCACGACTAACTAACCCAAAAAGCGGCTCACCAGTTAGTTCTAATGAAATATAGAAACTTTAAAGATTGTTTCCGATTCCAAAAACACCTAACCCGAATACTACCAGAGCACAGCAGCAGCCAAATAACTTCTCAAGTGGAGGGGGAAAAAAGAAAAAATCATTACTGCTTCATTAGGAACCCAGAGAAATATAGAACTTGGTGTTGCAATTGAGAAGATAATTGTCAAATTATCTACAACAACCACGGAGGTAAGAAATTTTGTGAATTGCTTGCATTCTTTTCGTTCATTATTATACTTTTGTTAGTAATTATAACTGAGTAGTAGAACGAATGATCGATTTTTTAAATTAGGTCGTGGATAAATTTCTTAAAAGAAAATTAGAATCAAACAAAGTGAACCATCTAGTTCCAACCGGAGATTCTTAATATGCGATTTGCCCAAATCAAAATCAAGAAAAAATTAACTTAGAAGATCTTCCATCTCATCCTGGAGAAAGAAGTACCACCCAAATGAACATAACAATGTACCAAGAGCATATTTGCTGAGGGGTGCTTGTCAATCTCCTTAACATAATTTTTCTTCAAAGAAAAACTAAAAAAAGGATGCCACAATTCTGTCCATCTTGGTTTACTAAAGTTAGGTCTATGGAAAAATTATTAAGGGCGCAAGACATAACGAGGTGCAAGGGATCTCCTATAGCCCAAGCCCAAGGTGTACAAGAAAGCACGCTCCCAATAAAGACCATGTGCATGGTTAAGAAAAAGCAGCAATAGTAGAACCTAGCAACATCACAGCAATAACAAAAAAGGAGAAAATAAAATCAAGAAGAGTAGCATTGGCTACGATTCGTATTTGGGCTCGCACATGTCTATTAGGCAGGGTTGAATGAATGTTCTTTTTTCTTCTCTTTAAATTCTTTTAATTAAAGCTGACCTCACCTTTGTAAAATGCATTCAGATGCACGCCCAAACGCCTCCTTAAGGCGCACCTAGGCACGACTGCATTATGACTTATAAAGGGAGCCGGCTTCAACACAAGGCAGGTCCACTTTCGCTTAGTGCACCTGGCGCAAGGCGTGCCTAGGTGTGCATATAGTTTTAGGTGCCGGTCAGCACAGCACATGCCGGAAAGCACGTGCCTCTTCCAGCAGTTGCCGACGCAGTACTCACGTGCCAAAAAAATCTTGTACTTGAATTTTTATAATAACAAATAAATATATATTAGCACGGCCGACATGGCACCATTGGCACGGTCAGCACGTGCCGAAATCTGAGTTTACTGAAATTGGGGCGGTTTGGCACAGAAAACTTTGGGCGTGCCTTTGACAACACTACACTATCGTTCACTAATCATTTGTTTCTAATGTTTTCATCAATATTTATTGTAAAAGAAGATAGGCTACTTTTAGATTGAATAGGTGAAGCTACTACTCTTTTGAATTAGCTACAATCATTTGATTTTACATTCGTGTTGCATTTAGTAAGAAATATATTAGCAATTACCAATTAACAATCACTAGCACTACAAACAAATGATCAAGTTCTTTTCAATTTATGAATATTGTCAAGCTTTCTTGGAATTGCAAAATGCAAGATGATGGATAGGAATCTTTTTGTTGGGTACTCATGTTCAGATATACCCTAGATGAGTGATGTATTTGTAACGAAAGGAAGATCATGTTGTAAAGCAAAAAAAAGCAAATTGTTTATACTATTATGTATGAAGCTTCATGAGCTTAATGATCAGTTTAATGAGCTAAGAAGGGAGTTGCTTCTTTGTTTGGCATCTCTAAGTCCAGATAATTCATATAGGAATCTTTATTAAGTCTTTTGTTTTTGTACTCATTATTTAGATATACCCAAGATGAGTGATGTATTTATAACGAATGGAAGATCACGTTGTAAAGCAAAAAAAAAAAAAAGCAAAAATCACACGATTACTATGTCAAATTGTTTATACTATTATGTATGAAGCTTCATGAGCTTAATGATCAGTTTAATGAGCTATGAAGGGAGTTGCTTCTTTGTTTGGCATCTCTAAGTCCAGATAATTCATTTTCAACTTTGATAGAAGAAGTTTATTCAACTTGCTCAACTTTATACATGTGAGTTTTCTCCAACTGCTATTATTGTACTTGATAATCAACTTAAGATGAATATATAAGGAAATAAATGTGGTATAGTTCTGAGTTTTCAAAATTAAAAGGAATCGGC
Source organism: Xerophyta viscosa (assembly GCA_002076135.1). Classification (NCBI taxonomy): domain Eukaryota; kingdom Viridiplantae; phylum Streptophyta; class Magnoliopsida; order Pandanales; family Velloziaceae; genus Xerophyta; species Xerophyta viscosa. The sequence continues at coordinate 236,025 of MJHO01000178.1, read as the reverse complement.
AGCCTTGCAGATAAACTTGTTCATATAGAAAGAGATCTTATTATTCTTTGATTTATTTACTTATGAAATTGGCATTAGTCCTAACTGTTACCACACCAACTGTAAATAGAGCATTTTCCGCAATTAGATTCTAAAGAATCGACCGCGAAATCAAGTGGGGCATGCTTATTAAATGGTTGTTTAGTTACTGATATGACAGAAAGTATTTAGCAGTACTGATAATGAGTTAATTATTAGACGCTTTCAAAATATGAAAACAAGTAGAAAACAATCGTAAATTGATTATTATGTAAGCATTACTAAATTGCTTTCTTATCAGTATTTACATCTACGATAATTTCTTCCCTTTTTTAGTTCAATTGGTTGAACCTAATGACCCTTGAGTCCTAGCTCCCCTACAGGCTGCCAACCAAGTAAGGTCAGGTTTTAGGTCCAATGGTGGAGGAGGAGCTAATGCCACCCAGGTTTGGTGATTTGGAAGCTAAAAAAGCTTGCTAGACCGCCAAGATTTTCCCAGTTACTTCAAAAAACAGTCTTTCTCTAGTGCAAGAAAAATATGCCAAATGTGAATCCACTAAATATCGATCTAGTTATAAGCAAACATAGGCAGATCCACTAAATATCACTCAAATTTTGTGAAACTAAGGCCCCAAAGGCAGTTACCTTGCTCGGCGGAGGGATCAGAAGCCGGAGGCAGAGCTATCACGGGAGGAGGAAATTCAGTCGGCTGGAAAAAATGGTCTGGAGAGAGGGTCGCTGAAACAGGCGAGATTAATTTAGATGGAGGATTTGGGATTCAAGCCTATTGGGTTCTGACATTTACTTTTTAGCCCACTCGATTTGGAGTTCTACTAATGCGGACTCTAAAACTTTTATTATTGAATATTGTATACCTGAAAATAATTATCTATCGTGCATTATTTTCAATATGTAAAAATATTTTATAAAATATAACAGTCAAGTTTCATATGATATTTTCCACATATTTTACAAAATAAGTTTAGATGTTTATATAAAAAATATACTGTTTATGTACATAATCTTATAAATAAACTGTATAATACAACAAAATTGCTTTAAGCAGAGCAATCTAAATTAATCATAAAATATAAATAGATATTTAGATTTATTCTTTGTGTGTGTGTCTGTATATATATATATATATATATATATATATATATATATATATATATATATATATATATCTCTGTGTGTGTGTGTGTGTGTTTATAAATCTTACTTAAATATCTATCATTGAACGAACGTTTAGTTACGTTAGTGAAATTGTTATTATAATTGTAATTTATTATTTACTTATAGATAAGTCAATTAGTATGACATTAACATAGATATACAAATATTTGATTGGAATATTTAAAATACTTTGATTTTACATGAATAGATAGTTCATCAATATTATATATATTAAATTATTTTCTTTTCTTTCAAAGATATCTATATTACATATTATTTACATATTACTATATTTCTTCAAACATGTATAATTACAATATAAAAACAAGAAAAGTAAAAGCAATTAATTTTACAATTAATTAGTTATAACTACTTTGGTTAAAGACAATCTATAGTTATGATAAAATCATAAAATAAAGCTTTGATCCATTACTTAAATTTACAGTAATTAAAATATAAATTATACTATAATATATTAATATATAGAATTAATAATCAGATACATTATTCTACTAAGTGTATATATACATCATAATTTAAGAAAATAATTTTGGTAATTTTTTAAACATACAAATAAAAAGACATAATAAAAAGATTATCAAAAATTATAAATCACAAATTATTATATTAATTTTGAATCATCAGAGATCACTTGTTAATATATTAGTTAATAAGAATTTTATTTAGTATTAAATTTTTTAATTATTGACTCTATAGAATAATATTTCTAGATTCACCGCCGTAAGTAAAATGGATTTCGATCTAGCATAACTAAAACTGCTAAAAAAATACGAAGTGGGGAAAACATCTAATAAAAAACTTAAGCAGATTCAAAACATTCAATCAATGAGAAACAAACTAACACGAATACAGTAAGCTCAAGATCGGTTTATAGCTCGCTAAGATCAATTAAAGATAAGCTGAGATTAGTAGAAGAACTTGAGCTGAGATCATTTGAGTACCTACGAGATTCGAATTTGAAGATGAAGGATTTCAATCAAATCTGACGAGCAGCCGCGGGATCGTGTGAGTGAGAGAGAGAGAGAGAGAGAGAGAGAGAATGGGGGAGAGGAAGGCAGGAAACGTGGGCTCCAGCCTTCAAATAACGTGCAAGATGGATAGTTTCCGAATCTTGATAACGTCAGTTAAGTAACGGTGGAACGTTAGAGCTGACGCAAGTTCAGGAAGCCTTCCTTCGGGGCTTTTTTTTTTTTTAAATAATAATATTTTTATAAATAATTACTTTTTTAATATCGAATTTTGTTAAACAGGCAACCGACGCCAGCATGGCGCTCGCCGGCCCGGTGGCATGCCAAGCTGGCACAAAACGCCTGTCAGACAAGCGACTAGTTGATCGCCTGTCTAACAGGCGATCTGGCGCTCGCCCGATCATTAATTTGGACATAATATTTGATATTTTTTGGAAAAACTTTCAACAATCAAATTGTATATCACATCGAAATCTATAACTTTATAGTTCAAAGTGTTTTATAAAAATACTTAAAAATAGATCAAATAAGCGATAAAATTTTTATATAAAATCTTGTGATTCGTGCGAAACTCGATCAACAGCCCGGATCTAAGCCACAGGCGGGACCTCTGTGGTTGCACCACAGAGGATCCCATTCCCGAAAACTATGTTAGATGTCATCTTTGAGCTCGTATACTGAATATATAATGTAAATGCATTGTAAATGTCAGTATGTTGCTGGAATAATATTGAATTAAGTGCTATAAATGACTAAGGATGCATGTTCTAAGTGCTAAAAATCATGTATTGCCGTTTGATCGTAAAACGTTTGATCGCATGCATTGGTTTTGACTTTCATGTTGACGCATGATGATGTAAAGACATTCTGTCGCTATTAGTATAAGGTCATGCCATATGCTAATGTAGTGTGTAGTGCCCTATGCAAGTGATCTCTATATTTTTCGTGGGATTGATTGTTGAGTCGAATTAACATGGGACCACTGATGTGGGTGTATTGTATATTGACACACTGTTCTGGAACTTATGGGCGCCGAAATCTACCTTTAGACCGAGGTAGTGAGTAATTCGACCTTTCGACATCTCTCATTACCGCGGGTGGTGACGTTCGGAAATACCATGGGTGGCCATGGCGGTGGTGTTACATCGTATGCGTGTCTGTCGGTGGGCCGTAATGTAACACCCTGGAATTTCTAGAAGTCTAGAATTCTGATTTATGACGTCTCCGAGGCTTTAAAAAAAGAACTTAAAAGTTTGACTAACATAAAACTATAACCAACACCAAATATATTCTAAGGATTGAAAATGTCCAAATTAATTCACAAAAGGTGTTCAAAATAATGCTTAAATTAACCAAACATTTACGAAAAATTTAAAAATTCGAAGAATAAATAGAATATATTTTTAACAAAATTTTGGCTGAATATTTCCTATATTTCTTAAGAAATGAGACTTACGTACAATTTTAACCTTAATCAATTACATGGCAGCCACATGCTCTATAACAAATATACAATTCTACAAATAATACTACAAAGGGCTACAAAAGTTTTATTAATCATGTCAACAATTAATTGTTTTAACAAATACAACTATATATACATCTATACACACACATAACATGTCAAATCTCAATTTTCCGTAAAAAACTCGAGTCTATGTCATCGGAACAAATAGAACTGATTTCGATATTAAACCAAACTTAAAACTTGATAGAACTGTCTATAATCTCGAATATAGATCCTTCAAGATGTAAAATTGTAGGATCTTTAGGTTGTGAGAGTTTGTTGGCAAACTCAATATTTAATAATCTCAATATACACAAATACGGCTTTATACCCTCGAGATTCGCTTTATCTTACGCTTCATCTTTTCCTCTGCAGCTTTCGCTATTAAGTACTTTAATACATACACCAACACCAAGTAAGTGGATGGTTAGTGTCGGTGAGGGGAGAGTATCCCAATGCAATAAACGTAGCATACTGTCTACATATATGATAAACATGATTTCATACGATCATATCAGAAATCATTATAATCAACATCTTATATCACGTAAATAATATCCACATGCTTATTCTTATAATAACGCATGCATATATCCATTCAAGCTCGCATCCACAAGATAAGTCATGTTCATCCACATGTATTCATAAGAGTCATTAGTTCAAGTATCGTGTTAACTCAAGTTTTTTATCTTATTAATTCTAGGCCCAAATACACTATTACTGGTGTGTGAATGTCATATGGTCGTACAAACTAAACATCTAAGTCTCTATTGCACATGCAGAGTTACCGAAGGTCAAGATAGGCTCTCAAAATTCTGTAGGCATCTTCTCTTATCAAATCCAATGATCCGCTCTTAAAAAACAAAGAAAGAAATGCCACAGGCCGCCAACCAAGGTTACATTTGTGTGATCCGCTATTATAGAGCACACAAAAATTATTTTTTTTTTACATTTATTTTTCAAAAAATAATTTTTTAATTTTTTTTTAATTACTTATCTGATAAAGTTTTACAAATCCATAAATCCTTTTTTTTTTTCGGAGTTTGGCTTTTATCGGAATATAAGCAACCTTCTAAACACAACGGCCCATAAACTTCCACGATGCTTTAATCCTACTCGCGAAAAATTCTTATCCTCGAACCTCGGTTAAACCAACCACCTGCAACGATGTCTGCCAACAATGTCCAGCTCCACTCTCCTACTCCTCTCCACCATTGCCATAACCTCCTCTTCACAAGCTCGCAGCGAAACCCTAGCTGCAGTTACTTCTGAGCAAAATAAGATTTCATGGAGATACTTCCCTTCTAGAACTCCGGCAACTCTTCAGCTCCGTCGAGCGACGGCGGAGTCCGAGGTGTCTACGCAAATTTCTACAGCGGCGGATGTCGTGAGGGCTTTCTACGACGGGGTTAATCGCCGCGATCTTGATTCCGTCAGGCCGTTGATCGCCGAGAAATGCGTCTACGAGGACCTCGTTTTCTCCGACCCCTTCGTTGGCCGAGAGGTCAGCTGGAAACTTTCATTTAAAGGAAAATTGCGTTTCAGCCCCCCTAATTTTGGGGTCGCGCGATTCAGCCCTCCGAAACGCCACGTGGCGGCACGCGCGCGCCGCCACGTCGGCGGAAAAACGCGTTTCGGAGGGCTGAAAAGTCAATTTTGGAAAACGGGGGGGCTGAAACGCAATTTTCCCTTCATTTAATTATAAAAGATGGAGATTTGGTGGTTGTAAGGATAATAAGGAGTTAATATATGACGTTAGATATATGACCTTATAGGGTTAATATCTTTAATTTAGGAAAAAATAAACAATAAGCTATCTGTCAAAGTCAAAATGGCGCTAATTTGCATTCCGACTGACGTCATATCCGATAATTGAGCAATTGTTTGTAGGGAGCCATCCAGCAGTAGTCGGTATTGAGTGGTGGAGCCAGGACCCGAAGATAAATGGGGGCGGACATTAGTACTCATTACGCATATTAGTATTTTCCATAACTTCTCCATTCTTTTAACATTTAATTTATATAGTGTGCCCCTTGGGGTATGGTCTCTATAATTAGTATTATTATCTATTATGTGTATATGATTCGTGCTAGTTTTGGATATGTTCGGTTCGATATCTTATTATGTGATCCTGTGTGCTTGATTTTTTATTAACTCCCACGACTTTAATCCAGTGGGACTCTTGACTAGCTGCTATGGCCTTATAATCACACTATTCTTTAAAATTTAAATACGAAACTATTGTGACCCTAACATATATGTTATGTTGTGTTAATACATAGACAGTTCAATGGAGAATCTGGCATAATTTTATTTCCAGAGTTGAGTGGGGGCAGTTGCCCACACTTCATTGTAAGTAGCTCCGCTCATCCGTGTTGTCATGTTAACCATGATGCAAATAGGAGTCACTTTTGGCTTCACTTTTTTTTTTTTTTTCCCGAGTACGGCTTTTAACGGAATATAAGCAACCTTCTAAACACAACGGCCCAGAAACTTCCACGATGCCTTAATCCTACTCGCGAAAAATTCTTATCCTCGGACCTCGCGGTTAAACCAACCACCTGCAACGATGTCTACCAACAATGTCCAGCTCCACTCTCCTACTCCTCTCCACCATTGCCATAACCTCCTCTTCACAAGCTCGCAGCGGAACCCTAGCTGCAGTTACATCTGAGCAAAATAAGATTTCACGGAGATACTTCCCTTCTAGAACTCCGGCAACTCTTCAGCTCCGTCGAGCGACGGGGGAGTCCGAGGTGTCTACGCAAATTTCTACAGCGGCGGATGTCGTAAGGGCTTTCTACGACGGGGCTAATCGCCGCGATTTTGATTCCGTCAGGCCATTGATCGCCGAGAAATGCGTCTACGAGGACCTCGGTTTCTCCGACCCCTTCGTTGGCCGAGAGGTCAGCTGGAAACTTTAATTTAATTATAAAAGATGGAGATTTGGTGGCTGTAAGGATATATGAACATATAGGGTTAATATCTTAAATTTAAGGAAAAAATAAAAAATAAGCTATCTGTCAAAGTCAAAATGGCGCTAATTTGCATTTGGACTGACGTCATATCCGATAATCGAGCAATTGTTTGTATAAGTCGAGCGAGGACCCGAAGATAAGTGGGATCGGACATTAGTACTTTTACGCATATTAGTACTTCTCCATTCTTTTAACATTTAATTTATATAGTGTGCCCCTTGGGATATGGTCACTATAATTAGTATTATTATTCTATTATGTGTGCATGATTCGTGTTAGTTTTGGATATATTCGGTTTGATATCTTATTATACGAACCTGTGTGCTCGGTTTTTTATTAACTCCACAGACCTGAATCCAGTGGGACTCTTGACTAGCTGTTGTGTTGTGTTAATACACAGACAGTTACATGGAGAAACTGGCATAATTTTATTTCCAGAGTTAAGTGAGGGCAGTTGCCCACACTTCATTGTAAGTAGCCCTGCTCATTCCGTGTTGTCATGTTAACCATAATGCAAATAGGAGTCACTTTTTGGCTTCAAGTAGTATTGTTGTATTTAAATGGAACTAAAGCTGAATTATATTTTAAATGGTACTAGGAGAGTTGATTGTTAAGAATAAAAATCTTTGCGAGTTTATCATTGTAAGTCCGGTCTTGGTTTTTAATAAAAATCTTGGTCCTAAGCATGAATTCTATTGTGAGTAGCGTCCTCGGATTACCTAACGTGCATTTGCAGAAGCGAATTGTTACTCTCGCTCGCGCTTACTACTATCGATGGTGCGCTGACGATCTCGTCGGCAGTGAGGACGACTACCAGAGCCGTCCTCTACCATATTCTCCATATCTAAGGTTTCAAGTGACTCCCCTAAGATTTGGCTATCCGTATATATTTATACATTTTAGCTCTTTAGTGGACTTTGATTGATGCTTGTACATATATGGGCCGAGGCCGATATGCAAATATCTTGGATCTTGGTAGGGAAAGTAATATCCCGAGGTGACACTATTAAGCAGTAAACAAGGGTGGTGGAGTTAACTTCAAGTTGCCTCATTTGTCCAAGAGCTCAACCTTTCTAGAAAGATTGTTTACATTACTTTTAAAAGAAAAAAAAAACAATGGTCTGTAAATTAAGAGCTCCTTGAGAAAGCACATCTAATACAAGAATTCATATTTTTTTGAAGACATCTGCGATTTATAGTATTTCCAAGGTTGACTGACCAAAGTTTGAGCCTTAGGCTACTTTATAGTATTTCCAAGGTTGATAGAGAAGTATTTTAGTAAACTACTTTAATTCTTTGATAGGCTATTCTGGAGTTTTTCAAGAAATTTACAGGATCTATTAGCAATGACCTTCAATTTGTCATTGACGACATATCAAACGAAGATACATCTGCGATTGGGGTTACATGGCATTTGGGTAAGTCTGTTAAACTTGTAGAACTTTAAACTTACAGATATATCCGAATGCGAGCGTATATCGATTACAGCGATTGAAAATATTTACCGTCTTAAATTTTAAAGAGTGGCGCGGAAGAGCATTTCCCTTCAGCAAAGGCTGCAGCTTCTATCGCTTGGAGTTCCTGGAAGGCAAGCGGCAACTTGTGTAAGTTTCTTTTCCCAGACAGTCATCCATAACGTGTACAAATGTTTAGATTTTTTTTTTTTCACTTTTTTTTGTGTGTGTACAAATGTTTAGATGATAAATGGTTGTGCGTCATATTTTTATGTTAGTAATGCACAAATGTATTACTATATCTAAAAGTTCATGAGAGTTTGCTACGTGAATAAATTTGCCTTGAAGATAGAACCTCTTTACTGAGGTAATATCATCTTGCCTTGAAATATTTAGCTCATGGTTTTTACTTTTCGGGCTGCACGCGTGATGTGGCCGGCACGGCGTCTGAATTTTTTTTTTTTTTAAACTTTAGCGATGTGCATCATCCTTGCGAGGAAAATGATAGTGCTCGCCAAGCGACCCGTTATCTCGTGACATGGCGTCGCGCTTGCGTCACCACGCTGGTACCACCGTGCATTTCTGGTCACAGCCAATGCGGCACTACATTTCTGGTCACGTTCACTGTAAAAGTCACACGCCTGGCGCTTGACCAAGTTTTTTACTTCTTTTAGAAAAAAAATTTGTAGGTTTTTTTTTAAATTTTTTTATTTTATTGTATTTTTCGTTTTTTATGTTTTAATTCAATATAAAATAAAATAATAATTTTTTATTATCGGTACGGTCGGCAGGCCACAACCGGTACGTCTCGAATTTAGAATTTATCTAAACTCAGCTCATACAGCATGGAAAACTTTGATTTAGCTACTGTTTTAGTTGCTGTATGTGTAGTAGAAAAGGTTGTGGAATCCTTGAACAGAAAGTATCCTTCATTCAAATTCATCCATGCATTTCGAGCTTTCTTGATGCTATAGGTCAAGTTGATAATGTATTTATACTTTATATAATCTTGTTTCACGTATAGGTACGGCCGAGATTGTGTAGAACCTGCTATGAAACCAGGGGAGATGTCTTTGGTAAGGACTTTTGTAGTACCTGTTCTTTAATTTATAATAAATTTTCCACGTAGCTAAATATACTCTTCTTTTGGAGACCCAAGGGGATGTGCAAGATGATTTAATGCATCGCACATATATATATATATATATATATATATATATATATATATATAAGGTCCTTAAATTATATTTATGATATTTGTTGTTAGACTTCAGCAAAATGAATTAAATACACGAGCAAGCGATTATATACAAAAATAAGCTTTTTGGTTATTGAATCTTCGTTTTATTTAGCTGTAGAAAGAAAAAATATCTTATGATTTTCGACTACATGTTGCTTAAAGTTAGTGACATTTGAGAGTCTTCTCCCAACTACTAATGATATCTTCTTCCAGTTCAATATGTGTTCAGATTATAATTTTCGGTGCCAATCGGCACAGTCCATGATGGATGGCACGTATCTGTTTCAAGAGTTTTGGGACGTGCCAAAAACTTTATATTAGAATTTTTTGCTTTTATTTGAAATATATATATATATATATATATTGGTTCCTATGTCGGAATCTAATTATACAGAAATTCGGCTCGCACAAAAAACTTTGGTTTAGATGGGACAAATATTATTGATGCTAAATTAGCCTAAATAGGGACATATGGATACGTGATATGTTCTTTTTAGGTGAATTTACTTATTAATTTTTTGACAGAAAATTGGTTCCAATATTTTGCTTTAAAGTGAATTCGTTCCTTATTTTATGACCTGACAGGTAATAATCAAGGCCGTAACTTGGCTACTGCAACGATTTCCAAACTTGGCCGAGAGACTCTGACAAGAATTGTCTATATGTTCATGGTGTAGTGCTCTATGATGCACAAAAAGGACCATTAGAAATTGTTACAGAAATGCTCCGTTTATAAATATAACAAATTAGGTAATCAAAACCGTTGCGTCATATAGAATATTTAATAACTTCTGTTATGTCATGTGTTATTTATTCTTTGTTAAAAAAGTTATTGGACATTTATATTAATTAATAATAATTTAAAAGTTATGGATTGATTCGAAAAATATAAAAAGTCTAAAATTAAATTAAATGGACTATACTAATTTTAATCAAAATATAGATATAAATATTAATATAACAGTAAGGACTTGTATATTTGTAATAAGAATTTTTAAATAAGATTTATCCACTTTTGATTATAATAGTAAGGAGCTTGTACTCGATCGGTTGATTTTAGTGTTCAAAGGAAGAGGTTGGATCCAAAAATAAAGCAAAAAAGAGAGAAGTAGCAATCACACAAGATTTTTACGTAGAAATCGTCGATTTTTACGTCGAGTTAAAATTACGGGTCGTACGAGACCATCGAGAGAGAAATTCACTAAAATGCGAGAAAGATATGAGCCTACAAGGATTTGGACCAAGCTTTAGCAGTAGCTCGGTCTATTTCACTCACAGCTCTGTTATGCACTAATTCTCACAAGTACAAAATAAGATCTCTATCTTGAAAAGCCTCCCCTTCCACAATAATGTAGGTGGGTATTTATAGGGTAGAGAGTCTGTTTCGCATCCGTGATTCCCGCGTAAGTGGGCGTCCAAGTTGCTTGCCAAGCTGGCGACAGCCTGGCACGATTTGAATTTTTTGCTAGAGTTTCCACCAAAAATTAATTTACGCGTCTTTCATCCAGGACGTCGGCCTTACTTCATAGCTTCTGTCTCATAGGTCGGTCCAAAAGGATTCACCACCGACCCTCCGTTATTTCTAACACAAATTCATTCTGTCGCTGGTGAGGTCCAGTGGCGGATCCAGAATTTTACGACAGGGTAGTCAGAAGACAATATAATGGAACAATTATATACTTACTCCCACGTCTAAGACAAAAAATAGAATAACTATATATCAGTTCCTAGATTTTTCATACCCGTAAAAATCTGCTTATAGAATTTTTGTTAATGTTTGAACTGTAAAAGAAATTTCCTCTCACTATTCATACCGGAGCTATTTTAATCACTACATAAATATTTTTTGAGAAATATTTAATATGAAAGTTATAAATTTTGATTAGATTTACAACTTTCATATTCAATATTTTTTCAAAAAAATACTTCTATATAAGTGTTTTAAGGCTTTAAAGTCTTAATAAGTTTAAAATCAATGAACTTTGTAGTCTAATAATATCTAATTATAAATATTTTTTGATAAAAAATTTAATATTAAAATTATACATCTCATCAAAATGACAACTTTAATGTCAAAAAATTAAAAATTAAAAATATTTTAAAATAAGTGTTTTAAAGTGTCAAAAGATATCAGATAAAATATTGGACTGCTTCGCAAAGTTTAAATAATAGAGGGGTTGATTTGTAAATTCAAAAAAAAAAAGGAAAAACCAACCAAAACTTGCTAAGGTGTGGTTTAAACTCACAACCTGTTGAATCCCTCATTCCCCACCAGACCTCTGCGACAAGCTCGTGCAAGTTAATAATGTTTAGGATGGCAATTGAACCCGAACCCGAAGCGATCCGATCCGACCCGAGGCAAAAAAATTCGAATCCGACCCCAAAAAAAAAAAACCGAATCCGAACCCGAATTTTTAAACCCGAACCCGAGTCGGGTTCGGGTCGGATTCGGGTTTGCCTTAAACCCGACCCGAATCCGACATATTAATTATTTATTTACATATAATATATATATATATATATATATATATATATATATATACAAATTTTTTTGTTTTTCTTTTATTTAAAAATATTTTTGTATATTTTATATAAATAAGGAATATATTTTTTAATAATTGAAATTATACATGAAGTACTCTTAAATAAACTAAAGATCCCTATAATAACTAACCCATAGATGATATGGGATAATTTTTTAACTCAACTCTTAGTGGGCTAAGTCCACTAAGTATTGAGAATTAGATAATTGTCCTATATCATCTATGGGTTAAATATTATAAGGTTTTTAGTCTATATAAGAATCTTTTATGTTATAATTTTTATCATTAAAAAATATTTTCTATTTTGTTATAAATAAATAAATAAATGTACATATATAAATATCTAAACCCGAACCCGAATCCGATCCGAGTTAAACAAACCCAAATCCGACCCCAAAAAAAATAACCCGAACCCGAACCCGAATTTCAAAACCCGAATCCGAATCCGTTTGGATCGGATTCGGGTTGGCTGAAACCCGACCCGACCCGACCCGTTGCCATTCCTAATAATGTTGAGCAATCCTCTGTATATCATATCTATTCTATATATACATGCCTACCATCAAAAGCAGGGTAGTCAATTGACTACCCTGCATCTATCCGCCCCTGGTGAGGTCAGTCCATTGATACGTCAGGTCGGTCCTTTTTTGGTGCTATATCACTTGTGTTATGTTAACTTGCTACTGAGGTGAATTGTCTTGCAGGAACTTTTTCATTTTGCAGCCCCCGAATAGCATGCTGCTAGCACGACCCCGATGGAACCACAATACAAGTATCTCCCTCCAGTAAAAATCTTCGGAAATTCACGTTGGACTGCTCAAACTGGACTCGTTAGGCTTGGCTTGGCTTCCTAAGCAGCGCTCGAAGATCGCATCACGGCTCGAACTCAGACAAGCGGCAGAAAGCACAGCGACCTTGCTTTGCTAGCGGTGAGGGCATGCCATTGAGGAGGACGTGGCTCCGCTGATTCGAAAGAATCAGGAATCAGCAAAACGGACGGCCAGATCGGCCGATCCGAAAGAGTATGGATCGAGATCATCTATAAAATTCTTATCGATTTATTTGACCTATTTTTAGGCATTTTTGCGAAAAACTTTAAACTAAAAAGTTGTAGATTTTGATGAGATCGATAACTTTGTAGTTGAAGATTTTTCGAAAAAATACCAAAACATATACCGAAATAATGATCAAAAGTTTTGATCATCATTTCGGTATACTTTTTGGCAATTTTTTGAAAAATCTTCAACTACAAAGTTGTAGATCTCATCAAAATCTATAACTTTTTAATTCAATTTTTTTTCAAAAATACTTTAAAATAGGTCAAATAAGTCGACAAAAATTTTATACATGATCTCGAGATCCGTACACTTCTAGATCGGCCGATCTCGGCCATTCATTTCCTACACCCTGATTCGGCCGAATCAGGGGAGCCGCATCCAATTGAGGAGGCCGTTGATACCGGCGGCGTCAGATTCTGACAGCAGAAAATCAAAAGAAAGAGAAAACGATAATCGAGGGCCAAATTTCCAGTTTCATATTCCGAGAATAGCGAAACTAGTAAGTCCTCACAAGTAAATTTCGCGAAACCTATTTACTACCAGCCGTTAGGTTCCGCTTGCTATCCGTTAACACTTACCACGTGGCGGTCTGCGATTTGTTGTCATTTATTTACAAATAAAAAATAGTTATTCAGTTACTATTTATTTTTTTTATTTTGCAATTTAATTGTTTTTAATCTAAACCCTACAACAAACCCTATTTGCGTGATGGCTCCGATCTCACTAGAAAACGGGATAAGTATATTATTCTAACCATTATAGTAATGTATGATGTTATGATTTGTAATGTCTAGTGCTTCATGCTAAATATTTTAGATTTCTTTTTCTTTACGCAGTAACGTATAAAGTGACCATTTGAGTATTTTATTTCATCATGGTGGATATTTTGTTAACGAAAATACACCTGATATGAAGTACGTGAGGAAGGAGACACCAGTTTATGTGGATGATGTATGCAAGGACTATATGAGTTTAATAGAATTGAAAGACACTTCAAGAATGCTTAAGTATAGAGCTGAAGTTGGTCGACTAAATTATTACTAGAAACATCTACATAAAGGGATGGTTCAGTGTGCAATGATAAAGATGCTTATGAGATGGTAAACTGGACAGATGAACATAACTGCATTGATGTCTTCCAAGTGGACCCTCACCAATCCAAGGATATTGAGGAGCCTATGATATGCAATGAAACTCATGAAGGTACTGTAGATGACACTGATACAGATACTGATCTTGAGGAACTTGCGGAAAAGCAAATTGAAGATGAAGTGGAGAACTGTCAACAAAAGGGTACTAATGTAAGTGCTGATGAAGTTACTAATTTCAGTGACTATGAAGGCAGTGATTTAAGTGATGATGAAGGAACTGATTTGAGTGATGATGGGAGTGCATTTATAGATGAATTTCCTATTGATGAGCTAGTTTATAGAATGCCTAGTGCAAATAATTCTATAGTTGGTGAACAAGGAAGTGTGCTGCTGCATATTCTGGTTTTGAGTATGAAGGGGAGGATGAGCTCAAGAGCATTGATGGAGATGATTCTAGCAATGATGATGACAACCAACATATGCAAGCCATGCTTTTAAAGCAGAAATATAGGTTAAGAAAGAATACACTTCATGATGCATGTGGTGGTGATCATGCAACCTTAATTTCAAGGTAGGGCAGAGATGGGGAAATATGGTAGAGCTAAGGAAGGCAATTAAGTGGTATTCCATCAATGGCAGATACCTGATCAAGTTTAAGTTAAATGACATGGTTAGAATCTCAGCTATCTATATTGGTGATAATGGAGACTGCCATTGGTCCCTATATGCCAACAGCAAGGGAAGTGATGGTGTCTTAATTATCAAAACCCTGCATGATGTACATACTTGCTCAGTAGTTGATGACAACCCTAATCTGAGCTCCAGAAACATAGGTGAATTCTATGTTGACAAGTTCAAAGCTGACCCTAATTGGAGTTTGGATGGTCTTATGTATGAAGTTAGTAAAGACTTTCAAACAATTATTAGTAGAGTAAAGGCTAGAAAAGCCAGACTTCATGCATTAAATTTGGTAGTTGGATGTCAAACTGAACAATACTCATTAATTCCAGATTATGGTTTAGAACTGAAAAAGTCTAACAGAGGAACAACTTGTGCACTTTATGCCCATAATTTGATTTTCAAGAGGTTTTATGTGTGTTTGGAAGCATGTAAGAGGGGGTTTCAATTCTGCAGGCCAATGATCTTCTTAGATGGTTGCTTCTTAAAAGGATTGTATGGGGACAGTTGCTAACTGTTGTGGGTGTGGATATAGACAATAGCATCTATCCAGTTGCATTTGCTGCAGTAGAATCAGAGAATAAAGAATCATGAGGATGGTTTATGGACTTGCTAGCAAGAGATTTGGTGATTAACATGGATACCAACCTTTTATGCTTTATGTCTGACAAACAAAAGGTAGGTATTACATGAGATTTTTTTGCTTTATGAGATGCATCCATAAAATAGTCTTTTCTGCTATATGTCTAACTCTTTTTTTTTTTTTTTTGATACATGCAAGGGTCTAGTTCCTAATCTGGATGAAATGTTTCCAACAGCCATAGTAAGGTTTTGTGTTAGACATTTCTGTATGAATTTCGAGATTACCAATAGCGGTCAATTGTTGAAAAATAAAATATGGGAGATTGCCAAGTCTTACACGTGACATCAATTTGATAAACATATGCAAGAGATGGGGGATCTTTCTGATGATGCATATAAGTGGTTGCAGAATTATCCTCCTGTGAATTGGTGCAGAGCTTTCTTTGAACGTTATAGTAAGTGTGACATGGTAACAAATAACTTATTAGTGGCATGGAACATGATTATTGTAGAACCTAGAAGAAAGCCTATACTGAGTTGCATGGAAGATATCCATAGGTTAATAATGACAAGAATTGCAGATAAGAGGAAAAAATGTCAGCGATGGACAGGAACCATATGTCCTACGATCAAACCCAAGCTAGTAGAACTTAGAAAAAAATCTTGCTATTGTAGGACACTTAACACATGTGGTCCTAGCTATCAAGTTATAGGAGGGTTTGATTCTGGAGATTTTATTGTGATTCCTTCTGAACACTCTTGCTCATGCAAAAAGTGGGATGTAAGTGAACTTCCTTGTGAACATGCAATTTCTGTTTTATCATCAAGAAGAAGAAAGCAGAAGATCATACCAGTGAATTCTATCTCATAGAAACATACAATATGATATACAGTAGTCATGTTGTACAGCTTATTAATGGGAAAGAATGTTGGCCAAAATCAAAGAGGGGCCTATTCAAACCACTTGAGAGAGACATCAAAGTTGGTAAATCTAAAAGAGTAAGGAGAAAGTCAGCTGCAGAATCCTCTAAAAGAAAGGACACTATGGCAGTACGTGAGGAAGGGGGAACTGCAAGGTTGACAAGGGTAGGTGTGAAGTTAAAGTGTAGCAAATGTCAAAGGATTGGGCATAATTTTAGATCTTGCACTTTTCCAACTAGAGTGGCAGGTAGTAGCAACCCACCCCTCCAGAATCTATGATAAGTAAATAATTATTTGACTTTGTCTACTTATTCAAATCAATGTTTACTTTGTTACTTGCCCTTTGTATGCAGGATCAAAGCATGAGAAAGAAAAAACAGAAAGTCTCTTCTGCTAGAGCTGGTAATCATCTAAAAAGGAAGAAACTAGCTCAAGTTCAATCACAAGCAGAGGCACAAATAAAGGCACAAGCAGAGGCACAAGAAACAATATATATACAACAACTGCAAGCAAAATATGCTCATAATAATTTTTCTGGACTTCCAAATTCTTTCCCCTCACAGACATCAACTTTTGGGCTGACACACAGTCAGGGTAGTCAAGTTACTTCTCAAAGACCCGTTCAAAACTGATGCCTTGTACTGAGAGAGATTTTTTGAGTGATGTTGCTTTTTTTTTTTGTGTAATTTTGTAACTGCAGGTGATGTAAACTATCCGTCGTTTTGTTTATAAACAAGTATGTAAACTTCTCTACTTTTTGTAACTGCATGTGATGAATTCCACCTGATAACAATGTGTGTAATTTGATTTTCATTAAGTCTATTGTGCCCAATTCTATTTATCAATTGTACTCTAAAGTATGTGCCGTATATGTCAATGTACATGCTTTTTTCAACTTATGTACAAAAAGGCAGTATACTTCTCTGCTTTTCTATTATGCAGTCTATGCCATAATCTCAAGAAAAAATATTATACTTTGAGGACACAAAACTCTCTATGTGCAGTGAGGCAGTAAACACCTCTAGCTCACAACTGGATCAATTATCGCATGAATATAAACTTTTTAGTTGTATTGGTGTATGTTTAAAGCTGGCCAACATTGACAACTCAAATAAAGTATAATAAGAACTCTTAACTATATAATTTTGCACATTGTGCTCTGTAATTGTGCATAAAACCATAGCCTTCATTACTAGAAAATACTTAAATACATAGACTATCTAACAACTAATACAAATACACGTGAACATAAGACTACAAAATTCAGCTGACAAAATCCACCTGAAACTAGATCATACAGAACATATTACATTAGAGAATATATAATAATTACAATGACAATACAGAAAATCCACAATAGTATTCTCTCCATCCATCTTCTACGCTTGATCTCAGCCTATGCCTTCTCCAAGTCATCCCGTAGCTTCTTCACTTCGTCTTGCTCTTTCCTCATCTCAGCCTCAGATTTCTCTAATTTTCGTTTTAGATAAGTAATGACACGGGCATACTTATCAGGCGTCTCCTCATCAAGCCATTCAAAAAATCCACAATCAAGAGTCGTCTATGATCAGTGCAACGGGAAGAAAAATAAATTTAATTAGGGGACTATAGAATGGGAACAATTTTACTTAGAAAACAATCAACTATTACCTGGTAATTAGGGCAACGCCGAAACCGCCGCCCCGAGTTGCTATACGTCAACGCCATGAATTGTATGACTGGTCGGTGGTAATTACATAACTCTTGCTCGTATCTTCTAACTTTTCCATTTGAGAAGAGAATGGAGAGGGGATGGTGTGGAATTTGGGAGGCACGGGAGGCGCTTTTTTTTTAAGGGGGGGATTAAAAACAATTAAATTGCAAAATAAATAAAATAAATAATAACTAAATAACTATATTTATTTGTAAATAAACGACAACACATTGTTGATTGCCACGTGGTAAATGTTAACGGACAGCAAGCGGAATCTAACAGCGGATAGTAAATAGGTTTTGCGAAATTTACTGGATAGGACTTACTAGTTTCGCTATTCTCGGGATATGAAACTGAAAATTTGGCCATAATCGAGAGATGGAAGGAATTGAGAAAAGATAAAAATTCTGACCACTGGCCGGTTGCTGGATAAACATCCAGCCATTTATACTTTTCCCTCACTTACTTTTCTTTCTTTTTAAATAATCATAGCTAGCAAACGCTTCTAAAATATAACATCTTAAAAATAACTTAAAATTTATAAATTTTTTTAATTTATAGTTAGAAAGTTTTTTTTTTCTTATTCTCTTAATTTTACAGATCTATTATATATTATATATATATTTTTTAGAAAATTAAAAAAAATAGATCTTAAAGAATCTAAAAACACAACAAATTAAAAGAAATTTAACTTAAAAATTATTTGGAGAACATAGATGAGAGAAAAAAAATAATTTTGTAATTTTCAGTGGAATATAACTACATAATATTTATAACAACTACTATATTAATTTAAATTCACTTTAATTATTAAATAACTAAATTTTTTTCTTACACTTTAGTATTATAAATAATATCATTCAATATTAAGTAGACGCCATTATATAAACAACCATGTATAGTTCCACAATTCCTTAAACATCCATAGTTTCCCACTTACTTACAAGTCCAATTGTCTTATTTTAATTCCAAATCGAATTGTATAGACTTATGTATAACCCCAATACACAATTTGTCGAGTAAAATGGTGATATGCAACCCAAATAAAATCCCCAAAATATTCATTGAAGAGTAATTTTTTTTTCCTTTTTCTGATAATTTGCAATCTGGTCGGTATTGTTATGAATGACAAATCTGAACCTGTTATCTCTTTTTGGGATAATTTATAAATCATGCCAATAATTATGGTGTCACATGATCTTTTTTTTTAAGATAACGAGGCGAAACCTCTCTCTGGGTCTCCGCTAACTCGCGGACCACGGTTTTCTACGAACACCTATAGGATCACTTTGTGGACCCAGGTGCCCGCAGGAGAGTAAAACCACGGCCTGGCGTCCGTCCCCGGACCAGACATGGAGTACTGGGAGTTACCCAGCCACCAGTTTTCCCGCAGCTGCTGCAAACACGCGACCACGGGCACATCCCTATTACAGGCACCTGCAGGGCTCGAACCCGGGCGCTCGCTTCCTGAGGCGAGCGTCTCGGCCGAGTGACCTGCGGGCGGAGGGCGGTGTCACATGATCTTAACAATTTATAAACGTGCATAGAAAGGTACAACACAATTATACATAGTAAATGTCGATGCTCTTATCTATTTCTGTGATAATCTTTTTATCTCTTTTGTATAATTTTTTTTAAAATCAATAAAGTAAAATTATATTTTAAATTATTAGTTTATAATTATGTAAAAGGGTCATTGCATCTCATCATTTCTTTGTAATTTTTGATAAATTATAAAATCATGCCATTATAATTAATGAGTGCCAGCCAGATCTAAAGCTTCTTATTTCTTAGTGTGGTAGTTTTTTTATCTGTTTCTGAGAAGTTTTTATTAGTAGACATTATAAGTATGAATGATAACTCTGAAACTATATATATTTTTGGACAATTTATTAAATCGCGTTAATATAATTATGATGCCATATGAAGTTTTTACTTTCTTCTCGACAATTTATAAAATCAGATCGCGAGATTGAAAACTACAAAAATATTTAATTCTCAATAACAGTAAAATGCTTTTTTGGTTTTGTGAAATGCGTTTCATAGAACATCGATACATTACAAATACAAGTTGTTTGTTTAGATTTTTATTTTGTTTGAATCCTTCATAAATTGGTCGATTATCTAAGCTAGAGCACCAGTATTCTTTTAAGGTTCTTATAAGATATTGGTGGCTTTATATATATATATATATATATATATATATATATATATATATATATAAAATTAAGCGCAGAATAGCTCGTATTGGATACAACTCTAGGACGGCAGGAGATGAAGTTGTCGTGTTCTAAAATGTTCTTTTTTTTTTTCTTTTTTGAAATAATATCCCTTCTGCATTGAGAAACTTATTCTTAGCTGATTACCTGAGATAATATATATATATATATATAGCGCAGAATAGCTGATATTGGATACAACTCTAGGACGGCAGGAAAAGTAGTTGTCGTGTTCTAAAATGTTCTTTTTTTTTAATCTAAAATTATATTAAATTATTTTATTTCATATTATTTGCGTTCAGATATCAACTATAACACAACAAAAAAGATCCTTGCATGACCGCGGCACGCAAAGCACAATACTTATTGACATCTATCGGAGCAATAATTTTGTCAAAATGTTAGAATAACTTCATATGGCTACAGATATCTCTGAACACGCTCAAAGCAAGTAGAGACCATCATGTACCAAATAAAAGAGGGAAACACAACATGTTTCTTCCTTCCCCCTCAGTTTTTCTCCCACAAAAAAAAAAGTTTCTAATTTCTACGAAAAGAAGCGGACGCTAAGCTTCCTGTATCCGTGGTGGTCTTAGATATATATAAAACTAACCGATGATAAAGAGCTCCGTGCAAACCAGCAAAAACTACCTGTAATTTGCATCAAGTGTTTGCTTTTTCGGAGCTCTGAAAAATATACACTTGGCTCCCATCACTGCACATATGTAGCACAGCAGCTGGTTTGGATGCAGGTGATCATCACAAAATCCACTGGAAGCTCTTATAATAATGAATCCATTTGTAGATTAACTAGAAGGCTTGGTTTCGGAGCAAATTTCTCCGAGTAGTCCATGCGTCATTCAATAGATGGTACTACGGTATTGTGTCTAAATCCCATTTGCGCTTGGGAAGAGCAAGGATTCAAACTGGCCCCTCTCCCCGTAGGCTTTCCTGTCCTTGGTTTTATCAACACGAGATTTGCGAACTGCTTGTTGGATTTGTCTCTCGCGTTCTTTGAGCATCTCATCGATGTTACCTCCTTGACGCACCAACGGTCCAGAATAATGGAGTCTGCTCCTTCTAGCACCATAAGCCTGGGCCTGGACACACAAACAAAAAAAATGTTTTTAAGTCCACATAGGAGTTGAAACGAGAAGCAATTTGGAACCTACCTTTTCAACGACATCTGTAAAATGGGGCGAGAGTGATCGACACCGCATTTAAACCGGTGGATCGCATTATATGTTTAAATCAAGTTTTTATATGCCTAGCTAAGCAGAATTTCGGTAAACTCAGATTCCAGCATATATGGACGGGGTCGTATCTATCATTCAGATATACATTTATTTGTTATTTAAAACTTTTTTTTTCAAAATTCAAAATTAATTTAAAATTCAAATATAAAATTTTTCGGCAAGAGCTAGCTTGTGCATTGCCAATATATATTTATTTGTTATTTTTTAAAATAAAAATAAACATTCAAGATTAATTAAAAAATCAACAAAATTTTTCGTCACTTATCGTGCCAGCTCATGCCGTGCTGATAACTGCCAGAACAGATATTTTCCACTCGGCACGGACTGTTTCGATATGTTGTAAATATGGTTTTAAGTATGTTGTAAATCACTCCTACATTAGTTGCTACCCAACTACCAATTTTAACTACCCGATTCATCTTACTGTAAATAATATAGTGGGTTTCCAATCATCTTACCGAAGTTGTATCTTTCCCTCCCGTTCTTTCATCTTTCTTATAAGATGAAGTAGGTCTCTCAAGCAACTTTTCCGAGTGCTCAGGGATGTCAAAATGCTCATATCTGGAGTTCGCACTGCTTCTTGCAGCCACCAGTCCAGAAAGATTTGACAAATCCCCACCCCCAACATCAGCTGCATATGATCTTTGTGTCCTTGAGTGAAAACCATTAGACGCCCTCATAGAACTAGACAAATGGCCATGCGCCATCCTGGGTCCAGCGCCGTGTGCTTTCTTATCCCATGAAGTAACTGCCACACCAGGATGCAATGGAGGACCGTAACGAGCAATACCATTTCCTGCTGCTCCTTGCGGAGGCTCGATCAGGAATCCTGTTGCACCCTCCTCATGTGAACTATATTTCTCACTGATGCTCTTAGGATTTGCCAGTAGATTACGCTTCTGTGAAAGCCATTAAACATACAATTAAGTGAAATCTGCACAACTAAACCAGAATAAAGAAAAAATAAACAAGTCTAAAATCATTGCATAGTCCTAAAATAATCAAATACCAATATGTCATACAGACTCACTTCTTCAAGTCTATTGAAGATATTGCACTCACTACCTAAAGTCTTCCAAGCAACAAAAGCCCTCCCCAATGAACACAGATTCTCTGTACCACTCGGTGCACCGAACTGTACACCGAGTGTCAATTTGTAATCATACATTCACAACTTTCAACTTGTAATACTATCTTCAACTTTATTCTAATCTAGATAGCTATGTCAACCATGAGAATTCATATATATCAGGATATGAATTCCTTACTTTTTTCTCCAGTTTCCTTCTCTGATTCTATTTCTTCTAATATTGCAGGACAGTCTATCAGCCATACAAAGACTGCCACAAACAAAAGGAGCTATATACTTTTAACATGTGAGGTGCTTAATTAATTGACCAATGTTCAAAGCAAAAACTTCTTAAATATTTCCAATGTCACCTTTTGACACAATAACTTGGATATCCAAGCCTTCGATATCTTTGTATGAGGATACCCATGCCTTATAATTTTCTCGATCAAGGTTCGTAATATCGTAATTGAAATCGATATCAGCTACTTTTTTTTTTGTATAGTGTTTATCAGACAACAATGGCCAAAATTGGTCGTGTCACTAATATTTTATGGAATTGGTATTAATGATATCCATTTGTACAGGTGGTAAGGTATCAGTAATATCGTATCGGCGCTAAGGCGACCTTGATGTTATCTCATTTGATTAGGATATTCTAGTTTATAGCAACTAAGGGCTCACGATGCTTTTCTAATTGCCTATTTATTTCAATAATGCTAGTCTTTTTTACAAATGCAGCACAATAAATTAAGTCAAAGCAAAATGAATCATAAGCACCTAGATTGACTGACATATGCAGCCCTATAGGAAACAAAATACAACTATTAAATGTTGAGATCTAACTACCATACAAACAATTGTGCGAGGGCCGGCAAGGAGATAAAGGGCATGGAAGTAAAAGATGAATCCGAGCAAGTAAAAATGTAGAAGGACGAAATGGAACCAGAATGCACGTCCAGCTTTTACACCATGTCTCATCATAAACCAGTTGCTTCAACTCATGGAGAAGCTAAGATGACTAATAATGAGTCTCCATACGCGTACTTTGATGAAACTTGTTAGTCTTTTCCATGTAGGAGCAAAGAAAAAAGGGTACCTGTAGTGAGACCTGCATTTCTGCATTTGCATCTGGCATAGGCACTGCTTTTGATTCCCTAGGGTTACGTCTACCAGACTGAGAACCACGACCTTTAATAGCTTCTGCTCTTTGCCTATCAATGACAAAAGAGTGAGGTGAATATCATAAGTATCATAACTTTTCTAATCCTTGAACAGTATATATATATATATATATATATATATATCATGATTTTCGGTACCGGTCGGCACAGTCCGTGGCGGGCAGCACATGCCTGTTCCGGCAGTTGTCGGCACGGCACGAACCGGTATGGCACGTGTCAAAAAATCTTATATTTAAATTTAAAATTAGTTTTTTTATTTTTATTTATTTATTTTTTTTAAATAACAAATAAACATATATCGGCACGGTCGGCACGTGCCAGGATCTGAGTTTACAGAAACTCAACTCGGCTCGGCACAAAAAACCTTGATACATATATATAAATATATATATATATATATATATATATATATATAGGAGAAAAAACTACCTCCTAGCTTCCTCATCGCGAAGCTTAGCATCAAGCTCCTTGCTAGGTGGATATTTGGGCAAGCTTGAAGGATCACAAGGAAGTGGTTTCGAAGAGAAGAACTGCAAAATGGTAAGTAAAACCACTTAGTGGAAGCCCCGAAAATATCAGGATGTTATATACAGTTATACAAGTCTACTCCAAATTAACAGAGCAAAAAGGCCAGACCAGTTGCTGAAAATTTCATTCTTCTCCAGAAACTCTCAAAAAGAGCGTAATGTGTCACAAAAAAAAAACTATAATGTGATTAGACTGTTAGGTCTTAAGAGGAGAAAATGTTACCATATATCAAGATTGTCAAAGGCATAAGGCGCACGGAGGGACAAGGGTTTTTCGTTTCATAGCTGAGAAGTAAAACACAACTCAAGCCTGTTCAAGGCAAGTTCACGTTTTGAAAAGATTTATTTTGTAAATATCATTGGTAAAAGAGATCAACATAAGCAATAAACAATACATGTAGGGCACTAGCATCCAAGGGCTAGTGGTTAAAACACTCCCCACATGAGGGGGGAAGGGATGACTCTACTATAATTCGAATGTGGTGACAAAATAATAATAACCATTGTCAATCAATAAATAAACTGGAAGTGCGCAACCCAATGATCTGCAAATTTTAAGCCAATACTTACTTCACTCTCAAGGCCTGAAGCTGCTGTTCCACGGGCTTCTGGCTCGATTGCCAACAAGGACTCTAATAGAGACAAAGCAGGAGGAGGGAGATCCGTGTATAATTCAGCAAAACGTCGCTGATATGGATGTTGAGGTTTGAAAATTGTTGCATGTGGCAGCCTAGATTTTCTCCAATACTCCTCAGACGGTGAACCACAAAGTTTGAAAATTTTGTGCAGTTGCTCTACCTATGGAATTTTGATTCATTATACAGGGGTGATATTGAATGATGGGAAGAAGAGCAGTGACAAAATAAAATATGCCAAACTTTGGATATTATACTTCAAAACTACTAGTTTAGACTAAATTTCATACCCTCTTATTGTACTTCTTCACATTTGCAACATTGGTTATTCGTACTATACCAAAACTTCTTACAACGTACCGCATGGAGTTTTCATCCATAGAGACACATGGACTCCCCATCCCTCAGATATAAACCACATGAAAATTTTACATCATGATACCTAATTTTTATTTTGATGTCATGATACCTCATTTTATACTCTACGGAATAACTACCACGCCAATATAAACTTTGTTTACCAACGACGTATATACAAGCAAATATAAATAGCTGACATATACCTCAGTTCGTCCTGGCATGATAGGCTTTCCAGTAAGCAATTCTGCGAGGATACATCCAGCACTCCACAAATCAACAGCAACACCATACTCTGTAGCCCCCAAGAGAAGTTCTGGAGGTCGGTACCATAGTGTCACAACACGACTTGTCATTGGCTGTTTCTGATTTGGATTGAAAAAAACAGCCAGGCCAAAATCTGCAATCCTCAAAATCCCATTATTGTCAATAAGAAGATTAGAGCCTTTTACATCCCGATGCAGAACCCCACGACTATGGCAATGATCAAGCCCAAGAAGCAGTTGTTTCATATAACACTTAACCTGAAGGGCAGAAGAAAATATCAAAAATATAGAAACCCTTATCATATAGAAAATACATGGACCACACAATCAAGAAGTCAAATACCTGTGGCTCAGTGAACTTGATACCGGGAGTTGCTGCAAGTCCAGCAAGATCATGCTCCATGTACTCCAATACAAGATATAAGCTGCTAGACATTCGGGACGTGATTAAACCTTCAAGTTTCACAACATTGGGGTGATCGAGCCTCCGTAGAATTTGAATTTCTCTTGCCATGAAGCGAACACTTTCAGGATCCATATTTACAAATCGGACTTTCTTAAGTGCTACAGTTTTGCCATTTTCAATATCACGAGCTCTGTAAACATTGCTATAAGTTCCTTGTCCTATCTGCAATTGACAGGGAAAAAGTCAGGCCAACACGAGAGGGGTGGGGGTTTCAAATCCAACCTCAAACAGAGACAAAGTTATACTTCATACACTCAACTATTCTTAATTAGGTCCAGTAATGTCGGAAGAAATAATTAACGAAGAATCTATCTGTCAGAAATATAAAAAAGAGAGAAGCTCAAATAGCTTTTGCCTTTGATGACTTCCATGTTAACGATAACGATTTCAGCATGAAGAAGAAAATGCATATAAAAAATAAGCATCTTGAACGCAATGTTTGCTTTAAAGCTGAAACTCGAATCCTAGTAATTGAGGTGATTATGCCAGCAATAAGCAACCAACACTGGGAAAAGCTTAATCTTAGAACTTTCTTGGCAGCAGTGGAAGTTCACACTACATGCAATCTGTGAGTTTCCCTAGATAATCTCCTACCTAGTTCAAATAAAAGGCCAACCTGAAAAGTCCCCTCTCTTTTGAATTATCATATAAATTGACCAATAAAAATAGCATAACATCAAGAGCAAACTGCCAAAAGTTAAAACTTTATGAACCATACATAAACAACTTTTAATAAAAATACCCAAGATAAGATAACTATTGGAATAAATAAGGAATATGTTATTGCTCCACCTTTTCCAATTTCTCGAAAGAATCAGCTTTACGAGGTAGCCATCCTTTAATTGCCTCACCCGCCACTGCGGTTAGCCATGAAGGCCAGCCTGCAGCCAGCTGCTCAGCCTCAACCCCATTTGGCACACTATTAATTATAATCCTGGTCGCCTCTTCGTCTTTCATAGACAAAGCTCTCAATCTGGGCTCCAATTCAGTTCTCCTTCGCTGACCTGCTGATCTCCTCGCCCGTTCAGCAATCTGAACCATTTTCTTCTCTTCTTGATCCGGAGACTTTGTTTGAGTGCCAACATGTTCGTGACCCTTCGATATGAGCCTTGCTCTGCTGCCATCAATATCTAATATAGCATCCGACTCTAGCACAACTACTTCATCTCGACGAGAGGAGGCTATGAATCGCCTAGATGATCTGCTTGACCCTCTGTCTCCTCTGGTCTCACTGAACTCGGTTTTGTTAATTCTTTTCGAAGAAATACAGCCCATAAGGACTTAATCAATTCCGACTACTGCTGCTGCTAATAAATAATTAATGATAATACAGTGCCACAGCTTGACGCATAGCCAAAGTGTGTATGTGCCTAACTAGCAACGACAACCCTAAAATTAAAAGTTCGCAGCAAATCAATCGGCAAAGTTCAGTCGACGACTTTCAATCCGAAAACCAAATTTCCTGTCAAACTTTTCCCAAATCTTCAATTGGCGAATCCAGAAACAACTATTACTCTTTAAAAACACTCTTCAGCAATCGACGAATCATAAGACGATCAAACCTCGATTACAAAGAACTCCCGGGCAATGAAGGAATTACCAGCGACGAATCTAGAACCGATGGAAAGTCTAGAGATCGGTATGAAGCGACGAACTTGATTGAATAACGGAATTAGCCTCAGCAACAGATCGAGACGTACGAATCCAGCGAATTCGGTGAAGATCGAGTGAACCGTGGCTTGAAACGAAAAACAGAGATTCACGATAAATAACCGAATCAAAACGTAAACTTCCTTCCCTCGATTTGCTGTGGTGTGATTTCTCTCCACCTTCTCTCTCTCTCTCTCTCTCTCTCCTCTCTTGCTGTGTATCTTCCTCTCTCTCGCGCTCGCTCCCACTGTGTTCGCGCAACGGGAAAGACAAGATAAACGTACAACAAAAAGTAAAAACTACACCCCAGCAGTTATATGCACTTTTTTTTTTTTTTTTGGGTCAGACGCCGTTACATGCACTTTATTACAGACCTTTTAGTTTCCTGACTATTGTAATAAATAAACTAAAAAAAAATTAGGAAAATTTGCTAATCAGCCTGCATTTTTTATCTGTTTTTTATTTGTACGAATCAGCCTTAAAAAATATAAAATGCAGGCGTGGTGATGCACATTGCATGTCACATCAACGTATTTTTTCATTTCGGAGGGTTGAAATGTGCAAACCTAAAATTAGGAGGGTTGAAAATGTATTTTTCTTAAAAAAATTACAAATTATACCCGATCTATATAAACCACTATATAAAAAGATAACTGGATCTTTTATGATAAGCCACACCCAGTTGTATGTCTATGTAATAGTATGTGTCATTTATTAAATATTTAATTTTTTAGTATTAAATTATATGTATGATTTATATTTTTTTTTTTTTGGTAAGTAAGAACTTGTATTAACACAAAACAAAATCTTTACAAACTATCAGCCTTGAACCGAAATAATCGGCACTCAAAAGCTGCAACAGACTCGAAAAATTAAAAGACAGAAAACTCGTTCTAACAAACAGAACAAAGATAACAATATAAAATATCCTTCATGGATTCTTCACTTGAGAAGCTCTTCTTTAAGCCCAACTTCAATCAGTCCAGTAGAAGAAACACACTATTCAAGGCTCTACACTTTGAAAAACACTTTTTAAGCCCAGATCCAATCAGCAGAGAAGGAACATCACACCTGAAAAAACATAAAGAACTACAAGTATCAAGATTATAACCAAACACAAAATTTGCATAGAACTCCGAAACAAAATCAGACTCTCCAATTGTAAGGAACAGAAAATAAAAACAAATCAATTAATATGGATCAGATTATGAAACCATCAGGAAAGTAAAGTACAAATCTGACAAATAAAGAGTATTCCCAAACACTACAAGTAGTAATGAAATTCCTAAGTCTAAAATATGGCATGACCTTTGCCAGTCTACATTAATCAACAACACTCAAAGTTAAAATGCCATCTCTAACTCATAAAATGCCTCTGACTATAAATGGAAAAGCTATGACAGAGAGACAAAAAGAAGAGGTAAAGTAAGTCTTGAAAAATAACTGTAGACCAGAGACAACCAAACTCCAAATCGGAGAAAACGACCACCAGATTTTATAGGCGTCCAATACTCGGGTCTTATCCAATTTTTTCACAGGCTATAACAAATGCAATCTTTACGCCTGAGGCCCACATGGTTACCAAAATCCTTTTTGGTAGAATACTACCAGA
Organism: Xerophyta viscosa; assembly: GCA_002076135.1. NCBI lineage: Eukaryota > Viridiplantae > Streptophyta > Magnoliopsida > Pandanales > Velloziaceae > Xerophyta > Xerophyta viscosa. Next base: position 206,856 of record MJHO01000178.1, on the reverse strand, counting down.
TTTTAAAGGCACCCAATACTCGGGACTTAAACCAAATTATTTACCCAGGCTAAACAACAACAATTCTTTTAAAAAAGAAACCTGAGGCCCACATGGACACCAAAATCCTTTTTGGTAGAAGTCTCCCCGAAAAGATGAGATCGAAATATGGGACTTTAACCCAGACAATTAAGAGATACCCGTACCCAAAGATATAGCATATCAAAGTATGATCAAAGAACATTAGTACAAGAAAGAGATACTGCATTTTTACTTAAGAGAGTTTGAGAATGAAACTAAGCTAAGGTCAACCATAAATAAGTTAAGGAGGATTTCATAGCTAACTAGCATGTGTTTGGGAACACCTTTAAAAACAGATTCACAATACTCATCATACAATGTTGACTAATCATCATATCCAGACACAAGTATCATATCTACTCACAAAAAAAATTAGCATTATATCCACTAGCTATGAAAAACCGGTTTCCAAAACCTTTATGAATATGAAATTGATAGATGAAAAAAGGAGAGATACAACCTGGAGCAACATTTCTTTGAGCAGAATAACCCATTCATTATAGAACCCAGAAAGAGTAGGAAAAACGCATCCATCCCAGAAAGGCAGAAACAGCTCCACAAAAGGATTCTCAACAGAGCAAATTCATTTCAGACAGTTCGCAAAGTCACATATCTAAACAGAAAATGACCCAGCAAGCAGAGACAGCAGCTGATTTAAAACTAGTTCATTTCAGATCAGCCTTCAAAGTAATACCGGAAGACAATTAGAGATTTCTGAAAACTTCCTGCAACATTCTAAACCAATCTCTTTTGATAAATTTGTCAAACTTGTGCATCCTCAAGATAGATGTTTCACAGATAATTTTAGTAACTCTCTGGATAGAAGCCTTAGCACCATGGAAAGTAACATCATTCCTAGTCTTCCAAATTACATAGATGGTAGAAGCCACAACTATTCTTCTCATAGAAGCCATCCCATTCTTCCCCTTTAACTTTTTAATTAACCAAGGAAGCAGAAAATCCCAATTTGATTGCTGTGGATACAGCCCTATCAAGTGAGATATTCTGTTCCAAACTGCAGCAGTAAAATTACATTCAAAAAATAGATGGGAAATCGATTCATCTTTGTCACAAAAGCTACAGGAGGACCCCACATTTAGACCCTTCATGGTAAGTAAATCTCTGGTGGAAAGTTTACCCACATTTATATTGGAATTAACCGTATTAAATAGCGTATTTTTCTTCATATATTCTAATTAAAATTAGATAATTTTTTTTTAAAACAAAATTTAACAATAAGTTTAACGAAATAAACAAAAATGATAAAATTATTATTTAAAAATTTTAGTCATTTATAAATTTTAATTATATTTACCATATCAATTCTTAAATTCAGCCACAAATTTAGATGACCTTGGCGGTGGGACTATTTCACGTTCAAGTCTGTCTTCTATTTGTTATTATCTTGATTCAATAAAATAGATATTTAGTTTCATTCATTCTAGTTAGACTAGTTTTGCACCGTACTATTCACGATTGTAACGTGTAAGTCATCTATATAATTATATATAAATAATAATATTAAAAAATTTTAATTATTATTTTTTTTTATATTTTTAATTTTATATAAATATTATTTTTATTAAAATATTATATTTTATTTATATTATTAGAGTAAAAAGAAATATCAAATATTATATACAAAATTATTTAAAGATTAACGTTAAATGGTATATATATATATATATATGATTACAAATTTTTGTACATTATAAAATTTTATTCTAAAAATTAAATTACATAATATATAATGTATAATATAATTACTTTTAAACTAATTTTTATATTTGCATTTAGATTTATTTTTATAAATTATTATTTTAATCAAATATTTATTTAGAATTTGAGCTAATATTTTGGTCAATTCCAATTGTAATTTGTTTCAAATTGCAAACAAATATGGATAATTTTAGGTCTACTGAATAGGATTGTGATTTTTTAGAGTTTTAATCTTCCGTCGCTTCGGATTGACCCGAATAATACGCAACCTAGCTGTATATGACATAAATTAGATGCTAAGCTTTAATGAAAGTGGAAACAAGTTCCTTCCAAATATCATATATATCATAAGGCTTAACAAATAAGCCAGTGGCAAATTTTACTAGATTATTTCAAAAAGGAAAACACTAGATATATTTTCAGCCTTGAGCATAAGAACTTTATCGTTAGATCACGATCATGTGGTCTAGAACGAAGTACATAACTGAACGTGAAACGCGTTACACAAGGAAACGTGCTTTTACAGCGATCGATATCGTAATTATCTGGGTCGACGTATAAAAGCCGAGATGGGACCCTGTGGTACGCGATATAGGCCGTTAATCGGTCTAACACGTATCACAAAATTTTTTATTTAAACTTTCGTCGACTTATTTGACCTAATTTTATATATTTTTATGAAAACTTATGAATTATAAAGTTGTAGATTTTGATGTGATCTATAATTTTAGAGTTCAAAATTTTTCGAAAAAATATCAAACAATATGTCCAAATGATGATCAAATAATTATAGATCACATCAAAATCTACAACTTCATAGTTCATAAATTTTTATAAAAATATATAAAATTAAGTCAAATAAATCGACGAAAATTTAAATAATAAATTTTGTGATACGTGCTAGACCAATTAACGGTCCAGATGACGATCACAGGGATCGTCTGTGCTAAAAAGCACAGGCGATCCCATCTCATAAAAGCCAGTGTGACATCATAACGTGAAGTGCCGTATGGTACGCCGGCCGCGACTAATATGGGCTTTTCCGAAGTGTTTACAAATTCAAACTGCGTGTGTACCGTAGGATGAATATGTTCGACGGTGATTAGCTAGATCGCACCGTGGGGTCAAGAGTGCAGTCCGATGAGCCAACTATACACGGTCAACCATCGTGGCCGTGTGAGAGACGGCAGGCGAACAGATTCTTCAGTCGGTTCTGCGCGTTAAAAAGATACTTTTATTATTTGACAATTTGCTAAAAGTTATTGATAATAATAGTTGAACTAGTCAAATATTTTTATTTTTAATAATTATATAATAAAATTTTTAAAATCAATAATAAATTTAATATATTTTATAATTTTTATATTAAAATTTTAAAATATATTTAATAGATGCTCTACTCTAAAATTTACTAGTATAATATTTTTGGAGTATCAAAATATATACTTAAGAATATTTTTAGAAAAATTTAAAATACAAACTTATAAAATTACAAATATATATATACACGTATTTGAGTGATTTTGTAAGCTATTCGCACGTATATATTTTCGTCTTTTGAATGGTTAAGAGCTATTAACAGACTAAAATTGATTAGGAAAATATTTTTTGTCCAAATTCTATTTTAGAAGGTATTTTTTAGCAAAATTGCTCTTTATTATTTGTTTAAAAATGGGTTAAACGACAAATATTCTTGACTTTTGATTGACTTTGTAAGCAACATATATCACCTTTAGTTTCTGTAAAATAACACTAGCACAATACTATCATATTTAATAACAGTATAATATATTAATTACGATCAATTTAATCATAATTCTTATATGATATTAAATTACAACACAATGCATATTTCCGAAATTAAATGATATTAGAGGATGATGCACCAATAATTACTGTGTTAGAAATAAATTATTTTTATTATCTGAAAATGATTGAGTTATTGATATGGATACTTACTATAAATTAATATCCTACATAGTTACTGTAATTTAATGAACCACTAGAATGTTACATAATTACTATTATTTATTTTCAATATCATATAATTAATATAGTATTTGACAATAGTACTAATCTATATCTATATTTATATATAGAAAATTCGGTATCAAAATAGTTGAGTGCCATGTGGCACTTCTTATAACTCACAATATGCCACATGACGTCTCTATTATCTTACCATTTGACATGTGTCACTTAAATATAATAAACATATAATTAATCACATATTTAATGAGAGTTTGAATTCAATGCATACTTAATGTATCAATAATATTTTTATTAAGAATAAAACCTAAGTATAATTTATTATATTTTATTTTATATATTAAAAATAAATGATAATAATTTAGAAAAATTTGAACGACATTATTAAATTTTTAATAATCTATATAATTATATACAATATATACAAATGAGTGATCAAAGTCGTAACTTTTGCTATATAATGAAGAATTTTAAACGTCATCATCAAATTTTTTATAATCTATATATAATTATATACAATATAATACAAATGGATGATCAAAGTCGTAACTTTAGGTATATAATTTGATTTTTTTTTTCTAATAACATATAATAAATATAGTATAATATTTTAATAAAATAAATATTTAATATATTTAAAATAAAATAAGCTTTCGAATATTATATATATAATAATATTTTAATAAAAATAATTATTAATTTATATATTAAAATATAAAAAGTTTTTAATATTATCATTTATATTGTTGACTAACAACTGTATATCGCACGGGTTCAAAACTAGTATGAACTAAATTGTTATTTCCGAAGTTAGATGGATAAAAAATACAATACATTTTTTAGATGTTGAGCCGATATTTACCATTTTATTTTCTATTTGTCTACTATCAATTTTGGAATAATGCCCATCCATTTAGTTTTTGGAAGTTGGCACAAAGACGGGTGATATGTTTTTAGGATAATGATTATATACATTATTTTTGCATTCTAGTAGATACAATTCAAACTTTTTTTTAAAAAAAAAAAAATTTATTTTCTAACAATTATATATATAACAAGCACAACACGTAAAAAGTAGACTATCGCTAAAAATGTCAATTAACGTTCTATTAGCTACTTTGGTTTAATGATTATAGATATATAAATATCTAGGGTAAGGTCCAATGTTTAATTTTGTTTTCTTTCTTTGTTAAGCTTGGAATAGCACAAGACTGCTATCGCATTCATATACAGGTCCGGGCCAGAAAGTATGATTGAGCAGTCAATTTGATCCGGTCTGGTGTAGACCAAACTCATACTTGGTCTCTGGTCCGGACCTAAAAATATGATTGGACAGTTAACCTGATCCAGTCTGGTGCAGACTAAACTCATACTCAGTTTTTGGTCTGGACCAAAGAATATGATTGAGCAGTCTATTTGATCCAATATGGTACACACAAAGTTTATCACACAAGATGGCCCTATTTTATTTTAATTTTTTGCCTATGGTTCTTTTTATGAGCCATATCAAATCCCAAATGGTAGAAACTCTTTTTTTAAAACCCCATATTGCGGCACAAAATTAAATAAAAAATCAGAAGCTAAATTTTAAATTTATCTACTTCACTGCACTAAATATTAGGTGCACCAACTTTTATTACTTAGACCAAATTCACTAAGGGCGTGTTTACTTTGACAGGAAAGTGGGAAAGTAGGAAAGTGAGAAAGTTGGAAAGTCAGTTTTCTTGTTTACTTTAAAAGAGAAGTGAAAAGTAGAAAGTTGGAAAGTCAGTTTCCTTGTTTACTTTAAAAAAGAAAAGTTAGAAAGTGAGAACTGACTTTCCTTTCACTTTCCATCTCTATGTAATTTTTATTTTTTTGACTTCTTCATCAAACGTTAGGAAGTGGGAGGAAAGTGAGAGTCATTAGCATTTAGTGATGATTATTAATAATAATTATTCTCTAAAATAATTAAATATTAATATAAACTAATTAATATATTTATAACTAGTAAATATTATAAAAAATTTATAATAATAAAATTATTTATTATTTTTAATAAATAATAAAAATAATAAATTTATATTCTTTAAATATAAAAAAAATAATACAATAATAATAATAAGCAAATTACTACAATAATAAATAATAAATACATTATTTATTATATTTTAATTATTAATAATTTTAATAATTTATTACTATTTTCTAAGATATAAATAAATAAAAGTACTAAATAGCAAAATAAATAATTTTTTAATTATTAATAAATAAAAATAGTAATCATTATTAAATTATTTATTAAAAATATTGATTATAAATTAGTTGTTAATTATTATTAAATAATATTTTTTAATAATTATTAAAGAATTATTTTTAATTACTATTAAAAATTATTTTTTATAAATAAAAAATTTTACTTACTTTTTACTTTACAATAAAAAACTTTATTATTTTTAATAAATAATAAAAATAATAAATTTATATTCTTTAATAATAATAACTAATACAATAATAAAAACAAGCAAATTACAACAAATAATAAATAATAAATATTATATTATTTTAATAATTTATTACTATTTTCTAAAAATATAAAAAAATAAAATTACTAAATAGCTAAATAAAATAAATAATCTTTTATTTATTAATTAGTAAATTTAATAAATAAAATAGTAATTATTTTTAAATTATTATTAAAAATATTAATTATAAAATTTTTTTCGTTATTATTAAATAATATTTTTTAATTATTATTTATTTTAATTATTATTAAAAAATATTATTAAAAAATATTTTTTTAAATAAAAAATTTTAGTTACTTTCCACTTTACAATACAAAGTAAACAAGAAAACTCAAATCTACTTTCTTATCACTTTCCCATCACTTTCTATCCCACCACTTTCTTTTCACTTTCCACCTTATCACTTTCTTATCACTTTCTTTTCACTTTCCATTCTACTACTTTCTTTTCACTTTCTTCTCACTTTCCTACTTTCCACTCCAAGTAAACAACCCCTAAAGCTTTTGAAAAACTTTGAATTTAAATTTATTTAAAAAAAATATAATTTTGAAGTTCGAACTATTTGCAGAAAAAGTTAAATAATACTATAGTTAATATGTCAACTAAATAGATTAAAATACTATAGTCAAATAATTAATATTTATATCTACTTTTTTCAAATAATTTGGACGTATCATATGTTTTTTTTTTGAAAATAATTTAAACTATATAAAATTACGTGTTTTATTTTTCTTAACAATTTTATAGTTCAAGACTTTTCAGAAAACATCGCTAAAAATAAGTTTTAATAAATTTGGTGCAAGTAATAAAATTATATTATGGCATTGAAGCACCTATATATATACACTCACACACACACACACACACTGTATTAAGACCCTTGCATGACCTTATTCTTGAAGGAATTGACTAGTGAGATTTACGCTATTAGGGATTGATTGTGTTGGATGCGTGGCCTTTTTATTGCATTATTATTTTTTGTAAGGTTGGCTTGACCAAAATAGTTTCAGGGATGGTGAGGCCTAAAAACTCCTTTGAAATATTAGATGTTATAAAAGCCAATTATATTTGATATATTGACAAACACATACTTTAATATAAACATATTTTAATTTATTTGTTTGTTTAATTATTTGTTATTTAATGCATCATCATATTTGTGTGTGTTTATGAATGCATGTGATGAACCCCATAGATAAGGGCAATAGTTGTAGGATCATGATAGTAGGTCATGATAATAAAATATTATATAAATATAAGTACAAAATATTCTTAATCATAGGTGCATTGAGTAGGGCTTAATGGCACCGCAAAGACTAATACACAGCTTATTGTCTCATATGATGAGAGTAGTGATCTCATTACTACATGTGCAGTTGACACTGACATAAGAGTATAGGTGCTCATTAAATGAATGAGTTTACTGAATTAACTAGCTCAAGGACACCAATGGAATTTGTCAATGGTGATTCTTTGAAGTGATAGTCATGCCTTCTTTAACTTGAGGTTGTCATAGTATCTTATGTGCTAAACATTTATATTTTAGTGTATAACGAAGTACGGCTAAGCTATGTACGGGTGCCATCTGGGTATAGGTCTTTGCACATGAAGATAGATGAAAATCAATAAATAATCTGTCACCTCCTATTATCCTATATGTCTTCAATATAAAACTAGCTCAAAATTTTTTTGGCCGAGGTACAATATGAATTAAGAAGTGTTCTTAATGTCACAACAGAGCTAATCTATTAAGACTAATATATATGTTTGAGCAATTTTAGAGTATGACAGATATCCATAATTAAAGCTTATTTGGGATGTTAGAAAAGAACAAGAGGATTATAGGGCACGGTAACTTTCACATAAAGATTTCAAATGAATACAGATATTCGTACCATACGAGTGGTCATAGTATATTGTTAGATGTTAACTATGATTTGTGAGACGTCAACCGTGATCTGTGAACAAATATAACTAATTAGTTGAATTAATTATTTGTTAATTGGTTAAATTAACTAGTTGTTCACTGTCGGTATGATATTGAGCCTAATGGGTTATACACAAATAAGACATGATCACGAAAATCGAAATTAATTATAGGATCTCAAAGGTCACCAGGAGTTATAGAATCTCAAAGGTCACAAGGAGTTATGGGATCTCAAATGTCACCATGAGTTATGAAATCTCAAAGGTCACAAGGAGTAACGAATATTAAGAGACACACTAATTATTTTTAAATGTTACTAGACCTTTGAAATTCCTGTAACTCCATAACTGAGTCTAGGCATCTACTATATAAGGGAGCAAGACAAGTAGATCTCAGACCACGCCAAAAAGGAGCTGATGCGCTGCTAGCACAGCAATAAATCTTATCCTTGTCGGCCTGTGCGTGCGTGTTCTACCATAATTTCCGATTCTCTTCGCTGGCGTGGTTAACAGCAGCGAGCTCTTGAGCTCCGATAAAACTCGCAAGTGCAAAGGTTGCACCGAGAATTTCGACAGCTTCCGTGGTTCCTCACGACGATTGTAATGACGATAGGCCGGCGGTTGACGATCGAGTTCTTGACAGTGAATAGAGGTCGGCAGTGAGCTTGATTGGTTTGAACGGTTAGTCTCGGCGAGAAGGAGAAGAAGGTGGCTGTTAACGGGCACGGGTTTATGAATCCGACTAGATTAGGATCTGCAAGCATGTTAACTATTTTTGGTTCAATTTAATTTGATTAAGTCGATTCTGGTTTCATGATCATCTCAGTGTGGATGTTCGTTAGAGGCTGGGTACGTTCGTGGCTTGATTCATCTGAACTTGATTTGCTTATGATGTGTACTTCGTGACTTCGAGGTAAGTCGATAAACTTATATACGTGAATAGAATCATCATAGGATCGAATAAATTAATTAGATTAATTTATTCCATCATGTTGGTTTTTCTATATATGTGATATATGCGATGTTACGATTATTTTAGCATGCCAAACGATCATGTATTCTGGATTTACGAGTGTTATTGTAAAAAATTTAAATTCCGTTACGCATCTGATGTGTATTATTCAACCCAGTAACCCAACATCCTTGGATTCGGAAGCTTCCTAATCTTATAGGAACCCTTTTGTCGGCCAAAGGTATAGAAAACCGATCGTCGTAGGCACGCTACGACATATTTGGCTACTATAATCCCAATTGTTGTTTTTGCTTGTGCAAGCGTGATTTCTAATGGACTGTATCCGGATGTATTCACTATTTATTTGCCTTTTTTATTATTGAGTGATAGTTGAATTGACTAGTTGATTGAGTTGTGCTTATTATGCAGGTAGTGCAGCTTGCGCTCATTCAGTTCTTAACATGCTGCTTGTTATTATATATAGTATGCTTGTTTTATAGCGGTCATTCATCCGAAATGTTCCATATTCTCCGTGTTAAGTTAAAAGAGGAAGAACAGCTAACAAAGAAAATTTAGGTGTTTTCTATATTGCAAGTTAAAAGTGAAGATAAATTGTAGGTCACTTAGATATAATTAGTTTGAGAAGTTATCTCCACAGTCTTACAACATCCTGAGTTGTATTTAAAGAATGTTTTTTTTTTGTTTCTTCCTATACATAGTTTTAAATTATGATTTCCATAAAGTAATGGCTTTGGACTTTTGTTGATTTAAAGTTTCTTTGAGTTATGACATGATTATTAGAACCTTTAGAGTCATTCAATGAATATATGTTGCGATGTAAATATTTTTTTTTTTTTTGAGATAACGAGACGAAACTCCTCCCTGGGTCTCCGCTAACTCGCGGACCACAGTTTTCTACGCACAACACCTATAGGAGCATTTTGGACACAGGTGCGCGCAGAAGAGTAAAACTCCGGCCTGGCGTCCGCCTCCGGACCAGACATAGAGTAATGTGAGTTATCCAGCCACCAGCTTCTCCACAACCGCTGTAAACTCGCGGCCACGGGAACATTCCCATTACAGGCACCCCTGGGGTTCGAACCCGGTTGCTCGCTTCCTTAGGCGAGCGCCCCGGCCGACTGACCTAGAAGTGGGGGACGCTATGTAAATAGTTTGGATATGGAGTGTATTGCTCATTGTGAAAATTTATATAAATATTTTCGAATTATAACGTTAGGCAGGGGCGGATTTAGTATGTATCCAAGGGTATCAAATGATACTCATGCTTTCTAATAAAAAAATAGGTATACATGTATGTATTTATATATATAAATATATATGTACATGTAAGCTACAAATATAACATGCACTGAAGATTTTCACTTATGGCAAGCTGGTGTAGTGGTTTTGAGCGAAAATTTCTGATCGCTGAGTCGCTGACGTGGGTTCGAACCCCAGCGATGACTCTTTATATATATATATATATATATATATATATATATATATATATATATATATATATATATATATATATATATATATATATATAGTTATACCTACATCAGTACATCACCATATCAGGTTATCATCTCTCTACCCCACAACAGTACCGAGCTGCCCCCTTCCCCCTTCTCTCTCTCTCTCTCTCTCTCTCTCATATCACTGTTTTAACTTTCTTCTCATATGTTATTTTATTGTTAATCACGTTGCCTCCGATTTAGCCACTCGCAAGGTATTTTTCTCCGCCACATTGATATCTCCATTTTTATTATTCTTTTCTTTTTATTCGCTAATTCAGATTTGATTTTAACAATTTCTAATTAATTTTAAAATTGTAGGATGTTGAAGTATTATTCGAAAAAGAGCAAAGAATCAACTCATTCCAACAGCTTAGCGGGTTCCAGTTCCTCCCCTACAACAAATTCACCCAAAATAGAAACATGCGAAAATCATACGCAAATTTCTTCAAATGACAATCCGGACCATCAGGATGATTTAAGCGCTCTCGAAGCTGATCCAGCAAATAGAAAGCCTATTCTAGAGTATTCTCCGAATATACACGATGAGGTTAATAGATATTATATTTTAAAAGGTTCTTGTCAACCACGAAATCATGATTTTTCTCAAAGTGATTTTTATGGACATAGGTGCGCTTGAAAGAGGGAGAGGTCTTAATCAAGAACTTGGGCTTGCGCGAGCAGGTGATACTCGATGGGGATCCCGTTTTAAAACAATTTCGAATGTGATTGATTTGTTTCCATCCATTGTCGATGTGCTTGAAGCTATTGCATTAGAAGGTTTAGATCCAATTGATAGAATAAAAGCACAACGTTTTTTAGATGAAGTACAAACATTTGAGTTTGTTTATTTGTTGCACTTGATGAAGACTATTTTAGCAATCACAAATGAACTAAATTTAGCTTTGCAGAGGCAAGATCAAGACATTGTGAATGCTCTGTCGCTTGTTAGTTTGGCAAAGAAGCGACTGCAAATAATTAGGGAGAGTGGATAGGATTGTCTAATGAATGCTAGCTTTATATTTTGTGAGAAGAATGATATTGTGGTCCCTAACATGGATGAGATGCAAGTTATCAGAGGAAAGTCAATGCGTAGAAAATCTGCATATACGAATTCACAGTTGTTTTAATACAGTTGTTGATATGCAACTTTAAGAGCTTAACAGTCGTTTTAATGAGATTAACACTGAGTTACTTCTTGGTGTGGCTAGTTTGAATCCCGCCAATTCCTTTGCAGACTATAATAAGGAGAAGATTATGAGATTGGCTCGATATTACCCAGATGATTTTGATTCAAGCAAGCTTAACGATCTTGATTCTCAGCTTGATAACTATATCTTTGACATGAGACACAATGATGAGAGGTTTTCGAACTTGAAGAGCCTTTGTGATCTTTCCAAGAAGTTAGTTGAAATGAAGAAGAATGTTACATGGTCACTTGTCTATTTGCTTGTAAAATTTACACTAATTCTTCTGGTTGCCACTGTAATTGTTGAAAGAGCTTTCTCTGCAATGAAGTACATAAAAAATAATTTGCGGTATCGAATGTCTAATCAGTTTTTTCTAATTAGTTTTTAAATGATTGCTTACTAACTTATATAAAGAATGACATATTTGAGAGTATAACCAATGATGCTATCATATATCGGTTTCAAAATATGAAAACTTGACGAGATCAATTGTGATGTACTCGAGTTTATTTTTAATATTAGTTGTAATCGTTTGTTTTGTGTAATCGACTTTGTTTTGTTAAAGTTGTGACCATTGCATATAATTGACTTTCTTTTTTCTTGTATTATATTTTGATACCCCTGCATAAAATTTCTAGATCCGCCAGTAGGCGCGTCTGCTTGCATATATAGGAGAACTTTGCCTTTCTTAAAAAAATTGTTAATGGGATTTAGTGTTTGAAAAACATAATATTAAAATATGCACATGTATGTTTTTTAGTTGGGAAAATTACTGTTCAGCCCTCCCGTTTCCCGTTTTTGACTGTTCAGCCTCCCGAAACGCGTTTCTCCGCCGACGTGGCGGCGCGCGCGTGCCGCCACGTGGCGTTTCGGGGGGCTGAATTGCGATACCCCAAAATTAGGGGGGCTGAACAGTAATTTTCCTTTTTTAGTTTTGATTATGAAGGTTTGAACCTTAGCAAGGAGCAAATTATTGGTTAATTGATGGAGAGATCAATCAACTGACGAGTCTACTTTTGATGTTTTGGCAAATTGAGGCATCGAATTACTGATTTTATCTTCAGTTGACCGATGGACTTTATTTATTCTATCTTGATATATTTTAGAAGGTAAATCTATTCATTTGTTCTATAAAGGTAATATTGTTTTGTTTCTTTTATTTTTAATCCGCTTTATTAACTATTTGAGTTCTTAATTATTTCAATTTCTTTGAGATTTTCTTTAATTTTATTTAAATTTCTATTTTCCTGTTACACTGGATCGAGTGTGACATTCTTAGTGCATATTCATGGCAGTGTCGAAACATTTTTCAAGAGACACTTTGAATATATATTTCATATGTAGCATGGACATACATGCTCGCCAGCTATAAATGTCATGCATGCACTCGGGCTGTTATTTTACAAAAACATAGCATATGAGTTTGATATAATATGACACATATAAAAAGATTTTGTGAACATAAAAGAGAGATGTATAATTCTCAAGATTTACCGTGCCGTGCCGTTTCGAGTTTCGGTAAATTCGGATCTCGAGACATGCCGATTGTGCCGACCGTACCGATAATAAAATATTATTTTTATAATTATATTAAATTAAAATATAAAAAAAAACAAAAAGAAACAAAAATAAAAAGAAACAAAATAAAAAATTTTAAAAAATAAAAAGTAATTATAATATATTTTTAAACATATTTATAAATTATAAAAAGAAAAATTAAAAAAAAAAAAAATGGTCCGCGCGGACCCTATATAGGTCGCGCGCGCGGCGCGGCGCATGACCAACAGTGTCGTCTTCCTCGCGGCGCGACGATGAACAATAGTTTATAAAAAAAAAAAAATGGAGCCGTCGGCTCGGCACCGTTCCGGTGCAGAGCGCCGGCGGCTCCGGCACGTTTTGGGCGGAGCGTGCGTCCGAAAAGTCGAACCTTGATAATTCTACCATATATTCCTTTAACACTTGCGTGTAATGAACTTTTGAGTGATCTGTTTGTACCAGCCTATGTATATGTGAATCTCCATCCTCCGGTGCAATCCGATTTTATCGTTCATAATATATATATATATATATCTGATGACAAGTACTCCAATTATTTTTACTAAGTAAAGAATGTGAGTGTAATGCTTATTCTATATTTCTATAGATATTGCCTCAGAACATCTTGGAGAAGGCCGAACTGGCGAAATACTTGATCTGGCGCACCGCCGCACACCACTTAATAACACTGAAACAAACTAAGTGCACCTTTGCTCAATGTATAGTTCTGCACCTATAATAATATTTAGAAGACATGCTAACATTTTTTTTTTTTTTTTTTTTTTTTGTATGAACTATATATCATTAGAATATATCCTGCGAACAAAATTATTACAAATTTATCCCATGTAAACAAATCACATTTTTATATCACAATAGTAATTACTCAAATACATGTTGATACAACAATATTACTTTGTTATACTACTAATATTTATTTAATATACACAATATTTATACAGTATACACTAATAACATACACACAAATAATAAATGTCCATGACATACATTTGTATACACGCAACACATATACACAAAAATAAATGTTAATATATATTTTTTATAATATACTGTTAGTATATGCATATTATACGCAATACTTGTACAATATACAAATATATACGCCACATTTTTTATCAAATACTATAAACACATTCTCAATGAATTAAATCTAAAATACAAATTTACATTTATACAATATACACACATAATTTATAAATACTATAAGGGGCTGTTTACTTCGTGCGGAAGAGTGAGAAGTGAGAAGTGAGAAATGAGAAGTGAATGAACTGTGAGAACCGAGAAGTGGTTGAGAAGTGATGTTTTGAGTTTTTCTGTTTACTTGGAGTTGTGAAGTGAGGGCTGAAAGACAGTTTTTTTGATTACTTGGAGTTAGAAGTGAATCTGGAAGACAGTTTTATTATTTACTTGGCGTTGGAAGTGAATTGAGTTGTAAACGTATTAAATTTAAAATATATAAATGATATAGTATATTATTAGAGATTATATTGTATTGTATATATATAATATTATGCTATATTATGTTATATTTTGAAGTATATTATATTATTTATATATTATACTATATTACTTATAGTTTATATATTATAAATTGCAATATATATTGTATTAGATATAATAATATAGTATATTATATTTGGAGATATTATAAAATATTATATTGTATTGTATTATCTATAATATTTATACTATAATATGTCATATTTTTAAGTATATTGTATTACTTATATATTATATTAAATATTATGCTATATTACTTATACTTTATATATTGTAAATAGCAATATATTGTACTATATATAATATAATATTATATTATATTATATTATATATAAACTTTTAATTATGTTTGCTTATATTATATTATATTATGTATATATATATATATATATATATATATATATATTACGTACGACAAAAATTCACAATATACAGTATGCTAAAATTTGAACACAAATTATGGAATACAAGAATTTTGTATTGAATGAAAATGTACAAAATGTTTTGCTATCAAATATACTTGTACTTTTACCCAAAAAAAAAAAAAAAATTGTATTACAAATGTTTATTATCAAATATACATGTACTCATGAGAAAAACATATCATGTTGTAGAATATGCCTTCCTTATTCCGCTGAGCATCTATCTGCAACATAATAAACAATTACAAAGTAAAAATATATGAATAATAATTGACTTTATTATTTAACCCTCAACCCCTCAGTGCTATAATTAGCATACATCATCGGGATATTTTTTGCATTTTAAATAGGAATCTATTATACTCCAACACTGATACAGTGGAAACAAATTAGGCTCCAATATTCTCGTGCAATATAATTTACTCGATTATTTCACCATCAAACCCTTAGTGCTATGCTCAGAGCGCATCATCGGGTTTATATGTCACCTTCGGTGGGGACCAGTTATGCTCCTACACTGATACAGCGGGAACAAACTGAATTCCAACACCTATATTATCCAACAAGCTGATACATAGCTGATTGCTGACTATTTATGTTGGCTGTGAGTATTATATGCTGGCTGTGACTATTTAATGCTGGCTTGTGGGGTATGTACATTGGCTACTTGAGTACTCGACATAATGTTATAGTGTAGTATCCGAAATATATGCCCTCATACGTTATTGAGCAAAGGTAATCACAGAACATTTATAAATACTCACAACCAGCATAAACATACTCACATACAGCATTTGATAGTTCAAATCCAATATAAAATCACTCAGCCAGCATTGATAGTCCACAACAAGCATATAAATACTCACATCTAGCATAAAAATAGTCTCAGTCAGCAGATATATGCACAGCCAGTATATAAAATACCCACATCTAGCAAATAAATACTCACATGCAGCAGAAATACTCACAGCCAGCAAATAAATACTCACAGACAACAGATATATACACAGAGAGCATATAAAATACACACAGCTAGCAAATAAATACTCAAAACCAGAATATCAAATACTCACAGCCAGCAAATAAATACTCACAGACAACAGATATATTCATAGCCAGCATATAAAATGCTCACACAGCCGGCAAATAGATATTCAGCAAGGCAGCAGATATACTCACAGCCAGCATATCAAATACTCTGTAGCGCCCCAGGGCCGGGGGCCGAAAAATTTAAAACAATAAAGCAGATGTTATGAGCTAGTACTTCCAATTCACAATAATACAACAATTAAAGTTGATTAAAACACAGCGAAAAAGATTAAATTATTTTACATTTTGGTCCCACTACAAACCTCAGCACCCCGAAGCTCGCTCTACGAACACCAGCGGACTTCGCAAAACACCTGAGGGGAAAAGTAGCACGTGAGTATATAAAATATACTCAGTGAGTGACCCTCCTCAGCAGTCCCCTACGTCAACTGCTAAGGCACCGGTCAAACACCAACATGCATCACGCCAGTAAGCATAAAAACTAATGCAAACAGATGCACAAAATAAAATCCGCATGCCCATGCATATACAGTATGCAAACATAACACGCATACCAATACATAACTCGCATGCTAAGCCACTCTCGCATGCATACATCAGTCATGCATGCCAACAACGAGTAACCACCCATAACATAAGGGTAAAAGTAAAACCATCGTCAGCTTAAAACAAAGCTCAACGAACAAGAAACTATCTCGCACTGAACCGCAAGATAAAACAACTTAAACATGCCAAAAGCGCATAAGCCATCCAAGGCACAACACATAAAGACATAAGCTAATAAACAGATCCAAGCTACCATGTCAATATGTCAAGTCCGCACCCAACCCAAATCAATTATGCCATTGATATCTTGGATTATGTTAGGGTGAAATCACTAACCCAAACCAGTTAGTCCTCTCATGTTTAGTTTAGGTACCCGAATTGACCCACGGTACCAAGGTTTGGCTACCCGCTTCTAGTGCACATCCGAAGCACCAAACCTACGATAGGGGCGATCTCATAGTCCCGTAAGAGATACTCAGTAGCGATGCACCCTCCGGAAGGCACAACCCTGAGCCTCGCACACCGCAGGAACCACCCTGGCCAAGGATGATCACCCTACGCCTACCGGCCTCAATAGAGACATCATTCATTAAGATTAACACTCCCGTTGTTAACCGCTCATCATACCGCCACCCTAGTCGGTAAATCACACGACCTCCGGGTACTAGACGAGCTCACAACTAAACCGCGCTAATCTTAACCCTACCTGGAGTATCAAAGAGCAAGTCCGCTCACCTACTCATCGGTAACTAACCGTTAGGCACACAAGCGTATGTCACAACTATGTTTACTAAAGCGCCGCTAGAGCAAGTCCGCTCACGCACTTATCCTAGTAAACAAACCACATAGCTATCCGCTATGTCAATCACATGAAATAACCTCGTCCTACCACATGTATTATAAACCATACATAAGCCAGGTAGAACGATACAAGTCAAGCATGTTATACAAGTGAACTACATTCTACTAAAGTGTTTACCAAGTCAACATACTCAAACACTATCCATAGTAGAAATACATCACATCCACATGCTAATCCACATAAACCATGCTTTTAAACCATGTAACGGCATATAACAATGTAATCCATGAGCATCACAAATCCATGTTAAAACCCTAACATGATTATACTCATTTACACATGCCACAACCACATTACAAGCATGTCAACACATGTAAAGCATAAATCCAATGCTAAAACATACAGAGCAAACACCGCTCACATACCCACAAGTTAGTCTATCACGAGTATAACCAGGGAACCCACCCACATACTCACCCAGATAAAACTAACATGCGCACATCCCAACCCGTTCTATACTTAGGGTAAAACAATCACACGTTTACCTACCCACCAGAACACGGGATAAACAAGCCTAATTATGGCCATACAATATTACTCCTACTATATATATAGTAATATAGAGTAATCTATCCAAGTGTTATCATATAACACATACCATACATCCACCACATGTATATCTAGAGCAATCAACTCAAATACATCGCAAGGCAGATCATGCATAAACATGTTATCATACAAGCCATCCTGCCAATGATATCATTCGGGTCACACACCTCGATAATCATTCATGCAGGCAAACACATCCATAACATGCGGTCCATGCAACAAATTCAATATAACACTCCTGACATTCCTATTACATGCATACCTAGAACACCCGTTCACAAGCATGACTAGGCAACGTCAAAACCATGCATAAAATAGCATTCATAACCACCGTCAAAAGCATAATCTAACATAAAACCCTAATGCACAACCCGACGGTAAACACATACCTAGTATGCTAATCGAACCACATGAAATATACCGAGACATCCAATCAAGATTTACAAGCACACATATAATACCACATGTCTTACCCAACATGTCCCATATGATTTCCGCTTGTAGATCTTAGAAATAACCGTCCCAACCTCCATGCAAACAAGAACAAGCATACTAATACAAACAGTAGGACCCGTTCACAAACCGACTATATAGGCTAGTGATCCAGGAGGATCTTGGACCGGGCCGAGGTTGGCAGTCAAAGGAGAGCAAGATCGAAGCCGAGGTGGTCCAAGACAAGGCCGAGGTTGTCCAAGCCGAGGCCGAGGTAAGCAAGGCCGAGGCCGACATCGGCAGAGGCGAGACCACTGATCAAAACCAAGGCTGGCGTGACCGAGACCGAGAGGGGCAGAGGCATGACCGAGTCCGAGGCAGGCATGGCCGAGACCGGGAGCGGCAGAGGCATGACCGAGCCTGAGGCAGGCATGACCGAGACCGAGAGCGGCAGAGACATGACCCAGTCCGAGGTGGGCATGGCCGAGTTGGGCATAGCCGAGTTGGACATGGCCGAGGTGGGCATAGCCGAGGTGGGCATAGCCGAGGTGGGCATAGCCGAGACCGAGGTGGGCAAAGCCGAGACCACCCAGTTTGCAGCGCGTGGAAGACAAAGGTTGTGAGGCAGACGAAAGGTCGGGCGAGGAGGACCAGGAGTCAAGCGCGGAAGACGAACAGTTGGTTCAATGCACCTGGACAAAGAGCTCGTTGGAACCCTCAACAGGAATTCATTGTATCATTAAAGAAGTAGTTAGCAGTAATTAATGCTTTATATTTAATGTACTTGTGTTTGTTTATAAATACAACAAGAAAATAGGGATTTGGCATCTTTGCCACCCGACCAAAAAATTCTATCTCTCCATTCAAAGTGTTCTACCATTCGGCCACCACTCCTAGCTTCCCTAGATCCTTAATATCCTACTTATTCTCCGGGTAGAATCGACCTTGAGACTAAGTCCGGATCAAGTGGTATCAGAGCTGGACGTGAGGAACGCTTAGGAGACGCAGCCGAGCACAACAAGAATTCCTAGCCGAGAGAAAATGGTGATCCAAACAAGGAACAGGAGCCACGGCGAAGACGCAAGAGACTCCACATCCGGTCACGGCCACACAGTCACGGAGGAGCATGGAGATGAGCGCTTGATCGGATCGAGGAGCGACTGACACGATTCGAGGAGCAGTTCACTACCATGGCAACCAAGACAGACGAGACTATTGCGAAGTTGGCAAATGCAACGACCGACCAGATTACAAGGTTGGCGAGCTCGACCAATGAGCAAATCTCCAGCTTGGTGCACCTCATGCAACAGATGGTTGGGAACCAAGCACGGGCAGCCACCCCGACACCCGAGCCGAACTGGGTATACCCCGAACGGCGGCGGAAAATGAATCCGTAGAGGAGAGAGGTGAGCCTTCCCATATGCAAGAGGATGTTGAAGTTCCGCGACGCCCCGGCAAGGAGATCATGCAAGAGGAGCCCGAGCCTCAAACCGACGGGAGAATGCATAAAGAAGTACAAGGCATGGCCCCGATCAAGGTTGACGCAAAATTGGAGCTTCCTGTGTATAATGGAGAAGTAGATGGAGAGAAGATAGATGGGTGGATAGATCAAATGGAGAGTTATTTCTCTCTCTATAACTATGAGGACTCGCAATGCCTTGCATTCGCGAGACTCAAGCTAGCGTCACATGCGCTAATATGGTGGAATGCACATCTACGGGAGTATGGTTCCAAGGGAGTCACGTGGGTGGCGTTCAAGAGACAACTTCGGGAGCAATTTTATCCTGTAGGATACGAGGAAGCACGGTGGAAGAAGTGGCTCTTTCTCAAGCAAGGTGAGAACCAAAGTGTACAAGATTACACTAGCGAGTTCCGGAGACAAGCCTTGGTGATGGGAGTGAGACTGCAAGACCCAGAGGTTCTTCGCAAATACCTAGCGGGGTTGCGGGAGGAGTTGTTTGATGAAGTCGACCTAAATCCAATTAAGGATATAGGCGATGCATGCAAGAAAGCCATGGTCTACGAGAAGATTCGTACACGAGGGGTACCCAAACCGAGCACGAAGAGTGGATCAGGTGCGGCAAAGGTGGCGGCCCAACCAACCCCTCCAGAAAAGACGAAGGCTAAAATTTTGCACACATTGTAACATGAAGTGGCACACTCAGGCCGAGTGCTGGAAACTCCATCCAGAGTTGGCACCGAAGCGGGGCAAGAGAGCCGAGGGCCGAGGTCAGACCTTAGTCACAATGGTGAATGAAGAAAATCCGACCCCCCTCATGATGGAGGAGGTGGATCCGACCCTAGCACTCATGGTGCGAGCCAAGAAGAAGGAGGTGATGCAAGAAGCCGAGACACCCTCTAATGACAAAGAGCGAGAGGAGCTCTTCACAATGAACATCCAGATCAAAACCAGTGTGGTACGCTGCATCATGGATCCAGGATGTCAGAAAAATCTGATCTCGGAAGCATTAGTCAACCAATTGAATCTGGAGACTATCCCTTACGAGAAGCCGCATGTGTTGGAGTGGCTAAACAGCACAAGCGGGGAAATGGAGGTCACCCGACGTTGCAAGGTCAAGTTCGCGGTGACAGCACGATTCATTGATGAAGTGATGTGCGAGGTGATCCCATTAGACGTATGTCAAATCATCCTCGGAAGTCCATATCTGTGGGATCGAGACGCGATTTACTATAGGCGAGCTCAGCAATATGTTCTCGTCAAGGAAGGCAAGACGTATACCATGGAGCGGACAGGAGGAATGATGACAAGAGCCACGAATGGCATGGTAAAGTGCCTAAAAATATGTCACTCCTAGTACGGGAGACAACCCATGACCCGACGCACGAGGGCTGCAAAGGACGGCGCATGGAGCATGCGCGTGGACAGCCGACACAAGGGCAGAAGGGCTCGGGCAGGAAGCGAAGGCGCGCACCGAAGAGGCGTAAGCACACGAAGACATCGGCTACACAAGCTCCAACCCGAAGTGAAGACAATGATCGGGGAAAGGAAGCAAGCAGGTACGGTGGAACCTCAAGGAAAAATGCGAGTGTGGGCCGCGAGGCACCGCCTCAACGAAAGCACTAAACTCATTGCGGTGCAATGGTTCCTAAAGGGGGGAGGCTTGATCCAGGAGGATCTTGGACCGGGCCGAGGTTGGCAATCAGAGGAGGACAAGACCGAAGCCGAGGTGGTCCAAGACAAGGCCGAGGTGGTCCAAGCCGAGGCCGAGGTAAGCAAGGCCGAGGCCGACATCGGCAGAGGCGTGACCACTGACCAAAACCAAGGCTGGCGTGACCGAGACCGAGAGGGGCAGAGGCATGACCGAGTCCGAGGCAGGCATGGCCGAGACCGGGAGCGGCAGAGGCATGACCGAGCCTGAGGCAGGCATGACCGAGACCGAGAGCGGCAGAGACATGACCCAGTCCGAGGTGGGCATGGCCGAGGTGGGCATAGCCGAGTTGGACATGGCCGAGGTGGGCAAAGCCGAGGTGGACATAGCCGAGTTGGACATGGCCGAGGCCGAGGTGAGCAAGGCCGAGACCAACCCAGTTTGCATGCGCGTGGAAGACTAAAGGTTGTGAGGCACGGAAGGCGAAATGTCAGGCGTGGAGGACCAGGTCAAGCGCGGAAGACGAACAGTCGGTTCAATGCATCTGGACAAAGAGCCCATTGGAACCCTCAACAGGAATTCATTGTATCATTAAAGAAGTAGTTAGCAGTAATTAATGCTTTATATTTACTGTACTTGTGTTTGTTTATAAATACAACAAGAAAATAGGGATTTGGCATCTTGGCTACCCGACCAAAAAAAAAAAAAAATTCTATCTCTCCATTCAAAGTGTTCTACCATTCGGCCACCACTCCTAGCTTCCCTAGATCCTTAATATCCTACTTATTCTCCGGGTAGAATCGACCTTGAGACTAAGTTCGGATCAGCTAGTCACGCGTACGACACAGGTCTAGTGTCGCAGCAACGCATCTACCCCAAGTACAACCAGCGCAGACGGCGCCTCACACACTAGGTAGAGTCAAGCACACACACGTGCCACAATAAACATGCTCCAAGCACAACAAATTCTACTAAGAGTATTAAACCGGCAGTCATGCCCTAATACACTTCTAAGTAGGAGATTAGGTCAACGACCCTACGACATGTATAACTAGAACGCAGACGGCGCTCAACTACACAAAGTGGTGCAAAGCACAGAACCATGTTACCGTCCACTCATCCCTCATAGAGTATAAACCTGGCAATCCTGCCCCCTATACTCACTCAGGCGACGAAAACACCGGTAACATATAATACAACTCGTATGTTATATCTACGAGCAAACTAAGTGTCACATCTATCTAGATGTCCAAATTAACATGCTATAATCATAGGCTACTTCTACTATGGTATTAACCTAGCAAACATGCTACAATACCAAATCAAGTAGATATCACGCCAAATAACTTGCTATAAATCAAAACAATGTCATGCTAGTATACAAAATACATCAAGCATAACATAAATTAACACAAACAAGTGTAACCGTAGGATCCACTCACCGGTCGTCTCGGTCCTACCGACCCGAGACTCGACGAACGGTGAAATCCCTCGGAGTTCAACCAAATTAATCTCACCAACTCGTTCCTGGAGTCGAGGCGACACGACGAAGTAGCCAAGTTCATCGGAGATCCTCGCCGGAGGCGGCCGGACGGCGGCGGCGATGGCGACAGCGACAGCGACTGAACGGCGGCGATCAGGAGAGGCATCGGTAGCCAGCACCACGAGCATGCCCGGGAAGGTGGCGGTCATCGGAGAGACGTCGGCGCGGAGGAGCAGCCCGCGGCCGAGAGAGGAGAGAGAGTCGCGAGACGAGAGAGAGAGATGCGAGAAAGAGAGATGGGTGCGGCGCCTGGGCTCGGGCGCGTCGGGCTCGAGCTCGACCGCTCGCCCGCGCGTCCGACCCAGCCTGGGCTCGGCCAGGCCAAACCAACTTAGCTCAGTCCGCCGGGTCCAGCCCAAATTGGGCCCAATCCGGCCCAAAACGCTTGATTTCGATCCAAATCAAATTCCTAATCAAATTAGAAACAAATCAAGCAACCAAGAATCAAACAAAACACCCGATTGATCTAAAATCACCCCGATAATATAAAATCGAAAATCGGAACCTTACACACAGACAACAGATATATTCACACCCATACTCACAGCCGACAAATAAATACTCACAGGCTGCAAATATACTCACAGCTAGCATATCAAATACTCACAGGCATCAGATTTACTCACAGCTAGCATATAAAATACCCACAGCTAGCAAATAAATACTCAAAGCCAGCAGATATACTCATAGTCAACAGCTATAAAATAACCATAGCCAGCAATAAAGAGTACTCCACATGCTAGCACCTATGCACAGCCAGCAATAACACCCAGTAATAAAATACTCAACAACCAGCAATAACACATCTAGCACAGCCTGCACAACATACACAGTTAGCAACAATCACAGCCAGCATCAACTATAGCCAGGTTACTAGACCACAAGCTAGAAATAATACCCACATGCCAGCATTATATAGTAACAGCCAGCAAGGCAGCAGATATACTCACAGCCAGCATCAACTTCATACCCACATGCCAACTTTATATAGCTTCAACCAGTAAGCCAGCAAAACTAATCACAGCCAGCGTCACTTTAGCAGCTACTCATAAATAGTCATATAACAAATAGTCACATCCTGTAGCAAATAATATAGCAAAAGATTCACTGCTCTAGCTATAGTAGGCACAATGTTAGTTAATAGAAGTTATAAGTGTCGCAAATTCAACATTGATAATAATCCAGCAGATATATAAGTCACACAGAAGGGCCTGAACCACTTGCCTACGCATGATAAAGTTAACCATCAAGTTACGCCTCATACGTGGAGACTTGGCTAAAAAGCCACGAGCTACCCGCATCTCTGTAACCAAATGATCGTATATAGTCTCAACCTGATCTTCAGAAAAGTCATTTCAAACTCCATTACAGCATCTAGAAGTGCCTTCGGGCCAACGGGCTCCTCTTTCAACTCTTTAATGGATGCGGCAATATCTTTCAATCCACTGACGATGGTAGATACAATTTTACTATGTAATCTATCTCGGGACTTACCAATACTTTCCCGACTAGCAGAAGTTGTTGAGGGACCTGCACCCGTGTGCTAGGGAATGCTTGGCGAACAATTTGAAGGAGAATCATAGGCAAATTGTTCATTTTCAGTCACATCCATTGGCACTTCTTCAGTGTATGGAGCCCCACCAAAGTCATTGTTTAAATCTTTGCTAAAAGATCCAACAACATCGTCATTTCCACATATCTTCTCTAATTCATCAAACAGAACAATGGGCTGATTGATGTATAATTTCAATTTGGGCTTTTCCTATACAAACATGGTTAGGTTAATACACAAGTGAAACAACGCAAAATACATGTTACACTCATGAACATCTTACCTTGAACAAATCACTAGTTGTTTCATTTTCAAAAGTAACCATCTTTTTCTCATCATCCCATCCGGCCCCACTTTGCCTCAGTACCTCCCTAATATCCTAGAGGCGGCCTTTAAGGCTCCTATAGTGGTTCTTCACATGGCTGTCATTCAAGTTTAAATTGAATTTTGCATTTATGTAACGGGCAGCAGCCTTAAAAGCTTGAGGCTTAAACGTTTTTTCGGCTTTCATGCCCAAATGAACTTGCTCGACTAAAAACATAACCAAAGCATGACTTTCTTGTGTGGACCATCGATGATTTGGAGAAGACTTTTTCTTAGGGGGTCTTCCCCCAGATGATGATGTTCCTTGCGAGTCACCACTATGTTCCATATTGGTCCCACAAATTATAAATGCCAACAGATAGATAATATTATCAAAATACCATATAAATATCGGTTTAACATACAAGTCGCAAAGTATTTGTAGGAGACAGAAAAAACTGATACAACTCATTGTATAAATTAAAATTCAACAATAAGAATTCCATATTTCTTCGGCAATTGCATCCCTTCTTGCCACCCACTGTAGATTGGCAGCTCGTTGTTGGCTTTGACTCAAATGTTGGCTACTGTGTTGTGCGCTATAATTTTGGGTGTCGTATACATCGTCATCAATTGTTTCGAGGTCATGAACAATTGAATTACTCGGATAAACACCCAAAATGTAGTTGTGTAGGACCGCGCATGCCAACACGATATTAACTTGCACAGGAAGGGAATACTTTGGCTTCGTACTATCAAGAATATTGAAACGGTTCTTAAGCAATGCAAAAGTTCTTTCAATAGTTGAGCGCAAACTTGAGTGTTGGAAGTTAAATAATTCTTTATGGTTCATGGGAGCACGCCCTTCAATTTCTTTGAGGTGGTAGCGTACACCTCTGTATGGTGCAATGAATCCTGACATTGTTGTGTAACCCGCATTGACAAGGTAAAATTTTCCTAATAATTCCAATAGATAATATGTCTCATAAGTTATGATGAACCATA
Source organism: Xerophyta viscosa (assembly GCA_002076135.1). NCBI lineage: Eukaryota > Viridiplantae > Streptophyta > Magnoliopsida > Pandanales > Velloziaceae > Xerophyta > Xerophyta viscosa. Next base: position 180,568 of record MJHO01000178.1, on the reverse strand, counting down.
CAAGACCACCTATTGCAAGAGATTTTATATGTCACCTTTGGGGACTTTTAATCCATTTGGACGCCTTAACGCATCTTTAAGGACAGTGAAATCATTTGCAGATCCCTCCCAACCTGCCAATATGTATGTGATCTCCATATCGGACGTATAACATGCCAACACATTTTGGGTAATGCCCTTTTGTCCACGAAATCGTGGTTGGAGGTGCATAGGGACCATTGTTGGAACATGTGTACCATCAATTGATCCTACACAGTCCTACAATATCCAAAACAAAATTAGGTAGAATATTTATGCTACAAAGTCTACTGTAATGTCAAACACGTACCTTAAAGTACGGATACCAATTACGATTTGCAGCTATCTTAGGGTGAACACTTGTGCTTAGCTCCTTTATAAACAAATGCTTCAAACCGTTTATGGCACGCAAAATGCGCCGAACATACACGCTCACTGTTCGAGTGGATCTAAAGAACATTGTACGCACACACCTATTTCTTTGATTGTGTCCCACAATATTTAAGAAAAATGCTAATTGCTCCTCAACGTTGACATGCCTTGTATCTTTAAGACTGTTGTAATTTCCCATCAATTGTGCTAGATTCAAAAAGGCATGTGAGCTCATTCTCAAATACGCCACACAACTATCCATACTCCCATACAAAATATGACAGAGAATAGCATTTCTATGCAAGCGCCGGTAGGTAGATGGCTGTTTAGGAATATTCCTAGCTTCATCATCGAGGCACAAATATATTATCCCCATCACAGCAAGCGTCACAGCATAAACGGCACTACACACAACCATATGTATGTCTTTCCTCCTCATCTATCAATGAATATCACCAAGAAAACAAATTTTCCACCAAGAAAAGTAATTAACAACTATATGTATACAACAGCAAAACCTCATGGTAGGTTATTCCCCAATCACCATTTTCTTTTTATATCCAAAGCCATACCCAACTCCAACCAAGAAGCAAGCACATCAATACACATATGTATAAAACGAATATAATCACTGTATAGCAAGCACAAAAACCACAGCCAAACCTTATTTTTTAGGTTAAAAATATGTCAAAATTAGCATTGTTACCTTGACCAACAAATCCTAATTTTTAGGTTAAAAATCGTACAAAAAATCTAACAAATTATCAGTCAGCAAGTAAAGAACACAACGAAATTAGCATTGTCACCTTGTCCACGTAGAGATCTAACAAAAAAAAATTAGGGTTTAAGAGGGGACAGAGATGATCAGCAGAATAGTACCAGAGACGATCGGCCCCTCCAAACAAACAACTCCCAACCTTCGACCTCGCCGGCAAAGATTATCGACCGTGAAATTTGCTTTAGGGTTTAGGGGATAGATTGGTGTACACAAAGAGAGATGAAATTAACGGCCGCCGTCACTATCGTTGTCGCCGTCGTACCCGTAGTCGTTGATTATCAGCAGGGATAGAGGCGGCAGATCGATCAGAGATCGGTGGTCGATGAATTTCTAACAAGCTACAGTAGCAGGGGGGTCGGGGCGAGAGGAGTTCGCGAGAGAGCTTGCAAGAATGAAAAGCAATCGGTTCCACCACTTTGCAGCCAACAGCTGCGAAGTGGTGGAACCGGTTAGTTTAAATACTCGCGGAACTCAGAACTGAGTTCCGCAAGTTCGAGAGTCGAAGTAAACAACACAACTCACTTCCCACTTTCCAGTTCTGCGAGTTTGCCAAGTTCCGCGCGAAGTAAACAGACCCTAAAATACGTAATCATATCGTATTTTAGTAGAGCTCTTCAAAATTAGCTAGATCTAAAAATACTAGCTTTTATTTGATTATTTTTACGAAAATATGATGATTTGGAAGGAGAACTATGATGAAATATGCGTACAGGTAGCGGAAAGGAAGGAATATAGAGAAGAAAGAATAGGGAGACCGATTGCGTGCCGGTTATATCCACAAGCATAATCATAATCGAAATGGCGATATTGAATGATGTAATTTAAATAGTGCATCTAATGTCGTCATTCAAATGTGCGATATTTACCACAATGGTATCGGCACGAAGGTAGTTTGTCATAGTATCACCGATCGCCATTTTAAATAGCAACCCTTTTTTTTTAATTATGAAAAAATTATGAAGGTAGTTTGTCACCGGATCGCCATTCTAATAGCTACCCATTTTTTTTCTTCTTTTTTTAATTATAAAAAATTATTTAAAAATATAAATTATTTAAGTAATATTAAATATAATTTTTTTTTCTATATCTGAGCGCATGAAAAGTCCACGTCACGCCATGCTTTCGAAACTCCCAATTATCACCATTTCGTGGCCATGGCTCCTCACTTGAATTCATTTCATTCCACTTCCGTTCCATTTGTCTCTCTTCCTCTCCAACAATGGCTGCCAAAATCTCCACGACCAACACCACTACTGTGCTCTTCTCTTCCGCCCCTCTCCGCTGCCACCGCCACCACCTCCCTGGCTCCGTTGTTCTACTTCGCTTGTCAACCCGCCAGCCTCAAATCCGCGGGGTGATTTCCTGCAAGGCGACGGATGTCACTTCCTCTTCTTCATCATCTTCAACGGAAGCGTCGGAGGTGGACGGGGATGGGCGGAAGTGGGTTCCGGTTGTGCCACTGGCGGCGCTTCCGAGGGGGGAGAGGCGGGTGATCATCCAGGACAGCGACACGATCTTGTTGCTCTGGTATAAGGACGAGATATTCGCCATTGAGAATCGATCACCTGCAGAAGGCGCTTACAGTGAGGGTCTTCTCAATGCTAGACTCACCCAGGTGATTTCTTCCATCCAGATTTTTTTTTCCCAAGGAAAACCGAGCTTTATTTTAGTAATTGGTGTAGAAGGTATGATTCTGTCTGTTTGGGTTAAAAGCCTCTCTGCAAATGGTTATAGTCTCAGCTTTAGAGGCAAAGTAGTGGCTCGAGCACCAGCGCCGTCAGTCAAGATTATGTCAATGTTAAGTGGAATCTATGTTTAATGCTTTTATTTTGAAGGTTGTTAAATGTATGTTGATTTGCACACGAGCATGCAGGGGTTAAACATGTTTAACAGTAAATGTGATTTATATCGTGTTGCAAATGTGGGGTTAACAAAAAAAGATGTTCATAAGTTCGATTAGCTTGAGTTTGATTCGTTTAAGTTCTATGGGGAGTATTTCTTTTTGCTGTTTCCATGAAGAAATGAGTTTGTTAGATCAGATGAACCAAGACACTGATTAGATCATTGAAAAATCAAAACAAAACAATACTTTATTCACTTCTGGTGTTCTTTTAGCATAAACAAATTCTATGGATAATTTGACTTTCTATGTGATTTGCGCGTAAAGGAAACTAATTGTCTAATGTGTCAAATACAGGTTTTTTTTTCCTCCAAGAAGTCTGTTTTATTTTAATTTGCAATATTCAACTAAAAAACTGCTGCACTCATGCGCTGTTTTGTTGTTTCTCAAGTTTGAACAAACAATGCAGAATATTTTAGTTCAAATTTTGGGAAATAATAGACAGACAACATCAAAGAAGTTGGTTGGATAATAATTCTATCAAGCATAAAGAGTCCTCCCTTTTGTCAATTTATTCTAGATTGGATTTGTAATTTTCTAATACTTTTTACACTACTGTTCTGTTTGAATTTGAGGATTCTGGCGACGAGGATGAGAAATTAATGCTAATGTATCGAGTCGATTGAGACAAATGTCATAGGTACTTGCTTGCAAGATCTGAAGCATTACCTTATTAGATAATCGGCATTGACTTTAAAAAGAGTTCAATCAAGGGAGACTTGCAATGCAATCCAAGAAAAGAGTTTGCCTTGTACTGCAGTCAATTTGTAAAAAAACATTACACTTAGATTATTTTATGAAGGGTATCAAAAGTTATCAAGAAGGTGTTAAAAGTTATCAGAAGGGTATCAAGGTATTATTTTTTAACATAAGGGTGTCAAAAATTAATACAAGGGTGTCAGAAATTTACTAAAATGTATTAAGGTGCAAGATGTCGGTTGTGTGTCGGAGGTAAAAAAAAAACGCATTAGTATGTGTTATAAATGCATTAAAAGATGTCAAAGGACTAAAGTGCAAAATAATTTTTTGAGAGGATTTAAGTGATGTTGAAATAATATGGAAGGACTACGGTTTAAAGCCTCGGTTAGAAAAGTGAGCTGATAGAGATGACTCCTACTAAGAGGTAGGGGAAAACCTCCCCCAAAATTGGGTGGATATCATAAATATGATCTTATTTTTTTGGGCTTAGGATAATATATTCTAATAGAGCTTAGTGGCATACAAGGATCCATGTTGCTTACTCCACTTAGTAGGACAAATACTTAGTTGTTGGTGGTTTACTTCGAAAAATTATTACTGAACTTCGTTTTTCTTGGGTTCAGGATGGCTGTATTGTTTGCCCAACAACAGACAGCACATTTGAACTACGAACAGGCGAAATTAAGGAATGGTACCCCAAAAACCCAGTGCTAAGGGCCCTCACACCTCCACTAAGGAAACTTTATGTTTATCCTGTGAAGACAGATGCAGAAAACATCTACATAAGCATGGGCGGTAGTGCGTCCGGAGGGTCTGCTGAGATTGTCTTTAGTGGAAGAGCTCAACCAGGTGTTACTGCGTCAGATGTAAATGTGGATGAGGTCCGAACTCCGAACTATATCTCTCCCTTATATGCAAATATATATGCATGCACCCATCATGCACACCCGTATACATGTACAAGAATTGTGTTAGTGCCCTTGCATATTAAAATGCTTTGGTTTATCCGGTGCACTTAATATATGCCTGCATCAGCTTTATAGCTTTCATCATGATATGATCCATAAGATGGTTGCATTTTTTGAAGTTACAATTCAACACTAGCCATAGGAAACATTGACGAATCTAAATTTAGAATTGTGATATTGAGTAATTTAATCCTTATCTTACCCTTAACACGCTTTTTTTTTTATGAAAGCAAATTACTTTCAACTAGTAATTTAATCCTTATCTTACTTTAAATCAATAATGCAAATTACTTTCAACTAGTAATTTAATCCTTATCTTACTTTAAATCAATAATGCAAATTACTTTCAACTAGTAATTTAATTCTTATCTTACCCTTAACACGCTTTTAGTTACCTCTCTTAGTGCATGATCACAGTGATTGTTGTTTGGTCTGGGTTCCATTTTATTTTTTTTTCTTTTTTTTTAAAAAAAAGAATTTGGTAAAATCGCTTTCATTTGCATTACTGGTTGCAGTTAGCCACAATCTTCAATTGAGTTGAAGAAATTTACGTTATATATCTTGTCATTCTTTTAGAGCATATCCTTTTCAGGTGCGAATGGTAGTTGATGAGGATCTTGAAGGCTTTGGTTTCACAACAACAAACGAATTGATAAATGGAAAGGCAGCTATTATCGGCTTCCTGTTATTGTTGGATTTCGAGCTGTTAACCGGCAAAGGCCTTCTCAAGGGAACAGGAATCTTGGACTTCATTTATACGGCTTCGAGGGCTTTCAGTTCTTTGTAGATAATCACACTTCCATGCAAGTATTGGAAGTTGGAGTACAGCTATGTTATTTAGAAAGGTAAAATAATTTACCATCCTCTCATGTATAACAAGCTTTATTTTTCAAATTTTAGCATGTCGAGTTTCTTATATCAATGTCTTACTAGCTCGCAGAAAGGCGCCAAAATCTTTGCTTACTTGTCAGTTGTGCTGTTATATGCGGTAATACACGAAGAAGACGAGCTACGCGCTAACATTCAGAAACAGATGATATAGAATACGAGTCAGTCACTTGATTTTTTTGTCAAATAAAAGAAAGTGCTCTATGAACATCATCCGTAGTTTGTGTCTAGCTTTTTATTTCAGAGATGATGTCTGTGAATGGATTCACTTGATAATGGCAAAGTTTATGTTTATACCCTAAATTGGATCTCTCTGTTTTTTTCTTTTTCTTTTTCTGTTTTTTTTTGGCTGCTGTTACATGTCTATAATAACAATTACTGACCTTTAACAAGCGGAACAGGTTTTAGGAGAGCAATAGGCGCCAAGCAAAATCTCAAAAAAGTAAAGGAAAATAAAAAAGTTCGAACTCTTAAGGATTGGGGAGTTTGCAGAAGAAGATAATAACATTATGCGAAGATTAACTTGGAAGAATCTGTAGACGATGTGGCAAAGACGGGAGTTTAGATGATGCTATGATGTATTAAACTGAGGATTATGGTTAGTTCTGTGTTCTTGTTCGTAGTTGTGCGTGCTTGCTCCGTTTGTTTGAAATTTTGAAATGTTAAATAGGCTCAGTGAGTACTTCATGTGCTTTGAAACTTCTATTTTGTTGTTAATTTTATGTGAGTTTATATTATATATGGAAGTATGTAACCAACTTTGATGCGAGATATATACATATATATATATATATAATACTAATCTCTATTCGAGAGGAACATGCTAGGTTTATGTCGGATCATTTTCAACGATTCGAGTTATAAATAAAAGATCGGAATCGTTAAAAATGATCTATATTGTGAAAATATTTAATATACTAAATTTTAAATAATTTTATTACGTCATGTGTACTGTATAATGCGATTAAAATGAACGTCTCAGAATAAGTTGGTCTAAAAATTATATTATACAAATATTCAAATTAGATGAATTACGATCCATACGAATAAATAAACATATAGATCAATATCAATAGTTTGGATTTTTTAAAATTTTATGTATATCATATTTATTTAGAATTGTATGAAACAGCACTATCTGGATCGTTCGTTAGTCGAACTTTAAACTGTTTGATATATAAGTAAAACTTAATGAAACGTAATGATTTTTTAATTTTAAATATATTTGCACTCATACAATACTTCTATCGTTCCCATCTCTTATTTGAGACTTAGATCCTTAAAATATGACATGAGAGGAGCCAACCCCTGCTCCTCTAGAATAGAGATTAACATTTATCTATCTATATATATATATATATATATATACTCAGCATATTTTTAACAAAAAAGCCGGCAGTTTCTTTGCAGCTTTAGAAATAAAGCCGGCCCTATAACTTGGTTTCATTGTGTTATTCTTATTTCAAAGATTTCAAAGACCATTAACAAATTCTTTCCTACTCGTTGTTGGCACCAGGGCTTATGGCCAGGTAGATATAAGGCCACCGGCCTCTGCTCAATCTGAATATAGTGACATTACAATTCATAATTGTTCAAAGTGCAATATTATTAAGAAACATCTTCCAAAAGATGGAAGCATATTAGGCAACATCTACTTAAATCAGATTAAAAAAAGTATTGTTGACCAACCAGTATTGGCTCAACTCAGCTAATTAACACAGCTAGGTGGTGGAAGAAAATTATTGCATGTCTCTAATGGATGGTAGATCGAGAAATTGAATTCCAATAACACCTATTTTTTGTCGAAATATATAATAGAAACCGAACTTGATAGTCAAGACAAAAAAAAGGTATTGTTCAACATAAAAGAAATAATAAGTTTCAAACATCGGGCGACAAGAATAGGACCACTGAATATGTAAAATTGTAATAACACAATTTCCAGTTAGATCCTTCTCAGGTATTCGAAGATCCAAACGTCGAGAGAGGGGGTGACCTTGCCATGGATATGGTGAATAATGGATAATTAGCTACCACCCCCAAGATGTTTCTGAATATCCTCGAAGGATACAGTGGCAGATCCCCTTCTTTTGGCCTTCTGTTGTGAAGGATGTTCCCTCCATCCTATCATGTATATTACCTGAAATTTCCATGACACTCAATGCTTAAGTTGTTATCAGCACGAATTACAGTATCATGTTGGAAGAGATGGAGTTATCGAATAAAAGCTAACGGAAAAAGAAACATAACATGGTGGCTATTGACGGAAATATTCAACTGCCATACATAGATGTCTAGGATAAGGGAGTTAAATTATCAGAGAACTGACAATTTTAATTTTACCATAATAGCATGAGCAAAGTGGTAAGGAGTGCCTCTCATCACGGCACTGATGCGTGTTTGAAAACTGCCAAAGACAGGATAGAAATATCCTATGCTAGTAACAGGAATGGGTGCGTACGCCGCCCCCCTCCCCCCCGAGTCTGAAAACCCTTGCGAGTTAGCGGAGGCCAGATGTGGCTTTGTGCCTTCGTGATTGGCTAAAAAACAATGCTTCGCTTGCTTCCTTACCTGAAATGTAGCTGGAATTGTACCATCATCATCTCCAAACATTGACTCGTAAATTGCAGCAGTAGCCAAAGCGGTGTCTTTCTTCAAAATCTGAGCAACGAGAAAAATTAACTTATTCTGGTGATTTCATAACAACATGGAGATAAGCTTCCATAATAACAAGACTCACATTACTCCTTTGAAGAAGAGCATTTGTCTCGCCCATGGCCCGTAGATGTTCGATAAGCTCCAAAGCTTTAAAAAAAAATAAATTAATGATGTCATACCACAAAACGGTTACAATAGCCACAAGGGATCCATGCCATATTTTCAGAAGAGTTGCAACATAGTAACTAGTTTAGCACAACTCTCTTTGGAGGCGTTTAACAATACAGAGAAAATTAGCATGGCTCATGCGCAAGAATGATAAGCACAAAAGGAGAAATGGTCCAAATTTTTTTTTAAAAGAAAGAAAAAGACTAGTTTAGCACAATATTAAGTATTGAGAAAGCTGTAAGCCTTTTAAGGACTATGAATGGTTGTTCTTATTTTTAAGATTAAAAAAGAGAATTTTCAACAAGAAAACACAAGCTATATAAGCCTTTTTCAGAAGTAGTTTGTGCATAGTGCTGTTAATTAAATACATCCACATCACTCTTGAAGGATGCAAAAATCATGTTAAGAGGATAAAAATATAACCATGAAAGTTTGTCATGTTTATGTTAGAAATTGCATTTAGACTCGAATTGGTATGATGACTAACCACTGTTGTATCTAACTGTATATTGATCAACATCAACACCAGGAAGAGTGAAGCCCGCCCTCGTCAGAAGATTGCCTGCATCACGTACCTTGAAAAAGAAAAGAACAAAAATGTGCTCTTACTCATGACAGCAAGAATAATCGATCATACTACTGACAGATGCATAATAAACAAAACCACAAAAAAGAATGGCTTCTTTCCCTAACTGTGTTCCTAACATATACTTTTTTTTTTAGATAACGACGCAAAACCCCTCCTTGGGTCTCCGCTAACTCGCGGACCACAGTTTTCTACGCACACCTATAGGACCATTTTGGACCCAGATGCGCGCAGGAGAGTAAAACCACGGCCTGGCGTCTGCCCCCGGACCAGACATGGAGTACTGGGAGTTACCCAGCCACCAGCTTCCCCGCGACCGCTGTAAATACGCAGCCCCGGGCACTCCCCATTTCAGGCACCCCGGGGATTCGAACCCGGGCGCTCGCTTCCTGAGGCAGCCGTCCCACCCAGGGGCGGAGGACTTGTTCCTAACAGATACTTCATACGCATAAACTTAGAAGTATGAGATGAAGTAATAAACCAATACAGATCTGTTCATGTATGGATAACGCTACCAGCACCGTGGCAGTTCTATGAGTACTCTACTTGTAAGGTAAAGAAAGATACTAATAAACGAACTGTACTATTCCAATGACTGCCTGGAAAAAGTAGAGGTTTAGGCACAATCTCAAAATATAACTACAATGATATGTAAAGCAGACTCCTACCACATCTACACTCCCACTCTAACAACATTTCTTGCTAAAATAACAATCCTATTCTAATAAGAATTCCTATCAAATAACCATGCATTTTGTATTTTTACCACCTAGGCTAGACTCTCATGCTCGACTTGAATCGACTATGAATATGATTTCGCTACGACACATGATTCAGTCAAGTCCAACTTGGCAAACAAAGAAAAGGAAAGGAAAGAAATGCACGCATACCTGTGCCAAAGGAGACATCCGTGGACTGATGCCTCCTTCACGTTCCATTTGAGCAATTGTACATGCCATTCTCAGCTCCCTAGTAATTTCACCATGGAAAACTTTAGGATGCTAGAACTCCAGTGAAAATGAAAAATGCTAGTAAAAGATCAATAAGACCCTACAGCTTCTGAAAAGAGCAAAGTTAGTTACTTCAAAGTCTCTCCACCAAGTATAGCTGCAAGGAACAAGCCATCAGGCTTCAAAGCCAACCTACACTGATGACATACATGTGAAATGTTGAAATGCTTATAACTAAATACGATAAACAAAGAAGTGTGGAAGAATCTGGAAAGCTCACTTGTATCATTGCCCCAGGGAGATCATTTGTCCAATGAAGACCCAGACAGCTTATTACCAAATCTAATGAGCTTCAGGAAGGACAAAGACCTCAGAGAAAAATGCATTAACACAGCATGTAGCATTTTACAATGTTACTGAGCTAAGGAATTAGCCGAACCCACCTAGTGGGACAAAAGTTTTGTTGTTGTTGTTTTGAATGAGCTAAAAATAAGCAAGCACCTATCTTGGTTGAATGATGGTTCACCATAAGATATCAAATGTTAAACATACCTTTCCTTTATTGGAAGGAATTCCTCATCTCCAACCAAAAACAAAGTCTCAACATTGTCGCTAGAGGTTGCATTAAGATCCTTTAATCTTTTTATCATGTCAAATGACATATCCATCATAATCAGCTTTTCAACTCCACCTTTTATAAAAATGGCAGCAATTAGTTCAGAAGAAAAAATCACACTCAGCAAGGCATTATCATATTCATTAAATGTCAAAAAAGCATCTTTTTGAAGTTGTCTGGAAGTTAAGCTTTATAGGATGAAAAGATTATGTGTGTATATATATATATATATATATATATATGTATATATATATCAAGGTTTACCGTGCCGTGCCGTTTCGAGTTTCGGTAAACTCAGATCTCGAGACGTGCCGACCGTGCCGAATCGTACAATTATATAAAAAAATATAAGATTTATTATATAAATAGTAATAAAAATTAAATAACAAGAAGTCTCATTCATTTGTTAAAATTCAAAGCACATATTATATATTATTACCACATTGAGTGTTGGTGTGGTTGATATCGACGAAATCTAAATCATATAAATTTACTCCGTGCTTTGTTTGAAAATAATATACCCACATATCCCATGAATAAATATGATGATACTCATTATTAAAAAAAAATAAAAAATAAAAAATAAAAAAACGAAATTTGCCGACCGAAACGGTCGGCACGGTCGAGACGGACACACGTGCCGACCGAAACGGTCGGCACGGGTCGAGACGGCCGAAACGGCCGAAAAACAGCCGTTTCGGCCGTTCCGGTGCCGCCAAAGTGGCGGCACCGAGACGTCTCGGTCGGCACGACGCGTGCCGACCGAGACGTCAAACCATGATATATATACATATATATATGTATATATATATATATATATATATACATATATATATATATATATATATATATATATATGTATAACAATTATTCTCCTACTACTAAAACGATTCTGGTTAGAATTCCATCAGTTGTTTTTGCAATTCCAAGATATTCTAAACTCTAACTGATTTGATCTGGAACAAAAGAACTTATTGTAGAACAATTTTAATATTTTCTAATATGCTTTGACCATCAAAAACAAAGTCTTAATATTGGAAGGAATTCCTCATCTCCAACCAAAAACAAAGTCTCAACATTGTCGCTAGAGGTTGCATTAAGATCCTTTAATCTTTTTATCATGTCAAATGACATATCCATCATAATCAGCTTTTCAACTCCACCTTTTATAAAAATGGCAGTAATTAGTTCAGAAGAAAAAATCACACTCAGCAAGGCATTATCATATTCATTAAATGTCAAAAAAGCATCTTTTTGAAGTTGTCTGGAAGTTAAGCTTTATAGGATGAAAAGATTATGTGTGTATATATATATATATATATATATATATATATATATATATATATATATATATATGTATAACAATTATTCTCCTACTACTAAAACGATTCTGGTTAGAATTCCATCAGTTGTTTTTGCAATTCCGAGATATTCTAAACTCTAACTGATTTTGATCTGGAACAAAAGAACTTATTGTAGAACAATTTTAATATTTTCTAATATGCTTTGACCATCAAAAACAAAGTCTTAATATTGGAAGGAATTCCTCATCTCCAACCAAAAACAAAGTCTCAACATTGTCGCTAGAGGTTGCATTAAGATCCTTTAATCTTTTTATCATGTCAAATGACATATCCATCATAATCAGCTTTTCAACTCCACCTTTTATAAAAATGGCAGTAATTAGTTCAGAAGAAAAAATCACACTCAGCAAGGCATTATCATATTCATTAAATGTCAAAAAAGCATCTTTTTGAAGTTGTCTGGAAGTTAAGCTTTATAGGATGAAAAGATTATGTGTATGGATATATATATATATATATATATATATAACAATTATTCTCCTACTACTAAAACATGCTGGTTAGAATTCCATCAGTTGTTTTTGCAATTCCGAGATATTCTAAACTCTAACTGATTTGATCTGGAACAAAAGAACTTATTGTAGAACAATTTTAATATTTTCTAATATGCTTTGACCATCATTCGCAAAATTTGAAACATTAACGGCATAATATATAAGAGTAAAAAAAAAACAAGTTACACCAAGAAAGACGAAGATGTAAATCCTTCGAAGATATATAAAGTTATAAACATAATTTTATTTAAATAATCACTCTTCAAGTGATTCAAAAATTGGATCATATTTTTCCAAATTGAGCATGTTATACTATTTAATCTTACAACATACATGTTGCAACACTAAATTTGGCTTATAATATGTTTTTACGCCCTCTGTCACATCAACTTGTTTGCATTTTAAATTAAAAACTCAGTGCCTGTGTATATATATATTTATTGTCATTCTCCTTTACCACTGAGTAGTTTTTGTTGCTGTTATTATTCTCTTACTGGTCATAGTCAAGTGAAAATCCTAGCGGTTCACTTTTTCATGTATTGAAACTTTAATTCAAAATCTAAACTAGATGTAATTTTGAATGAGTATATCAAATTTCAAGTGATTGATCAGGTATTTTTCAAACCTGAACATGTTATATCGTCTACTTTGTGCATATCATACCTCACAACCTACATGTTAAAAACACCTTAAATTCGGTTTGTGGCCCTAGTCACATCCACCGATCTGGATTTCAAAATTTAAAACTACGATCATATAAAGCCAACTGATAGGATACGAGCCAAAACCCTATTGGTAGAAAGTTAAACCTACTATACATATATATAAACCAAACACCATATTGGAAATATTTTTTAGACAAGTTGTTTCAAAGAAAGTATCCAAATTAATAGCAGCTTCTACAACATTAAAAAACACATGACAAGATAAGAACTCATTGTTTCAAAGAACAGCAATATGGTTATGACTGAGATAATAGCAAAGCAACTCTGACACAAGTGTTAAGACCAAAACCAAGTAATTTTCAAGGAATTACACACTAAAAGTGCATACACATAATGCAGAATAGTTTGTCTCTGATGTTACAGAAATCAACAAGCTAAAGCATACTTTAAAGAATAGGAAAAGTATACCATATAAAGGGGGACAATACAAAATGAAAGTCATATGAGAGAGCCTCAAGCAATACCAATGAACGATTTGGATAATGGAATCTCACCACGTCCACGTAAAAGGCGCTTAACAGGCGCCAAGGAACCTCCTAAACAAAGTGCCGTAGGAAATGTTCTCTTGCAATCCTGAGAGGAATACATATTAAAAGGACATGAATCCAACGCAATCTGCTGTGTAGCAGCAAAACAAGGATTAGATAAAGGGTTCATTCTGAACCACTGCAAAACCTCACCCTGTCCTCTTGTAGTAAGACAACCCTAAGGAAGGTGGATTTTCTAAGTAGATAGTGGGGTGAAAAAAAGTTACCAGCACCTTAGACGATCTACCTGAAGTCTAAAACTACTCCCACAAACGTGCACATTTATGGAGATAGAGCACCAAATGAATGACATGCATCTTCTACTTAGCATACCATGCATTCTACATTTACCAAATTCAATTACATTATACAGTAACATATAAAGCATGATAAGCACATACCTGTTAGGTATTATTCTGATTTCTGACATGATATAGATGAAATATTCATATATTTGGAGCTAAACGTGCAATGTTTCAATCAACATATGAGGGTTTTTGAAGTTATGCTTGTTGAATCTTGTTAAATATACAAGCAAAAGTCACTTTTGACACCTGAACTTTGTGGAAATGAAACTTCATAGCGCCAAATTTTTAAAAACTCATATGGTGACCGCTCAAGTTCTAAAAGGACCTCCGGTAACTTTGTTGTTAGACTTTGCCATTAATGTTTGAACTACAAATATAGCAATACAATGTAAAAATCTATTATATTTTATTCTTTTCTTTTTCTATCATCGCCAGGTTGTCACACACAGTTGTTCCTCGAGCTGGACCAGAGGCAACAAGCATTGTCATCGTATATACAGTCTAGTCCATGTGTGTGGACTAATTAAATGCACGGAACATGGGTGTTACAATAGTCCAAGGGAAACCACTAATGCCACAAGTAAAGGAGTTATGGGAGTTACAGAATTCAATAGATGACATTAGGAGCAGCTTAATGAGTAATACTAAATATGTAATTCATTGTATATCGGTTACAAGTCTGTAGAAACTAATATATATAGGAACTCTTGTAGAGAGCATATCTTCCTTGGGGTAACAGAACGATTGCTCCAAACCTTCTTGTAGTGTTAAGGTTAACGTACTCCATTGAGTCCATTCCACCGACGAGTATGGGGCTAGGTGCAGCATGAATGATGGTCAAATTGCTAACCCATGACAAGAAGTATAGGAGCTTAGATTCATGTCAATGCCATCATACAACAAGCGCTAGGTGACTGTGGAGAATCAGCAAAAGAAGAACAAGACAGGTCCAGCGACAATAACAATAGCAATCTTAGATAACTGGCACGAAAAGCTGGTGGAAAAAAGCAGCGGAAGTCGAACACGCACTCGAGGAGATAATTGACTCAAACAACAGTATGGAGGCTCGCATGGTGGCAGCACTCAACAAAGTCGTGGGCGACTGCCGCGACTCACAACAGCATTTTTAATGAAGGCACAAATAGAGACATACACATGGAGAACCATGAGTTGCGGGACAACTTGTGTGGAACATGTCTGGGACGGGCTTAAGGAGGGATATTATAGGAAGGCTCGAGCTAAGAGGCAGCTAGAAATGGTGGGCGACTTGTGCAACCGGCGAGACGTGTAAAGGCGCCCAAGCAAAAGAGGTTCAATGGATGGTGAAGTACACGGGACTTCAACAACTTTTTGTACACATGAAGAGCTACTTTAATGTGGTATTTTTCTTAAACATGCTTCAAAACTTCGTATAGTATCTCTTTTTAGGCGATATCGCGACAAAGTGTTGGCGAAGAGTGTGCAACGATGCAAGGGAGAGGCGGCAGGCCATCACCACCTGGCAAGCGTCACTCAAGATGCAATTCTAGCTAGACAATGATTCAAAGGAAGCTAGGTGAAAAGTAAGTCATCTCAAGTAAACCATTACTGTTTGCGAGTATGAGAAGGTGTTCACAAAACACATTCAAAATCCCATATGTCGATCAAGGCACTTTGTTTGCATTTGCTGGATGATCTGAACAACAGAGCTCAACTAGAGCTTAAGCAATGAAGAGTATAGACTCTAGCGGTTGTGTTTCGCAAGGCAGAGTCTTTGATCAAGTTCGAGGCATTTGGCAACGAGGAGGAAAGTACTAACAATATCAATTACGGCAACGGTGGGGAAGAGAACACCACCAAGGACAGGAAAACTGTAAAAGAGGCTAAGGCTCAAACAGAGCCGTTTAGAAAGTCGGAAGTCATATAAAGGTTGCCACATTGTTGGTAAAGGAGGCAAGCTGCAAGAGCTATAGAATAACTCCGTTTAGTACGACCATATGGAGTTTGTACAATAATTAGGAAGGAGGTCACAAAGGATAGAAGTTCACAAAGATTCAGTTGGAGGCCAGTCAATTAATACGCTTATTAACAAGGGCACATGCAATATCCTTATGGAGGATCAAGTTGCTGCCAAATTGGGGTTCGTGGTGTATCAATTTGAGAAACGCATGAAGGCATCAACCCAAGGTATAGTTTTGTCCATAATGCAGGTATCAAAGGGATTTGAGAGAGTCATAGCACATTAAAGTAATTCACTCGTTGCAAAGGGCAACCGAGCCACGATGGGGCAGCGCTATTCGAAGATGGGACGAGGGCATCTCTGTTTTTGGCGGGGAAGAATGTCACATAGTGAGGTTCCTTGCACGCTGGACCCTAGCCAACCAGCATTCTCACTGTACATGCTATCTAGTCAGTGAATCTGGACTGATTAAATACGTAGAGCATCAATGATCGGAAATTACATCAGTCCAAGGTACACCACTAATGCCAAATTATACGAGTTACCGTAGTTACAGAGTTTAATAGGCGACGCTGGGAGTAGTTCAGTATGTAGCATAAATATGTAATTCGTGGTACAACATATCCTAGTGTGTAGGAGCTTGTATATATAGCGTTTGTTATAGAGATCATAGGCACCTCTCATTCTATATATTTTTTGGGTAATAGAAAGAGAAATCCCTTTAAATTCCTTATCTTATGTGATAAAGTATTAAAGCTGACCTAGTCCATTTCGTCTATGAGTTCAGGGCTAAGTGTCGCACATGTCCTTGTCGAAATATTGACCCATGACAACGTCAGTTAATAGTGAAATATGACAGCAATATTAACTAAGATCCCTTTTATAACTTAAGAGTTATCAGAAAAATTTTAACTTCAAGGTTATGTAATTTATTTATAAATGTTAGGGATAAAAACAGACTTTTACCAAATATACATAATAAATATAAAAGACACATTGATAGAAAAAGGCAGACCTTTTATTTCATACAACTCCTAAAAAATCATAAGCTTCCCTTATTAACTTCTACATGACCACACAATCTCTAACAAAAAACTCATGTCCAATTAGTTTAGGCAAAAATCTGCTTAGCCCCTCTCAAAAAATTTTAATATCTGTTTAGCCCCTTTGTAAGGTCGACATTCACTTATACCACTGAACAGTTACAGCAGTATACTGATGCAATTACAAATGACACTATTGGAGTATATGCATCACAATACCATACGATGAAATTGTTCTGAAAAAAATACCATCGTATCAAATAACAATAAACCGGGGATTGAACCAGGTTAATTCTATCGTAGTACTCAACGGATTAAATTACACTACTCTAGAAACGTATCCCGGTGATTGTGGGTAAAAACTGAAATGATAATTTACGGTGGGCATAAATGATAACCAAAACTCGTCGATGGATAGAATCATAGAACTCATATTCATCTATTAGTTTACTGCAACAAACACAATTGAAATTTTGTTTCCTAAAGAATAGATAAAATCACCTCCAATCGATCGAGGAGATTTTCGGCAATAGAATCAACGAGTTTATCCTTGTCAGACATCAGCCACGCGGCTCGGTCCCTCTTCCATTCCATTCACAGCGGGTTCAAACAGAAAATAGTAAAATTACAGAAAAAATCAAGTTAGAAATAAGATCATATTAAAAACGTAGGACCTTACCTGCTTCCGCTTGAGATCGCGATCGAAGACTTTCACGCGGGAGCTTTGAGTATCTTCGCTGCCGTCGCCACCGGAGGAAGAGTAAAGGACGGTAGGGAGGAAACGGGAAAGGAGTAGATCCGACCGTTTAGAGGTAAAACTTGCGGATTCTCTGGCGATCCACCGTAACGCCGCTGCCATCTCTATCTCTCTCTTCTTCCCGCTCCGCTACTGCTGCTCATAAGTAGCTTTGTAGACACAAACTAGATAAACTAAACAATTTTTAACATAATTTTATTATGGAGTTCATTGTATTATTTATATATTTAATTTTTAAAATCAAATTTCATTTCAAAATTAATAAATTAGGACTAAATTTGTGTCATTTTTTTAAGGTAATAATTCAAAATATTTTCAACATACATCGGAATATTTCACTAATACAGTTTTTAACCTTCTGCCTGGACCGTGGTGACGTAATGAAATTTTGGACGCACATTATTGCCACATTTTTTTCAATCTTTTCTTAAATATTTGAAAAATTATGTCCCGTATTGTAGTATGCGAAAATTTGGACTCATGAGCGATAATTTATGAGCCAAGTTAGCTACCTTCCAAGGACAATTCTTGTCAAGTTTATGCAATACTTTGTGGTACTCCGAAATATTATTGTTGAATATTTTCTTAAATTGTTGTTTATTTGGTCATGAATTTTGGCGGCAAGATCGTAAACAGTTAATACTAAAGCTATGATTGTATAAGTATTAATTGACTCTACCAAATACATATATTTTTAAATTCGTTAAAATTTTGAAGTTTCGACATTTATTTGAATTATGAAAAAAATTTGAGTATCAAAATTGTGAATCTTATCAAAATTTATATTTGAGCTCGATATTTTTCAATGGGTAGTAGTTTATAGCATGGAGGGGGCACGAAAAAAAATACGAAACTATGTGAAAAATACGTTTTTCCGTGTGTGAAACGTATTTTACACACAGAAAAATACGTTTCCTATATGGTTCTGTATTTTTTTCATGCCTCTCTCCGTACTGCAGACTATTTTCCCGCGACCAAATAGAAAGAGTTTTGATATAAAAATAATTTTGCCATCTTTAGGGAAAAATTTCAAGAGCTCTCATTTTTATCCCTAAATTCCTCCAAGAATCATAGATGTTCTAGATTCTTTTTCCAGAATAAAGCTAGAATAAACTTAGTAATAACTTACGAATTAAAACCATAAATAAT
This sequence comes from Xerophyta viscosa, assembly GCA_002076135.1. NCBI lineage: Eukaryota > Viridiplantae > Streptophyta > Magnoliopsida > Pandanales > Velloziaceae > Xerophyta > Xerophyta viscosa. The sequence goes on along the minus strand of MJHO01000178.1, from coordinate 161,661 downwards.
TCATCCTCATTACGTACTTATTCTTAAGACAGTTCTAGAAAAGAATCACGCTTCTGAAGTAAAATGAGTGTGACTCTCGATTGAGATATGCACCGCTCAAAACTGAAGTTTATAAATCTTCAGATGTCTTTTGAGATAAACGTCCAGATCTTCTAACATTGCTCTTCTCAGGACATAGTTCAGGCTAGGAAGCACGAACACGTTAAATTACGTCCCCATGTAGTGTCCGATAAATATACATTACGAACACGACTGGACATATGTCGAACATGTTAAAAAGTATCCGAAAATTTAAAATTAAGAAAAAAATTAATGTATCACAGACGTGTCTGATTTTTATTTGGATTAATTACGTATCAGCTCCTATTTTCAAGGTGCTTTGCACAACCCCTGGACGTGGCAACGCACGTACGTCGCCACGTCGTCACGTTTGTCCGTTTTACGATGGCTGATTTGAATGTTTTTGAAACATTAGGGCAGATACACAACTCTCCCTTTTTTTTTATTTTTATTTTTTAGAGAATTTTTTTTTGAAAAATAATAAAATTTTTTTCAAAATATATGGTAATAAGTAATCAATATAGTTATGTACTCAATATAATATTTTTCTTATTTTTGTTAATAGAATCACTCATACTGTTTAAAATTGTCCAAAACCGTAAAATATTATATTATAAATAATTTTATTATGAGATGTTATTATATTTTAATATATTCAAATGCTTAATATAATTTTTTTAATTAATTTTTTTTTATTATTGCGTTCGAAACCATACTCGTATTCTACTTTTTTGAAAATTATTGTACTGCATGTCTATACCGTGTTGTCTTCCTGCATCCGCATCCATGTCTGTGCCTCCTAGGTTTCAGATATCAAATTCGTACTATTTTTCACTCTTTAGAGGTGGCAAAATATTGCAGTGATAGTATAGATTTCAAGAAGTTTTTTTTTTTTTATGGATACGACTTTTCATATCGTCAATTGCTGAATGCAACGTTGGCAGACACGTGCATATGCGCCCCTTGCGTATGATTGGGTACTCCTTAGATGGGAGTGTCCACCATAGGAAGCTAGACGGAGACAATTAAGAACAGATCTTTAACTCTAAAAAACATCTGGATCCTAAAAAAATGTCTCAAACTCATACGTTTAAAATGAAATAAGCTAAAAAGCATGTAGAGAATGCTGAGCTTTCAGTGCAGTCTCATCGCCAACAGGAACGAGATGATGTAGAGCAACTGCTAGCTCTGAAAAAAGATACTGTACTATGGACACAAGCATATGCTCTCGTTTTTCGTTTCTCAAGAAAAAAAAAGTAATTTTATTTTTTATTTTGTTGAGATAATATATTTTAATAGTTCCGAATTTCGATGGATATAAAAAACGCAATTATATGGGCACATTTGGGTGTATGCAGCTCACAAATGGGCGACTAAGTGAGAGCAGGAACGGGGAACTGCTTAGTAGATTTGCATTGACGGTGTATTGCTTTGTCAACATACATTGAAAACTATGGCATATTCCTTTGTCATCATCTTTTACGGCTTTCGAACAGTTCTTTTTGAACTTCTCGATCCTCTTTTTATGGGACTCATCTCTATTACACCACATCCTCACATTTTTGTACATGGTCGTATTTCATAGCCCAAGATTCTTATCAGTAGAGTATCGCAGGTTTTAACACCGACTTACGATTGTATTTTTTAAGTGATATCTTTTTTTAATTCTACATTGTTCCGTATAAATGATGTAAGATACTTAAAAGTGCTCGCTATTATACCATCTCTTAGGCTCCAATACTCGCTACCTCATCATTGTTATTTCTTTCCGTGCCAGATTTACATATACTGCGGCATAGATCTGCTCAATCAGACGAAAACTGTGATTCCCATTATTGCTCTCCGAATTTTTCAAGCTTTCTGTTTGCACCTTCTCCTGGCACATGCAGAGCTATATACCTTGATGCTTAGGCTGTAATAGCACACTTAACAATTTTTTATAAGAGTTCCCAATGCATCAGAGAAGCAGTCATGTATTTTACCATTCCAGTTCCATAACGCGTTGAAGCCCACCCCGTGAATCATATCACGACCGTAGAAATGCAGATGTCTTGGAAGACCTGTTACCGAAAAAATGTAATGGGAGCACGGCAGGGTTGAATGTAAAGAACTGTGTGAAGACGGAGGATATCTTAATGTAAATTGAGGCCTGATATGGGCAGACATTGAATAAAAATATAAACAAACAATTAAAAGATAATTACAATTGAGGAATAATGAAATATTACAGAGCAATATACAAAGCAAATTAGTAGGTATTTACAGGACAGTGTTAATATGAAGGGCTTTTAGTAGTGCTGTGGCCATCTGCTTAACTAGGACTTGACCTTGACCTCCGGACCGCTGCCCATCTCTTCGTTCTTCAATTAAATTCTGGAGTTTCTGAGGAAGATCATTCTCTACTATCAGTTGCTTTGGACGAGGATGATGCTCGTAAACAGCCTGCACCAACAGATAAAAGAAAAATTAAAAAAAAAAAAATCAATTTTGAGATGGCTATCTCCTCCATAAGCAGAACAATTATGACCAACCTTTATTAATTTAAGCAGATTGAGGCGAGCAATAGCATCTTGATGATCAAGCTTTGCAATGAGTAAAGTAGTGAGTCCACTTGTCGCCATCGCAGTATTTATTCGTGATGATTTCCTGCATGACGACAGTCGTACAAATTAATATGTTAATAAGAAACCTCATATGTACATGGAATATGGTAGTGTAGGCAGCTGCTTACGTAATGATTTTCAAGAACGGCTCCAGTATTTTTACAAAGTACTGTTCTGGACAGTTCTGGAAATACTTGACTAACTTTTGGATCGCTTCCTTCTTCAGAAGTGCTTGTTCTACTTTCTTATGGTCGTTGTCATGAGCCAAGCACACCGCGATCGAATCCAATGCAGTGCCTGCCCACGCTTCGTCTTCCAATAGGTTCAAGTATACATCCAAACCACCATGGGCCCTCAGCTGCTCCCTCGAGTTACGGGACGCGTGGGCCATGTCGCACAATAAAGGAAGTGCATACTGCTTTAGCGGTGAGTCGGATTGGATAAAGTTCATAAGATGTGGAATAATTCCATTTTCAGCTGCTTGTTCCTGTCTCCTTTTGTTAATCTTGCAGAGGTTGAAGAGTGCGTTAAGGACCTGCAAAATGAAGTAGGAATAATTTCATTAGGCTGTCGCCAAACTAAGAGAAGGCACCGAGCACTGTTAAAGTCACGGCATTATCAAGGTTAACCATGAGTCCAATGGGTTAGAAATTGGACTTTTTGTACTATGCATCTGGAAGGAGTATAATAGAGAAGAATAAAGCTTGTTGCACCAAATGCATCACCAAAATTTTCACCCAAGAGACAAAAAAATTCTTAGAAATTCTAGTAATCCGTGCCCCCTCCTGCAAGGGCACTTTGCCCGAAATTTTTTTGCAAGCTGTTGGGTTGATGGGTGAAAAATTTGGTGGTGCAATTGGTGGCAGTAGCATTGCCCAATAGAGAATAAGCCCTAAATGGCCCAATGCACCCTAAGCACGGAAGCAAACTTAGAGGCTAGCAAGCATAAACAAAATATTGCAATTGGAGAAACCAACTGTCGTAGGAATAATAACTATGCCGTACAAAAAAATGCAGGTAGCAAATACAGCGACATTATACTCCATCATGCATCACAAATCATTTAAATTGATGCTAATTTATTACTCACTTCATGATGTATTTGAGATATCAGAGGCCCATCACGGAGTTCAAGATTTGGTATTAAATGTTTAATTGCATCCGCACGCTGGAGACTTTCTAAACAGTTCGGGTCCGTCGAGAGATAATTGATGCACTTCAGTATCTGCCAAATTAAAGCAAAATAGAAAATTAAAAAACAAAAGAACCGACTAGTTACCAGTAGCAAGTATCATTACCATCATCATAGTTAATGAACAAACCTTCAAAAGAATTGGAGGTTCTATCTTGTTGAACATCTGGAATAGCCTGCTTAACAAACTTTGACTACACATGTAGGATTTGGCACTACTATCAGCTCGTGCAAACTCTAAAAGAAGATCAGCAACCTTCTCAAGATACTCTCTTGCGACATCAGCGTTCCATGATGAGACCATTTGGGACAATAATCCAGAGGATGTTGTGCTTCCTGGCCTTGCGTTTAAGACACCAGAGCCTGACAGAACACCTGATGCTGTTTGAGATGCTATTCCAGATGATGAAGTGCCTTCATTGTAATTAGATGACACCACTGATTGTGTTATCTTCCTACTTGTTGCTCTGCTTGAGGGCTTCGTATTGGACTCTAGATTAGCGATTTCTCTTCCATGTCGAGAAACCTCTGAGAATGGTTAAAAATGGACATCAATATAAGTGCTGTGCAAGTCAATTCTAAACCAAATTGCCACGAATATGAAATGCAGCGAAAGCTACTGAACAGAAGCATAGATGAATGGAGGCAAAGTTATTCAGTGGTTCAACCACTGTAATCGTTACCATTGACTACCTTTATAAAAAGGACTCCATAAAGCATCCAACAAACCGGCAGTATTAAAGTATTTGCAAATGCTCAGCAGATCCAAATTAGAGCTGATTATACACAACAAATGCATCATACAATTTCAAAAACAGCACAAAAGTGGGCCGGCTACAGGCAAAGTCTTTCCCCATGATAACTCAAAAAAAAAAAAAAGAAAGATTTCAAGAACAGCACATCAATAAACCGACATTAGCGTTTATGAACATACACCAGATTGTTTAAGTAATTTTAGAGAAAAAGGTAGACCTAACTGTTAAACACTTTCCCCAGAACCTAAACCAATAAGAGAGTTTTTAAAAAAATTAAGATTTTTTATTTGTAAATTATCCATATACCTATATACTTAATTAGCAGAGGCATATATAAACAGATAACTGTTCTTATTTCACTAGGAGGGTTGCTTAGGAGATGGTTTGGATTAACCCAAAACATAGACAAGGATTAACTGTCATGAGTGTTCTTCTATCAAAGGATCGTGGTAATTGTATATATGAATATCAATAGTTAATTCCTTACCCGCAAATTCTGCCATTAGAAAATCGAGCTCTCCATTGACTTTCCTTTCTGTAGAAGCATGTAGAAGAGGAAGTATACTTTCATGCCTCTCCAGTCCAGAAATATGACGAACATAGTCGAGCTGACCAGAAACATTGCGAGAAGGTGGTTCTTTTTCCAATAAGCTCAATAGCGGCCTTATTTGATCATTATTATTAGAGCCCAATGCTGAACCATTCAATGTGCTATCAATATGCTTTGGAGGTTTATCAACGGAACTTCTAGCAGCAGAAGTTTGTGGCCTTTGCTGGTCCATCCTATGCAAGTGTTCATGATCTTTCGAAGCCGAAGTTGGGCTAACTCGGTTTATAAGTTGTGTAATATTTTCATTTCCCGAGTCCAGAAACTTGGAAGACAATGAAGACTCCAATACAACATGGCTTAGTTGAATCTTATCCGCATCTCCTGAAGAATGTCCGGAATCCAACTGATTTACATCTGGTCTCCGAGATTTTGAAGTTGAGGAAACCACTTCAGTATTTCCAACAGATAAAGGATGAGAAACTTGTGGATCTGACTGCTGAGAAACCAAACGGTCCAGTGGACCAGATCTTTGTCGAAGGTTTGAACCATTTTGTGGAAGAGAACCACCAGTGCTAGATATAGATGCCAATCGAGTTGCCTCATTCAAGCTGTGAAGAGTGTTTACAAGCCTTATAAGTATACCATTTTTAGCAGCAATCCGGCAGAAGTCATTTCTTCGAGTTGCATGCTGAAGTTTAAAAACCTGCCACATGCCATCTATGGCAAGATGCACCATTTCCCTGAGGCAAAAAGAATCAGTTGGTGGAAAAGCATCAAATAGGTTCTTAGATGATATGACCACATAGAACCAAATCTAAGCAATTAAAAATACAGATAAACACCTGTACTTTGCATAATCAGGTTCAAGAAATCCCACGAGAACTGGAATACCACGGCAGGCGATAAACATTTGCAATGTCGTAGTGCTGGTTGAAACAAGAAAATGCTTCAGTTTTATTATCAAAAGAAAGACATGTATTCGCTGAATTTGTTGGTGAGACTGGAAACCTGGATTGACAAAGCTGTTGAATGAAAAAGGCAGCTTGCATACGGATTTCTCTAGGCCGATCAGGGACTGCAAAGCCCATCACAACTGGTATCTGGCACCCAAACAACATTTATACAACGCTGAAAAAGCTCATAAAAAGGTCATTAAAAGAAGTCAAGGATACACAACTCACAAGGCCAATGAGGCAAGCATTTTCCTGGAAACTAATGTTGTCCTTGACCAGTTGATTGATGATTTGGAGTACGGAGGATATAACCTGAGAGGATACCAGAAAAAGTACCATTCTAATGAGCATACATGAAGTTTGAACGTAAACTCAGCATGGCAAGAATGAAGTCGACAAGGGAAGCATTTTTGCTAGAAATGTCTATGTCATCACAGGGTAGAACATAAATGCAATGAATTAGATGACAAAGACTCACTAAGCCAAAGCAAGGAAACATACACGGGGTTTAGGTACTTCAAGAAGCTCCATAAGTGGCAGAAGACCATGCTGGGTCATAAAAACATGCTTCTGCTCTGGACGGTGAATGAAGAAAGTAATAAGCTTCTGACATGCGGACAAAATTACTTCTTCAGGCTCTTCTGGTTTCAACAATGCAACAACTTTGCTGAATTCCACAGACTACATTAAGAAGAAAAAGGGCTTTCTTTAAACATGCTGAAGTAAAAGTGATCAACAATCAGACGATACATCATCTGATCAGAACAATACAAAATAAGATCATTACCAATAGAAAATAAGGCAATTAAAAAAGGAGAAGCATATCTAAAGCATGTGAATCATATCCAAAGCATATTCCAAGAATAGCTTTATAGTTCAAATCAAATTACAAGAAAAGCTGGACTATCAGAACAATATGCAAGTGCATATGAAAAGAAATTTAAATGTGGTACAGGGCATTGCAAAGGACAGAGAATCATGGATATATGCAGATCAAAAGAACTAGAAATGCTGCTACTAAAGACAGAAAGCAACATCCACAAGAGTATAGAAGGAAGAATTTTCAAGTAATCTCAATCACAGAGCCCAACAGGGTAGAGAATAAGAAAATTGAAGGCTCCTGTGAATCCATGAATGATTGTATTGGAAAGGAGAACGCTTTGACGAGTGTGTGGCTCAAGAACATAAACCCAAAGAACATTGGCCATCCTTGTGAGCTACCGAGTCCAAGGTCAATGAGACAATAACAAACTCATGAAACGGCCTAGGACTGACAATAAACTTCTCTACAAGTTTGTGAGCACATACATATACACGCTGCCACGAAGTTTGTAGCTCATTTTACTAAAATGCACATCTCCTCCATGTTCAACATAATGAATCACCTAAAATCCCCGGAAGCAAAAGCACGGACCAGGAGTGAAGCACATAAACACCAATAACCTAGTAATGCTCGTGTCATAGTGAACAAAAAATTACAACAATCAAAACACGTCTTTACAGATGCTTTATTCCTTCTGCAAGAAAGCACAATCGTATAACTAATTTTTGACAGACTTTCTAGATCATATAAAGGTTAAGACTTAACACCTGAACGGGTAAAAAATTATCTGGTGGCAAATTTTCATCAAATACCTGCCAATAAAGCAAGCAAAGGATTAACAAGGCATTGAATTGAACATAAAGTGCAACACTACAATCATGACGGCCAGTTGCAGCATGATCAAGTCCAAGTAAATATATTTTAACGACAAAACACGTGCCAGACTGTCAATGTCAATAACATCCTCTCTTAAAGCACCCATCATCGACTCAAGGAGAGGTCCATTTTGTTGTCCAGCTTCATTTTCCATCCTTTTCTGAGTCAGAGATTCTTTAAGAGTCTTGGCCAAGTTACCATTCCTGTTCTCATATGCACCTCCTTGTCCCATACCAGAAGTCGACGCCTCGGCTTGATTATGCTGGATCCTATCCAATGGCTGAAATAAATCATCAAGGGAAGCATCTCCTGGTGGGTCACTAAATTTACTAAGTTCTGAAGCTATAGGTACGCCTGGTGGCCTTACAACCTAAACATGAACATGAGAAAAGTTTACAATTAGTGAATCAGAATAGCAAAGTAATGCTAAGGAACAAAAGCCAGATGAGATAGGATAAAAGCAGTACTAGATCAACATAGAAAAGCAATACTAGATCAACATAGAAAATGCAGCCAAGGAGTTTACAGATATGACTTTGATAGTTTGTATTAATGTGATTGGCATCTCTCTAGGAAGAAATATCACCATAAATGGTCAAAAGTAAAACAAAAGGTTGTATTAAACGAACAAAAGGTCACCTTTTGAGAATCAACTTTTTCGATTCTTGATCCAAATGAAAATAAATCATTATCCCCATTTCCTGACACGTCAGCAATATCATCTCTTGTACCATTTTCATTTTCTCTGCCAGGTTCTACGACATTTGAACCATCATCTGCAGACATCTCACCATTAGATTGTCTTTGTGGACTAGTATGGGCAGGTTCTATAGCAGATAACAATGATGGCTTTTCATGAAAAAACAATGTAGGGTCTTTAGCAGTAAGCATATAATCTTTCACATCATCAAACTTTCTTGAGGAAGCCTCCACGGATACATTTTGCTGAATGTTATTGCCCCCATCTGAGCCATTTCTTTCCAGAAAATCAGAAGCTATCTTTTCATTCTTAGATGCTACCTGAAATATCAAGGTACATCAGAGCAATCCATCCAAAGGTGTAGACTCATGCATAGATGCATATAGTAAAGTGACCAGTATAAGTAGCACACGGAAATTTGCCTAAAGTTTCGCTGTAGTGCTCAATCTTGCACATCAAGCCATAGAGACTGACAACTGTAAATTAGGGATACCTGTTCGACATTGGCAGCATCACCCTTTGTGTTGTTTGATGTGCTTCCACCACCAGCAGTTTCCTCATCGACTAAATTTTCATCAGGCACAACAGCATCGTCGTTTATGCTCCTAAAAGATATTGTATTAGTGGGGAGAAATTGGGCAGGACGTCATTATATCTCAAGCTAACATATTACTTGCTACCAAAACACAAGGCAAAGTATATAAATGATTGTCTATGATGTTTATCTTAAGCAGAGTTAAGATAAAGGCAAGATCATCACACAATGAACATTTATCTAGAAGAGTAGCATATTCGTAAGATGTCATTTTCCTATACAAGTAATCTAAAATCTGAAAACAAGAGGACATAAGCATCCTGCTAAAAAATAGCTGAAAATGAAAATATGAAGCCATCATTCATATAAATTGTGATAGGAACCATTTTCTTGTAAAAAATGTTAAAAAAAAACAAATACTAGACACCTGACACATATACAACTATATAAGATGGGAAAATCATGAGTTGATGTTGACATTATTGTAACAAGATTTTGTGTTTTTCTTCATGAATTAAAAATATCATCAATACCTTAAGGATCCACCTGTTTGTCTAAGTGAAGATTGCAAAGCACGCCTTGAGTTTTGGATCCATGGGTGCTGTAACAATGTCTTTGCATCTGGTCTTTGCATTGCATCCTGATGATTTCTTTATATTAATAACATAGCTGGAATGTCATGAATATGAGTTTAAAGATCATTCAAACAGAAACATTCAACAGAGTACCTTTTTGAAGCATTGCCGCAAAAAATCTGTAATGTCAGATGATAAGCCATCAGGTAAAGGAGGGTGCGGATCCTATAAAAAAAAGTGTAATAGTTATTTTGGTCATCAACAAGTGCAAAAAAAAAGAAAGTGCTTCTGGAAAAGGGAAAAAATGCATCCAAAACTAAACTTCTGTACAGAACTTGGGAATTATAACCTGCAGCAGGAATTTGAATAGAGAATAGGTAACTAAGAAAACATATAGCTAGAAAGAGCTTAGAACCTTAAAACGTAATCTAAACAACTAGGGCAAGTACTCATAATCAGCTGGTGAATGTTAGAAGCCTCCACATCATGATACACCTACACTCAGAATAAGGTAATACAGTGGCAGTGTAGTCTACAGGTACCAGATACCAACCTGAACTATTCGGAAAAGTGCAGGCATCGGCTGTAGATCGTAATAAGGGGGAACACAAGTGAGCAACTCGATTACAGTGCAACCAACGCTCCAGATGTCTGATGCAGCACAAACTCCAGACATTTCGATTACCTGAGGTAGCAATATATTTCATAAGGCACCTGCAATGTGAGGGCTATAATAAAAATAAGATAGAACATAACTGAAAGCATAAATGCTGTATTCCCGTATCAATATATGTCACATGGCACCTACACTAATTATAGTGATATAAGAATTTAGAAAGTTGAGCAAAGAATAAGATGAGAGGAAAGATAAGACAACAGGGGAAGAAACAGAGAGGTAGATAGAGGAGAAGGGGGCTGAGAGAAAGACCAAAAGTAAATTCATATTCCACTCCATGTTCAAAATGGCATGAGTAAAAATGTTTATATGGAAAAGAACTACTAGTCTCTAAAAAGTCTTACTGAATAAGAACCCACTAGTTGCTACTATGTAAAACATTTATCAAAATACAACTCTTATCAAATGATAATTCCAACTGAATTGGACTTAATACATTATCAAACTTAAACCCAACATAGACTCGATTCAAACCGGCTAACTAGCTTCTCCATGCTCCGACATCATTCAAGTCACATCCAATCAAGTTTGTATAAACATACGTGTTATTCATCTTATATGCAGGTAAATGATGTCAGTACATGTTCATGCAAATCATAACTCATTAAAACTTTCGGGATCGGATATCCCATTTTTGAGTAGCCTCCAGAAGATGTTTTTCCCCTAGATTATGGTGGTAGTCTAGGAAACTATTACTTTAAAGATCATAAACAAACAAAGAACAACAAGGCCTTTTTCCTCCAGGCAAAGTCGGTTAGATGGAGCATTGCAAACCACTATTCTTTACTTAGAGCCATGTCTTCATTTAAAATCAAACAACTCTCAAGAAGGATACTTGTAATAAATTTGTGTAGGTTTAGAAACACTATATGCAGCTTTTAGCAATCATCCTGGACCCGCTAGCATCTATACTAGAAGCTACTGCTTACCAACGTATTAAACATGGTCAAAAATAGTTGGAAAAAAATAAATATGCAAGTTACCTCCGGAGCCATCCAATATGGTGTTCCAACCACTGAATGTGTATTAAGATCAGCCTCATTTAATTTAGTTGCAACTCCAAAGTCGGCAAGTTTAACAAGCCCCTGAGATTGATATAACCAACGCCAAACATTAATAGAAAATATGGCTGATTAACACAAAGGAGAAGCATATTTATTAAACGTTGCTTAAGAAAATTTAACAATGTTTGTTGCATATAAAATCAGATGGTTGTACTCAAAAAACACCTCTTGTCCAGCGAGTACATGGTAACTTCAGAAGTTAGACGTATGTCATACATGAAAAGGCAGTCTTCAACAGTGATTGTAAGCCAACATAATCATTTAATTTAAACAATATCTCAGGGAGAGTCCCACACATGCGGGATCTGGGGGAGGGTAGGATGTATGCATCCCTGCCCTAAATGAGGCTGTCTTCGAGGACCCTTAGCCTATTTAAACATCCATATCCTACTCAAAGTATTCGAAATACGAAAAAGATATCACCTTATATACATGCATTTGTTTACTGAAGTAACCGATAGCTATGACTTGTTGTTTGGTTTAAAAAAAAAAAATCACTCGTAGTGCTTTGCCAGTACACAAAGATAAAGTGCCAACATATCAGTTCATTTGTGAGCTTGTGGGACAAATGGTACCTGCTTTACTTCCTCTCGCAAGTGTGGGAAAAAAAGAAACCTACTATATAAGACCATTCCTAGAGAAAATTCCATTTCTCAACTGAGTAGTTGGCGCGATCTGCATGTCCCTAAACTATCAGATGATACATATTTCTTGAAACTTGTACTTCACACTTTTTTCTATGGACAGCAAAGATACAGGAGAAATAATGTAATTGTTTCTTGTACGCTTCAGTTATGGCTAGCATGACACACAATTGAACTACAGAAATAATGTAAATGGTTTTTATACGCTTAGATATGGCTAGCACGACACACAATTGACCTACAAACTCATAAAGGGATTATGCAAAAACAACGTTGTTCAAGGAAAACCACTATAGTAAATTTTGGATCCAAATGGCATATGATCTAGCCTAAGGAGTTATTGCCCTACACGAAAAAATATTCATGCAAACTCCAGCATATTACAGAATAAAAAATGGGCACCTCGGCAACTTTTTGCAAAACATCCTAGCAAGAGTGTGCCATTCGTCTCTGATATCCACTCTTATCCACTATGTGAGTATGTGCATAAGGCATACAACCTATGTTTCAATTTTGGAAGTTCGCATGGTTACAGCGTAGTATCAAAAACAATATACCGGGTCAAGATTAAACTTCCAGGTAACGTTCTAAGACTGATAGCCCAAACCCCTTATTTTAAGCTGCTTGTCTTGTACTAATGTCCAAGTCCTATTAATGCCAATCAGTTGCATCAGATGCAACTGCTGGATAGCAGCAAACTTCCTGATCAACACATGTGTCTTTCAGCTCTTGTTAGAGGTTAGGCTCATCCATTTGAGTATTCTTTCTCAACAAACTTGCAATTGAATTATGTAAGATAGAATCAAATTCAAGGTTAAAGACTCAAGAGACTTATGACAAACACATCTAGCTCAAAAAAAAAAAAAGAGGAAAAAATGTCAGTCCTTTGAATTCTGAAGGCCAATTCTACTTAACCAGACTAGTCCAACCGAGTAATATTCATAAGCTGTGAGCCTAATGAAACAATACATAATGACAATGAATAACATATCAAAATACGGAGAAATGACTAATGTGATTCCATAAAAATTTTGAACTAGTTAGATATTTCATAAGTGAATACAAGAAGATGTAGACAAAATCTGATAATGTGGTGCAGACAACAACTAGTCAACAGTGGATGCTTTAACTAAGCTTTCAGATAATATAGTAACAAAGAGAAACTTTTGTCATACATTTCATGACATAAACCAATAGCCAATATAACTAAGACTGATAATTTAGTTATAAGGGAAACATTTTATCAGATATTTCAAGAGAACAATAGAAAGACACAATTAAAGTAATAACGAGCAACATAATAAATTAAATGTGATTGCTAAGACCTACTTCCTCTGTAATTTATCATGATCTTGTAGCTTCATATTCACCGATTATTTTGTATCTTAAACTTAAATACTATAATTCTCAGTCAACCACCCATGAGTACAAAATCAGAGATGAGAAATTTAAGTAAGGCATATTGAGAGTAAAGAAACACATTAAAAATCACTAAAATTAACAAGTAATAGCTGGCAATCAAGAAAGCCTATGGGCCTTCAATACCACGCTTTAACTAAATAACAAATGGGTATATATCACAGAAACTCATAAAAATGTATGATGATGATGTGCATAGATGCTAAATGTAGCAAGAATCGATCAATGCAGGAAAGCACATTGGTATTACCTCTTTGGTTGTCAAAATATTTGCACCCTTGATATCTCTATGGATAACACCTTGTTCATGAAGATAAACAAGACCTTCCAAAACCTGCAAAATAAACATTTATAAACTTCCAATCAACATTAGACAAAGAAGAACACAGCTCAAATATCGTTCATGTAGATAGCAGTAATACCAGTCAGGTACCTGAGCAATATAAACAGCAACCAAAGACTCTGGGAAAGGACCGAACTTGTTGGGCTTGATAATATTAGCAAGTGAACCATTTTCCACATATCTGCATAGGCAATCATAATTGAACACATACAGAGTATAAGGCACATCGTCCAAACTAAAGCACTTCCGAAAAAGTTTGTAATATAGGGGCTAAACTTAAAAGTTGAAGGCATTTACTCTAGGATAATATGAAGGTGGGTCTTCGTCTTCAATGATCCAAGGTACTTCACAATGTTTTTATGATTCAAATTCTGCAATCACAACCGACGCGATCAGCATTTCTAACATTCAATGAGAACTTTGAAGTGTAACAAACCATCTAGAATAGCAAACTTCTACATTAAGGGAAGGGGGAGGAGAATGGGTACAGAAAAAAAGTACCTTCAACAGATCAATTTCTTGCTGGTACAGTAATACGCCACGATGGAGAAAGGTTTCAGAAAGACAAATGAAAAGACAATCAGAATATACCAAACCAAAATGCACTATTAAAAATTTTAAATCAGAATATTTCTCAACGAATCAAGTTATGACAAAGGGATAATCTGGAGATTTAAGGGTCTACCATCACGTTTGTATGAATAATGCCCATAGAAAACATAATATTATTCACAAAATTAAAGAAAGACATATGCTGAGCTAATATAAGAAATATTCACATACTTAATTTGATATTATATGCTTATACTTAGAACCACATCCAAAATACATACCCATGTTTTTGAAGCTCCAAATATTGTTGTTTAATAACAATGGTTCAGAATTTAATGAAGACGTGGTTATGGATCGTGCTGAGTGGCTCCGACAAACTCGTGTTTGTGACATGCCCTAGAAAAAATGGAATTAGGGTTATATGTTGCGGTGATGATGCTTCTTTTGGTTGTATTTCTCTATGTTGCCGCACTACTTTTTCCCTATCTATTGCTTCCCTGTTGTGTGTCTTCTTGCATTTGCTGTGCGTACTTGAGTTTTGATATCTTTTACATACTTTTGCTTGTATGCCTGCATGCTTGCATGGTTGAGTGTTTACTTTGAGTCCAAGGATCCTACGAAAATAGCCTCTTGTAGCGCATGACTGCGTACATCTTACCATCCCATATCCTGCCTAGACAGGACTGCAATGGGTTGTAGCTGTTGTTGTCACAATGGTTCAGAATTATGATGACTGATTTGGAATCCTAAAACAACAAGAGGAATCTAACTACCCACTTGACATGCCTCATATAAGCAATTTTAACTTAACGTGTCAGTTTTTGAAATATCAAGGATTAGAAAGTTTTATTCAATTGAGACTATGTGTTCTTCGAACTGTGGCGAACACAACTGCAACTATTTGGTTTACTGTATTAAGTAGAAGATTAAGAGGCCAGTAGTTGCAGAAAACATGAGCAGGAGCATAGTGGTGAAGTGATCCAAGCTTCCAGAAGGCACGTAGAAGAGAAAAAACAGTGGTACTGATAAAAATTTTAAAAAAAATTGAGACGAGAGAGCGAGAATGTGTATGTTGTATGTGTGTCTGTAAGTGAGGGAAGAGAGATCTCTTAAAAAGTTCTGCATGTGCCCCTGAAAAGTTGTGGTATTACCTAAATGACCTTTAAGCACAATCTGTGTTGAATTCTTGACAGTAGATATTTTCTCGTCTATTTTAATAATTTGACAGCTATTTACATGGGTCCTCTAGTGGCATTAGTATGCAATGTAAACAAGTCAAGAGAATGGCACACAGTCCAGCTTTATATAATTAGATGGTTCTACAAAGAGAAACAACTTTAGAAGGGAAAATACATAAATGGCTAATTTTATGAAGACATATAACTAAACGTGTTCTTACATAGTTACAACACCAACAACAAGAAGCCATTTCCCACTAACTTGAGGTCGAATCATGGTTTCTTAGAAAAACTTATTGAAATTGTCTCATCTATTAAGCCTTAAGTAAAATCATGCATAACTAACTGAAACATGCTATCCTCTTAAAGCAGTTATACATGATTCTAAGCAACTAAGAACACAAAAAGCTATGCCTTAGTAGGAAATTGAATTCGCAACTACTTAATGACTACTGATTTCAAAAAGTCCTGATCTCAAAGATGACTAAATATTACCATAATAATGTTTAGGTCTTCTTGCGGAATGTTTTCCAGTGAAACCTGCTTAATCGCCACGAAATCGCCATTGTCAAGGTCCAAGCCTTTGTACACGCGCCCATACGCCCCCTTCCCGATCTCGTCTCCGAGCATCTGAACCCACAACCAGCTATTAACTTTAAAAATCCTAAAATAATCAAATCAAGAGAAACATTATGGGAAAGGGGGAAAATGCTGACATATTTGTTGTCTAAGGTTTTGGATTTATGGACATGTGAAGAGGTGGCTGCCTGGCGCGACATCTCGTCGCCGGAGCACTAGTTTCTGGTGCAATTGTGGAGGATTCCGACGGCAGCGTAGGCGGCGGCGGCGGAGGAGGAGGAGGGCATCGGATTTGAGCACCTGCGAGGAACCGAAACTCTTAGCTGTATTTTTTTTTTTTTTTTTTTGCGATCCAGTGAGGACGCGAAAGGGAAAGGATCTCAAATGGAGGGGACCCACGAGAAATGTATTGAAACTGATAGCGTATCAGCAATTGACACGTCATCAACTTCTTGCGTATGCTGGGTCATGCTGGACACGTAAATACGTAATTCTAAGCCGGAGGTCTCGATTTTGAACTAAAATACTCCACAATGTCTAGCAATTAAAAATAAAAAAATTAATACGAATATAATGCGCTGTTTACTTTTCCTCATTAAGTTTTTTATTTTCCAAAGACATCAATCTTTAGTTTTAATAAAAAATAGAAGAACGTTTACGAAAAAACATGTTTCTTCAATTGAAACGAAGAATTGTTTGGAAATAGTCCGTTATAAATCGTTGCGACTATTAGGATTAAATAATGTTAGTTAAAGTAATTTAAAAATTTTGAAACTTTTAAAATTAAAACAATTACTTATTATTATCTCATATACCCTGTCTTTGCAGTAATTGCATGTTAATGCATCATTTGTTTCTATGGGTCTGTTTACTTCGCGCGGAACTCGGCGAACTCGCAGAACTCGGAAGTGGGAAGTGAGTAGCGTTGTTTACTTCGACTCTCGAACTCGCGGAACTCAGTTCTGAGTTCCGCGAGTATATAACGCAATCGGTTCCACCACTTCGCAGCCAACGGCTGCGAAGTGGTGGAACCGATTGCTTTTCGTTGCTGCGAGCTCTCTCGCGAACTCGCTCTCGCGAACTCGTCTCGCCCTCGACCCCCCCCTTTCTACTGTAGCTTTAGAAATTCGTCGACCGCCGATCTCTAGTCGATCTGCCGCCTCTATCCCGGCCGATAATCAACGACTGCGGGTACGACGGCGGCAACGACAGTGACGGCGGCCGTTTATTTCACCTCTCTCAGCGTACCCCAATCTATACCCTAAACCCTAAAAAGCAAATATCACCGGTCGATCTTCGCCGGCGAGGTCGAAAGGTTGGGAGTTGTTTGTTTGGAGGGGCCGATCATCTCTGGTAGTCTTCTGCTGATCATCTCTGTCCCCTCTTAAACCCTAATTTTTTTGGGGTTAGATCTCTACGTGGACAAGGTAACAATGCTAATTTCGTTGTGTTCTTTACATGTTGACTGATAATTTGTTGGATTTTTTGTACGATTTTAACCTAAAAAATTAGGGTTTGTTAGCCAAAGTAACAATGCTAGTTTTGACATGTTTTTAACCTAAAGAAAAGGGTTCGGCTGTGGTTTTTGTGCTTGCTATACGGTGATTATATTCATTTTATACAGTTGTGTATTGATGTGCTTGCTTCCTGGTTGGAGTTGGGTATGGCTTTGGGTATAAAAAGAAAATGGTGATTGGGGAATAACTGACCGTGAGGTCTTGCTGTTGTATACATAGCTGTTAATTACTTTTCTTGGTGGTAAATTTGTTTTCTTGGTGATATTCATTGATAGATGAGGAGGAAAGACATACATATGGTTGTGTGTAGTGCCGTTTATGCTGTGACGCTTACTGTGATGGGGATAATATATTTGTGCCTCGAAGATGAAGCTAGGAATATTCCTAAACAGCCATCTACCTACCGGCGCTTGCATAGAAATGCTAATCTCCGTCATATTTTGTATGGGAGTATGGATAGTTGTGTGGCGTATTTGAGAATGAGCCCACATGCCTTTTTGAATCTAGCACAATTGATGAGAAATTACAACAGTCTTAAAGATACAAGGCATGTCACCGTTGAGGAACAATTAGCATTTTTCTTGAATATTGTGGGACACAATCAAAGAAATAGGTGTGTGCGTACAATGTTCTTTAGATCCACTCGAACAGTTAGCGTGTATGTTCGGCGAGTTTTGCGTGCCATAAACGGTTTGAAGCATTTGTTTATAAAGGAGCCAAGCACAAGTGTTCACCCTAAGATAGCTGCAAATCGTAATTGGTATCCGTACTTTAAGGTATGTGTTTGACATTGCAGTAGACTTTGTAACATAAATGTTCTACCTAATTTTGTTTTGGATATTGTAGGACTGTGTAGGATTAATTGATGGTACACATGTTCCAACAATGGTCCCTATGCACCTCCAACCACGATTTCGTGGACGAAAGGGCATTACCCAAAATGTGTTGGCATGTTGTACGCCCGATATGGAGATCACATACATATTGGCAGGTTGGGAGGGATCTGCAAATGATTTCACTGTCCTTAAAGATGCGTTAAGGCGTCCAAATGGATTAAAAGTCCCCGAAGGTGACATATAAAATCTTTTGCGATAGGTGGTCTTGTATGGTTCATCATAACTTATGAGACATATTATCTCTTGGAATTATTAGGAAAATTTTATCTTGTCGATGCGGGTTACACAACAATGCCAGGATTCATTGCACCATAGAGGTGTACGCTACCACCTCAAGGAAATTGAAGGGCGTGCTCCCATGAACCCTAAAGAATTATTTAACTTCCGACACTCAAGTTTGCGCTCAACTATTGAAAGAACTTTTGCGTTGCTTAAGAACCGTTTCAATATTCTTGATAGTACGAAGCCAAAGTATTCCCTTTCAGTGCAAGTTGATATCGTGTTGGCATGCGCGGTCCTACACAACTACATTTTGGGTGTTGATCCGAGTGATTCAATTGTTCATGACCTTGAAACAATTGATGACGATGTATACGACACCCAAAATTATAGCGCACAACACAGTAGCCAACATTTGAGTCAAAGCCAACAACGAGCTGCCAATCTACAGTGGGTGGCAAGAAGGGATGCAATTGCCGAAGAAATGTGGAATTCTTATTGTTGAGTTTTAATTTATACAATGAGTTGTATCAGTTTTTTCTGTCTCCTACAAATACTTTGCGATTTATATGTTAAACCGATATTTATATATGGTACTTTGATAATATTATCTATCTGTTGGCATTTGTAGTTTGTGGGACCAATATGGAACATAGTGGTGACTCGCAAGGAACATCATCATCTGGGGGAAGACCCCCTAAGAAAAAGTCTTCTCCAAATCATCGATGGTCCACACAAGAAAGTCATGCTTTGGTTATGTTTTTAGTCGAGCAAGTTCATTTGGGCATGAAAGCCGAAAAAACGTTTAAACCTCAGGCTTTTAAGGCTGCTGCCCGTTACATAAATGCAAAATTCAATTTAAACTTGAATGACAGCCATGTGAAGAACCACTATAGGAGCCTTAAAGGCCGCCTCCGGGATATTAGGGAGGTACTGAGGCAAAGTGGGGCCGGATGGGATGATGAGAAAAAGATGGTTACTTTTGAAAATGAAACAACCAGTGATTTATTCAAGGTAAGTTGTTCATGAATGTAACATGTATTTTGCGTTGTTTAGCTTGTGTATTAACCGAACCATGTTTGTATAGGAAAAGCCCAAATTGAAATTATATATCAATCAGCCCATTGCTTTGTTTGATGAATTAGAGAAGATATGTGGAAATGATGATGTTGTCGGATCTTTTAGCAAAGATATAAACAATGACTTTGGTGGGGCTCCATACACTGAAGAAGTGCCAATGGATGTGACTGAAAATGAACAATTTGCCCATGATTCTCCTTCAAATTGTTCGCCAAGCATTCCCTCGCACACGGGTGCAGGTCCCTCAACCACTTCTGCTAGTCGGGAAAGTATTGGTAAGTCCCGAGACAGATTACATAGTGAAATTGTATCTAACATCGTCAGTGGATTGAAGGATGTTGCCGCATCCATTAAAGAGTTGAAAGAGGAGACCGTTGACCCGAAGGCACTTCTAGATGCTGTAATGGAGTTTGAAAATGACTTTTCTGAAGATCAGATTGAGGCTATATACGATCATTTGGTTACAGAGATGCGGGTAGCTCGTGGCTTTTTAGCCAAGCCTCCACGTATGAGGCGTAACTGGATGGTTAACTTTATCATGCGTAGCGCAAGTGGTTCAGGCCCTTCTGTGTGACTTCTATATCTGCTGGATGAATGTTGAATTTGCGACACTTATGACTTCTATTTAACTAACAATTATGCCTACTATAGCTAGAGCAGTGACTCTTTTGCTATATTATATTATTTGCTACAGGATGTGACTATTTGTTATATGACTATTTATGAGTAGCTGTTAAAGTGACGCTGGATGTGATTAGTTTTGCTGGCTTACTGGTTGAAACTATATAATGTTGGCATGTGGGTATGAAGTTGATGCTGGCTGTGAGTATATCTATTGCCTTCATGGCTGTTATTATATCATGCTGGCATGTGAGTATTATTCCTAGCTTGTGGTCTAGTAACCTGGCAATAGTTGATGCTGGCTGTGATTGTTGCTAACTGTGTATATTGTGCAGGCTGTGCTAGAGGTGTTATTGCTGGTTGTGGAGTACTTTTATTACTGGTGTTATTGCTGGCTGTGCATAGGTGCTAGCATGTGGAGTACTCTTTATTGCTGGCTATGGTTAATTTATACCTGTTGGCTGTGAGTATATCTGCTGGCTTTGAGTATTTATTTGCTAGCTGTGGGTATTTTATATGCTAGCTGTGAGTACAATGCCTGTGAGTATTTATTTGCTGGATGTGAGTATTTGATATGCTAGCTGTGAGTATATTTTACAGCATGTGAGTATTTCTTTGTTGGCTGTGAGTGTGGCTGTGAATATATCTGCTGTATGTGAGTATTTGATATGCTGGCTGTGAATATATCTGCTGCCTATGAGTATCTATTTGTCGGCTGTGGGTATTTTATATGCTGACTGTGCATATATCTGCTGGCTGAGACTATTTTTATGCTGGGCTGGATGTGAGAATTGCTACTGCATGTGAGTATTTATTTGCTAGCTGTGGGTATTTTATATGCTGGCTGTGCATATATCTGCTGGCTGAGACTTTTTTTTATGCTGGCTGTGAGTATCTTCTGCTGTATGTGAGTATTTATTTGCTAGCTGTGGCTATTTTATATGCTGGCTGTGCATATATCTGATGGCTGTGAGTTTATATGCTGACTTGTGAGTATTTTTTGCTGCTGGCTGTGAGTATTTTTTCTGCTGGTTGTGAGTATATCTGATAGCTGCTGGCTGTGAGTATTTTAAATTTGCTGGCTGTGAGTATCTTCTGCTGGCTGTGAGTAATTTATCTGATGGCTGTGAGTAATTTATCTGATGGCTGTGAGTATATATGCTGGCTTGAGAGTATTCTGCAGGCTGTGAGTATTTTAAATATGCTGGCTGTGAGTATATATGCTGGCTGTGAGTATTTTATATTTGCTGGCTATGAGTATATCTGATGGCTGTGAGTTTATATGCTGACTTCTGAGTATCTTCTGCTGGCTGTGAGTAAATTTTCTGATGGTTGTGAGTATTTATACTGGCTTGAGAGTATTGTATTTCTGCTGGCTGTGAGTATATATGCTGGCTGTGAGTATTTTTTATGCTGGCTGTGAACATTTATAACTGCCCTATGATTACCTTTGCTCTCTAAGTATGAGGGCATCTGTTTCGGGTACTACACTATACCATAAAAAAGTACTCACAGCCAGCATATATAAAATACTCACAGCCAGCATATAAAATACTCACAGTCAGCTTGTTGGAGCATACAGGTGTTGGTATCTAGCTTGTTCCCGCTGTATCGGTGTTGGAGCATAACTGGTGCCCACCGTATGGTGACATATAAACCCGATGATGCGCTCTGAGCATAGCACTGAGGGTTCGATGGTGAAATAATCGAGTAAATTATATTGCACGAGAATATTGGAGCCTAAATTGTTCCCGCTATATCAGTGTTGGGGTATAATAGGTTCCTATTCAAAATGCAAAAAATATTCCGATGATGTATGCTAGTTATAGCACTGAGGGGTCAAGGGTTAAATAATAAAGTCAATTAATCCTCATATACTTTTACTTGGTAATTGTTTGTTATTTTGCAGATAGTTGCTCATCGGAGTAAGGAAGGCATATTCTACGAAGTGATATTTTTTTTTAATGAGCACATGTATATTTGATAATAAACATTTGTAATATAATTTTGTTTAGTTTATGAGTATATGTATATTTGGCAATAAACGTTTTATACATTTTCATTCAATACAAAGTATCTTGTATTTTATAATTTGTGTTCCATTTTTAGCATAATAAATATTGTATCGTGTCCATTGCTTTGTATTACATAATATATAAATACATATTATGCAATATAATTTAATATATATTATAAGTAAAAATATAATATAATACAATATATTAGTTAACATTATATATTCTAATATAATATAATATAGTATATAATATAATATAAAATTGTAATATAATATTTATATAATATATATAAATATTATATAATTATAATTATAATATAGTATAACATATAGTACAATATAATAGAGTATAATATATTTTTATAACATAATATATTATAATATAATCTTTCATTTATACTATAATATAATGTAATGTATAGTTTAATATAATATATAATATAAAATAGCATAGGGTAGTATAACATATTAATAACTTCTAATATGATATAAAATTATATAAAATATGAAAAATAATATAATATAATATATTTTATTTTATTACTATATAATCTAAATAACATAAAAGAAAATATATAGTATTATATATTTATAATATAATATAATATAATATATTTTTATAATATAATATCTTATAATAACATAATTTAATATCATTATAATATAGTATCATATAATATATCACATTTAAATATTTAAAATTAATTATCTTTACAATTCAGTTCACTTCCAACGTCAAGTAAACAATGAAACTGTCTTCCAGCTTCACTTCTAACTCCAAGTAAACAAAGAAACTGTCTTCCAGCCTCTACTTCACAATGCCAAGTAAACAGAGAAACTCAAAACACCACTTCTCACCCACTTCTCAGTTCTCACAGTTCACCCACTTCTCACTTCTCACTTCTCACTTCTCCAGCTTCCGCGCGAAGTAAACAGCCCCTATATCTACATGTATTGATAGGAGAAGAGAAGGCAAAATAATCTTTTTACTCCTATTTAGAGGGATAAATTTAAGTACTGATATAACCGCGTTCTGGCGTGCCATGAAGCTCACGCAGCCTAATTAGGAGAATGAGCCAAGCCCCGAAGTAAAGGCCCACAATATAGACAACTATTTATCCGGGATAGACGTCGAAGCCTCTTGCTGGAACGTATGTTGGTAACGGTTAACTCTCGACATACGTTTTGGTAGCAACCTTGTCCGAAGTCGACATCAGCAGATTATGAGAAGTTGGACCGCCGCATTCACGCGCGTAGAAGTCTTTACGGAAAATCGAACCGACGCACTCTTTATAACTCCCAATAAAGACTCATTAAATCCAGTAGTTAATTAGCCGCGATTATTAACTATTAAATGAGGAAGTTCAAGGGTCGTTGAGCCTAGGAAAATGTCTCCCACGACAGCTATAAAATGCAACGGACAACTCTGAAAAAGGGGTTTGCTGATAAATACACCGACATACTATACTGTAAAGTGAGGAGAGAGTTGAGAGAGATTTGTATTTCCTTTTGCTTATAGTGAAATTCTTGATTCGTTGGCGTTACGTGACAGCCCGTGGTTTTACCTTAATTTCAAGGATTTTCACGTTAAAAGCGTCTACGTTTTGTGTGATCTTAATCATTTCTGACAATTATCACTTACTTGAAATCCTAGTCGTAACGGTCTTTGAACACTCTATTGATCGGTCGAGTACCAGCTCGATCAAGTACCATAAAAAATTACACATGTTTAAAACATTTAAAAAATATATAAAGTGGTAGAACAAGGATCGCCACAACCACTATTTATTATATTCGTTCAACTATTTTGTTTTTTTCCGGTTAGGCCATAAACTATAATTGTTCAATTCATTCCGATTAGGCCATATATTATAATTGTTCAACTATTTTGTTTTTCAATGGTATTGATGTAAACCAAAAGGGTTTTGTCCGGAAAACCCCTGCCTCTCCTTCATTTCCCTCTCTCCTTTTATTACTCTTCCTTCCACCCCCCCCCCCTCTCTCTCTCTCTCTCTCTCTCTCTCTCTCTTAGAAGGATTCTTGGATGTAATGGTTACACCACGTTATTCCGTATAACGGTCTAAAAAAATTATTTAGAAATATTTTTAAAAAAATTTCAACATCGAAGTTGTAAATTTTGATCAGAGCTACAACTTTTATGTTCAAAGATTTTTTCAAAAAATACTTCTAAAAATATATTTTGGGACTCCAAAATTTAACGGGTTTGAAGCGGATTTAAAAATTGTTTTAAAATCCGTTGAAACATTTAGGTAGTTTTGGAAAACTTTTGAATATAAAAGTTAGTAGATCTCATTAGATTCTACAAGTTTCATTTAGGTAGTTTTTCTAAAAAAATTATTATAAGATTTGTTATTTTTATTTAAATACGAGGAAGATATATACTGACGTGGCGTTTCATTACATAATTTTTTCTCTTTTATTATTATAATCTCCTTCATTACCATTCTCTAATTTCCAACGTGATCTCTGATTTGCTATGACTGTATTAGCTTACCATCACCTGAATTATGACAATAATAAATTGTCATGAAATAAAAATTAGACACCAAAATTCAACTTATTATTCACCAAATTATCCCAAAGATTACATATTTGATTTTATATGTTGATAAAACAAATTCTAGTCAGAATGATCAAGAAAGGGGTAATCTGTATAACCAGCAACAGCATCCATAGTGTAAAAAGTTGATCTATCATATTTGTTGAGAGGAGCATTGAGCAGGAATCTCCTTGGCAGGTCAGGATTAGCAAGGAACAGGCGACCATATGCGACTAAATCGGTATAACCATCATCAACAACCTTATTTCCCTCGTCTCGATCGTAGCCTCCTGCCGCAATGAAAGTACCTTTGAAAGCCTTCCTCATCGAAAGCAGACGATGTGGTATTTGCCGCCGGCCGTCCACTATGGCCATCCTTGGTTCCACCATGTGACAGTAGAGGATTCCAAACTTGTTCAGTTGCTCAACCTGTTAAATGCAAGACCAGAAATGTGTTAATAACTTTTTTTTTGAGATAACGAGATAAATATCATAAGGCAAATACCATATTATTAAACTAGACTCTGCGTTTTAACCACAGTTTTTAGACCATGATTAGGAAGTAAAATTTTAGATGTGCGTTACCTCCCATTGTTGATTACAAGTATAACAAACATGTAATAAACTTTCGAATATTTTTCTCAAAACTCAGAATTTTTTCCCCTGCATTGCAGTGGATAGAACTCGAAGTCATGATTGATGGTCCATATGCCCACCCAGTCACAAGTTGAGCTATCCCGTCAGGGATGTAAATAGCTTAACTTATATTATCTGTTAGGAATATTTATACACACACTCTTAATGAAAATAACCTACAGGTATCCTAAGTTCGATAGGAAATATGATCATGACATCTTAGGATGTATTTTTGAATTATTTTGGGTCAAATTTTGTGTTCAACTACCATTTTTGTAATCTAAAATCATTGTATGAGTTTACTACAACCATGTAGAGACCAAGAGCCTCAGGGTTTGAGTCCCAGCAGTCCATAAAATCAGCAAAGGGGGACAGTCTAATGCCAACTCTTTCAGCTCCAATCTCACTGACAACGGCATCCACAACTTCAACGGCGAACCTGCACCTATTCTCCAGGCTGCCACCATATTTGTCCGTACGATCGTTGGTGCTATCTTTCATGAACTGTTCTATTAGATAACCGTGTGCGCCGTGAATCTCTACTCCGTCGAAGCCTGTAGGTTTTGCGGCTTGTTAGAACATAAATAGAATACCAAAAACTGTGCATGAATAACATGTTAAAATGTATTAAATTGTGATAAAAGTCATATTGCAAAAGATTAAAGCAACAATTATGTTTTCAAAATGGCAAGATTCGAGCCTCACGCTCCCAATTAATTTCTCGAAAGAAAAGATGCTTACATTTGTGCTTCTACTATCATGTTCAGCTTATAGAAGAATTGCTTATTTCACATTACTGTTAAAAATGTCTTTTTTTTGGGGGACATATGTAAAGCTATAAGTAGATAGAACATATCTTACCAGCTTCTATGGCATTTCTGGCTGCGATTCTGTAGTCGTCAACGATGCGAGGAATCTCATTGGTTTCTAAGCGTCTTGGAGTTGAAAATTTAAGAACAGTGCCATCCAGATTTAACTGATCAGATACAGGTCTATCTGTGCTCGAGATGGGTGCTTCTCCATTGGGTTGGAAAACTGGATATATATAATAAACACAATCAACATAGGATTCACAAAGATTTATCATTTTTTTTTACTGCAAATTTAGTGTTCTTATTTGGGTGGAGATCAAGTTTCATACCGTAGTTGGAGGATCTACCGACATGCCAAATTTGGCAAAAGAAAATTCCACCCTTCTTATGAACAGCATCAACGATAGGCTTCCAAGCTTCTACTTGCTCCTTTGTCCAAATGCCAGGAGTATGCGGCAATCTGTTCAGCAGAAGCCAGAATTATGTTCAACAATATATATATATATATATATATATATATATATAATATATATATATATATATATATAATCAATTTTATGAAAGAATTAATTAAACATTGAGCAAATTAGATAGTTACCAACATGAAGATTCTTTTTAATAAAGAGATATCTTATTCTCATAAAAAGTAGTAGAATAACGTCTAAACGTTCATACTTTTTATATATCATAGTGAGGTTGAAATGTTTCGAACTAACTACCTTAATACTTTAGCGAGCTAAAAAAAAAATTTAACTTAGTGTTTTCTTTTGAGGGTCGACTTGTTCAAGTTTTTGCATAGCAGTTTTTTTTTTTTTTTTTTTTTTTTTTGGCTTAAATTTTACAAAAGCCCAAAAATAGTCCCCAAACAACTTTTATGTAAATTATTGAGTCATTCTTGCCAAATCTAGGTCGATATGAGTTAAAGTATGGATGGACTAATTTGTAAAGGTTGGAAGTTCTGAGGGACAGTAATTTGCCAACATTTACTTGCATGAAAAGGTTTTATATATATATATATATATATATATATATATATATATATATATATATATATATGGGTTGGGGGAGGGGGAGGAATATCAGTCATCCATTAATGCAACTACCTATCAAACTTGAAACTTTGTACTCCTAGTATCTCTTTGGGCCCTCGGTGATGGAGTACTAGTAAATGCTAGTTAGGGTGAAATATGCAATACTCTTCTGGTCCATATAAGATGCTGCGCTTCAGGAGGCCCACTCATTCTTCAGGCTAACAACAAGTTTAAAGAATTAAATGCTAAATCATGATATAGTTCAAAATTTCAAATCAGACACTGCTACAATATACAAAATTGATCCAAAGTTTTAAATTGGGGCACATAAAATGAATTATCAGCTAAAAAAATTTGAACTTAAGTTTGGAACCCAACTTCAAATAACATCGGAAATAAATTCGGAATATGATAGATTGGGGCAAAAAAAAAAAATAGTAATTGATGCGTTACCCTTGAGCAGTATTGGAGACTCCAGTGGCTTCAGCAATCAGGAACCCTCCTTTGGACGCCCTCTGCGAGTAGTAGAGTATTGCATGTGGTTGGGGAACATTATCATAAGATCGGCATCTTGTCAATGGCGCCAATACAACCCTAGCACATACATTGTCAGCAAATACAAGCATATCTTTAATTATTATATCGGCACTAGCAAAAGTCGCTCCTCACTCGATCCAATCCTCACTCTTTGGTGAGAGGAAGAGCATCAAGGGCTTGTCCCTTCTGACCGACGTCGGTAGCATAGACACAATTTTCTTTTTTTTTTTTCTACCTTAGAGTTTGATTTTTATCCTACATCTTAACCGGAAAGGAGCAGTACAATTATCTCTTCCAACTCATGCTTTCTAGAAATTTGAATACCAAAACTATCTTTTATGAGAAGCAGGGCTGCGGTCAACTCTAAATATCCAATCCCGCTAATTTGATTTTGACACAAATTTTTAACCGTGGTTTTTTAACTATGATTAGAGAGTAAGATTCTAAACGTGCGTTATTCCTCGACATGCTGTTAAGTACGTGTACATATATACCACAACCTTCAATATTTTTCTGAAAACTTAAAAGAAATATATCGCATTATAGCGGATCTGACAGGATACCCTGTGGATGATACCCGTGCTATAGCTGTATGATAACTCTGCGATAACTCGGTAAAAATCGCACACTACCAGTAGTAACACAATGTTTGGAATGAGGGAGTTGGGTGGAAGGAATTGATGAGGGAGAGAAAATAGAGGGAAATGGCAGCTTTTTCTTATTTGGTTGCGCGGTGGAATGGCAAGGGAAGGAAAATGGGAGGAAAAAAAATGCTGGGACCGCCATTTTTTGTTCACCCTTGAGTCTGAGAGAATGGGGGAAACCTCTCTCTCTCTCTCTCTGTCTCTCTCTCTCTACCTCATGCGAATGGGGGAAACCTCTCTCTCTCTCTCTCTCTCTCTCTCTCTCTACCTCATGCTTTCCCGCGCTCTCTCTCTCCACGCTCTTGCTCACAAATAATAACTTTAATATTAAATTTATAATATTTTTGTTTTCTTTTCTCTTCATCCAAATACAAAAAAGAAAAACAATTCCATCCAATTTTATTTCCTTCACTTTTATTCCTTCCTTTTTTTTTCCTCATTCCAAACAGAGCCTAAATATGCATGCATCACTGTTAGAAACGATTACCTGTGGGATAGCTGAAACTTGCCCAACCTGTAAGGACGAAGCAGAGGAACATCTTCTACTCCCATTTCTTCTGCAATTCTTGACACTTCAAATTTTCTTTTTCCCCTGAATTCTTAGCCCAATTTCTCCAAGAAAAAAGTTGATTTTTCAGTTATATATATACACACATAATCGTAGGTAACGTGAATGTGATCATTTTGACTTCTGCTTAGAGCCTCTGCCACGGCAACGTTGCCGGTGTGCGGTGGTCGGTGTGCCACAATGGCGAGAATTTAGTAGTATGAAGCATGTGAATGTTAGCTGTTCTTTTGAACTGTGTTCATATTTTACATTTGTATTAGCTTTATTTCTTTTCTTTTTCTTTTGGCTTCTTTTTTTTTAAATATAATTTCGTTTGCAAAAAGTTCTCCGATAAGCATATACTTTATGAAAATCTTAACAAAATTAGACCAAAACACATATATAAATTTTTTTTAAAAAAAATTTAATAGAAGAAAAATATATTTTAGTATGCTTTACAACTTTTATATTCGAAGTTTTCTCAAATAGTATTTATAAGTAGGTATATTAGACTCTGGCATTTTTTTCAACCGGTAAAAATTTTAGAATATCAAAATATTTATGTGTTTTTGAAAAAATTCAAATATAAAAGTTGAAAAATATTCTGAATAGATAACAATAAATTCATTTTTGGGAGTTAATTGGACTGATTCATCAATTAACAGAAAAAAAAAATTATTTGCAAAGAAGTGTCCAATTTGATTTAAAATACATGTGATCCTTTTAGTCAATTGCCGGACGGTCGGGCCATATTTCGAGTGTATAGATCCTCTCTATTACAAATCTTTTCAATACTCATATTTAATTAACTCGAATCAGGTAATAAAGAAGCTATAAAAATAATCAACCAAATAGTTATTGAAAAAATAAAAAATTTATTTTTATTGATCTTTTTGAATTTGAATAATCAGATTGAAGTTGATTAAATTTTAAAAATTTAATGAAAAGTATAGAAAAAACAAGCATTCGGGGCCGGGCGTTTTTTTTTTTTTTAATTTGTATAGTTATAAATAATATTAAGTTAAAATTCATGAAAATAAATAAATAAATATTATTATTAATTTTGGGGTTTTTTTTTGTTTTTTTTTTTTTTGTTAAGCGTAAAAAAGTAAGTCATTGTTTCCTATCACATATATCAAACGGTACTGATTTTTAGGGAAAAAAAATATAAAACTAAAATATGGTCTGTTTTTGCAACAATTAGCAAGAAAAAAAAATTCAAATAGCATCCGTAATTATACTATCTGATTTACAATATTTAATGATAGATATAAGTTTATATTTGCCATTCATATTGTACTTGTTCGATTATTATCTAGTAAAAATATAAAATATTATTCTAGAAAGATATAAGAAGGATGGACATGTTTTTCCAATTTTCTTACATTTTTGTTCTTCTGAATTTGATATGATTCTATAAACTATTCAAAAAATATAAAAATTTTATATTCTATCCAAAATTATACTTGCTTGATTATATATACATATAATAATAATAATAATAGTAATAATACTTGTTTTTCCCACCAAATAAAAAAACAAAAAAAAAAAGGTTGATCTTAAAAGTTTTAGATTTTAAAAGATATACTTTGGTGTTAAAAGTTTTTTAAAAACTACTTTTAAAATACCTATTTAAAAATATTTTTTAGAAAAACATTCAACACGAAAGTTGTAGATCTTATATAAATCTGTAATTTTTATGTTAAAGTTATGATTATTTTGTGTTCCAAATTAATGGGTTTCAAAAATAGTTTTAAACTCCATTTCAAGTTAATCCGTTATATTTTGGAGTCACAAAATATCTATTTAAAAAAAATTTTAAAATTTTTTTTTAACAAAAGTTATAGATCTCATCTAAATTTGTAATTTTTATATTAAATTTTTTTTAAAAATGTTTTTAAACTTAAAAAAAATTTCATTAAACAATAATTACTGTTTAGTGAACAGTAAAAAAGGATGTTTATAGCATATGGTATAATCCAACTCCGGGCTTTTTAGCACTTTCTACAACACATTGTTGTTTCCGGGATGCATCGAATCTGGTCAGGTTTCAAAGGTTCCATTAATCTGGAAGGGATCTATCATCAAAAGAAATGAAAGCAACTTACAAGTTAGCTGTTGACTAGTTCTTTATTAGAATGCGGATCTTTGCGTCATTGCAGACGTAATAATCTCTACAAACAGCATTTGATATCTACCATGGCTCTGAATATTAGGAGCTGTTTATTTTGAAAAAAGTGGAGCAAGTGAGACAAATGAGTGTGAGAAAAGTGAGAGAAAAATGGGAGAATAAAAGTGGGAGAAAAGTGAAAGAAAAGTACGTTTGATTTTTATTGTTTACTTAAAATTGAAAAGTGAGAAGAAAGTATGAATAAAATAATTTAAATATATTATAAATAATAATTTTATATTATTAATATATTAATACTATATATTATATTAATATTAGTAATATATAATTAAAATATAAATATGTTATTACAAATTAATAATTTAATAATAGTATATTTTTAATATTATATAATAATATTATTATATTAATGAAATATAGAAATAAAGTATTAATATATAAATATATAACTAAAATATTAATATAATTTTAAAGGTCCATTAATAATATATATATTATTTATTAATAATTAATTTATTTTATTACGATTATTATTATTATTATTATTATTATTAATATAATATTATTTATAAAAAATATATTAAGATATTGGTAAAATAATAGTATTAATATTAACATAGAATATCATTAAACCTCGGTTGTTAATAATATGTATAATAATATATTAATAAAATATGTTAATAAATAACATAAATGATATAAGATATTGAATAATAGTATAAATATTAAGCTAGAGTAATATATCATTAAAAAAATATATTATTAATAATAAGTATATTAATATATTATTAAAAATATGTTAATTATTATTAAATAAAATAAATGTTGTATAATAATATATATTATTATGTATATATTAATTAATATATACATAAATATGTTATATATTAATAGTTATTAAGTATTAATAATATAATTTTTAAATACTAATAATTTAAATAGTATATTTTTATTATTAATAATATTATCTTTAATATTTTATAATATATATATATATATATATACTGACTTTCCCAACTTCTCTTCAGTTTAGAGAGAAGTGGGGAAGGTAACAATCCTATATAAAAGAATAATAAATGAAAAGTGAGGAAAGTCACTTGTCCCACTTTCTTTTTTAAGTAAACAAAAAAAATGAGGAAAGTGACTTTCTCCACTTTCCTCACTTTCTTCCAATGTAAACATGCCCTTATCATTTTTATAGAAAAGTTGTGTATCAAATTTTTTTTTTAAAATATATAAATTAGTCTCAGAAAATAAAACAATAGTTGATATGACAGCTTGTCTTTAGATATAGAGGGATTAATACATAGTTAACTCTTATTTTATTTTACCCACCCGCAGGTTTGCCGGCGGGTCTGCGGGTATCCGAACTAAAATCATTCAATATTTAAAACAATAGTTTTGGAAAAAAAACACTTATTTATAAATATTTTTTGAAAAAATATTTAACATGAAAATTATATATCTTATCAAGATCTATAACTTTTATGTTAGAAAGGTTTTCCGAAAAAGTATTTCTAAGTAAGTTTTTTGTTACCAAATGTTAAATATGAATTTCGAGTTTGAAATATATGTGTTTCACGTTTCACTATTAAAATATCTATTAGATATATTTTTTGGTAAAACTTTCGACATAAGAGTTATAGATATCATCAAGGTTTACAATTTTTATGTTGAAATTTTTTCCAAACAATACTTCTACCTAAATATTTTTAGGTACTAAAAGTTAAATCTGAAATTTTGAGTTAAAAATTGTACGCATTTCATGTTTCACCTATAAAAACATTTAATTAGGAATATTTTTTGAAAAAATTTTCAACATGAAAGTTGTAAATTCCAATCATGTACAATTTTTATGTTAAATTTTTTTTCAAAAAATACTTCTAATTAGATATTTTTGGGGATAAAACATAAAATTGCGAGTACGGACGGATGATACCTGTATTCAATACTTTAAACTAAAATTTTTATCCGTACCCGTCCGTTTGGACGGATACCCGCAAATCCACAGATATCGGTGTAATTTTGCCACCTCTATATGTAATATAGGAGATGGACGGTATAAATTGTAAATGATGAAAATTAACAATAGCTGCAATAGAAGGTGTTTTAGATGGAAGAAAACTTGTTTTTTAGAAAATTATTTTAAATGCCAATTTTTTTTTGTTTTATTTTGATATTTTTAAAAATGATAAACGACAACACTGTATGGTCAAAATATTTGAAGCAAAATATATAAATTTTGTTGAATAGACGATCAAAATTGTAGCTAAAACATAGAGATGTCAATTTATTCGGAATCTGATAGGATATTAAATTTCCGTCCCGATAAAGAGTTTGGAGACGGAAATACTCTGTCAGATTAGGAGGGAGATTAGAAAAAAAAAGAGTTTTATAAGGGTCGAAAAGGAGGACCAAAAAAGGAATTAAATTCGCGATCGGAGATGGAAAATATTTCCAGTCCATTTTCCGACACAATATCTATATCAAAGCGAGTACTTTATTAATTACTACTTCGGTAGTCCGGTAGAAATGTTTTTAGAATTTTTCTTAAAACAAATTAATCTACAAAATTAGATAAATTATTTTTAAATCGAAAATTAATTAATTTAATTTAATAGATATCCAAACGATTTCTGGAAACTATTGTAGATTCTTTTTCGGTGGGTGCTCTTTCGCATCTTTCTTTCGCAGCGTCTTTTATGCATGTTCCAAACAAATTTGGCTTCTGTTAGCTCATCCAATTATTTATATTTTATATATTATATTGTACCGTACAGTCGACAATTATAACCAGCTATTATTGAGGTTTGATTTTATCAAAAAGAACAAGAGAGCAAGGTTCACAATTTCGATACCAAAGTTAGTATTGGCAAATTTTTTATAACTAACGGAAACATCACCAACAATACATGTGAAAAAAAAATATTTAATTTTTTTAAAATTTAGAAATATATTTAAAATATTTAATTATTTTGAAAATAAAATATTTCAAAAAAAAAAAAGATATATATACAGTTATTTATTATTTTAATTAATTAATATATATATATTATATATTATTTTAATTATATATATATAGCGCAAGGGGGGTGTGCACTGTAGCAGCCCCCTCCTCGCGCTTAAATATAAAAGATATATATAACTTTACTATTAAAATCGTTATGCTATGTGACATTCTAAATAATTTTCGATATGCTATATGATATTTACTTTTATTCTAAAAGAGGTATGTGACATTTATATTAATCGATAGAAATTTATAAAGTGATATAACTTATTTAAAAAATATAAAAAATTTAATATTAAAAATAAATAAATAATAAAAATAATATATATATATATATATATATATATACATCACTACCATTTCAAGCCGCTCCTTAGAAAAGTTTTATGGTTTTATATATAACATGTAGTATTTTTTTTTTATTTTAATAACATATAATGAATAAAATATAGTTATATAAAATTATAGTATAAAATTATAAAAAATTAAGTTTATCAGTATTATTATTTATATATGATTATATATGACTAATATCGTACATCACGAGTGCAAAATTATTATTTATTCGAAAAATCAGCTGACCTCGCCATCTGTGATATGTTATTAATGTATAAGGCCATCGACGTCATCTATCATCCGATACAATTTATGGGGTTTTGTCCAAAAAAAAAAAATCTGCTTCGTAAAATTTAAATAAATCAACCTTCTATACAAAACTACTAAGGTAACTTTTTCGAATTCTTTTTTAGTCGTTCGGAATACTTTTTTTTTTTTTTTTTTTTGTTCATCTAGAATGCTTCTTTAGTCCAAGAGAACAATAAGATAGCTTGTATTGAATATTTCAGCCTAAATACTAAGATATAAATACTGACAACACTATACAATCTGTCTGAAACTGTAAACTAGTTGTTCCCTAATATTCTCCAGTTTTCTTAAGTATTTATATGATATTTCTAGATATTCTCATGCATATCAGGATTTCTAATATGTTAGGATAAGGAGGGGGAGAACGTAGATATGAAGGCAACTTGGAAGCGATTAACACAATACTTTTTACATCCACATTTACTCCAGCACTCCTTAATAATATTTGGCAAATTTGGCGAATTACGCACCTCTTAATTGAAATTAAGCAAACATCGCATCCTATTTAGTTTTGGCCAAAAAGTACCCTTTTCCGACCAAAAAAAATATATGCATATATCGATTTTTCAATAATAACTTTTTGTACAGAGCTGCAAATGGGATGAAACAAAATCCGTATGAAAGGTTTTTTAGTCCTCTTTTATGTGCGACTGATTTCATCTAATTTGGAGCTCCCTATAAAACGTTATACAAAAATTGGAAGACGTTATCAAGCCGCTATAGTTTTTGACTGTGTCTTCGTATTTTTCGCATAACTTTTCGCAGAGAGCTCCAAATGAGATGAAATCAGTTCCCATATAAAAGATGACTCAAAGACTGGTTTAAAAAAAAGCACAATAGAAGTGAGTTAAAAAAATGATAGAAACAGATTGGCAGAAAAAAGAGAGAGAAAATTGTGAATTTTTTAAATAAAAAATAATGGTATTTTTATCATTTTATGTAGTAAATGAATATTATAAACCAAATCGACTTATACTCGTTGGCAAAATCTAATTTTGAGGGCATTAAAAGATTGGAGATTTGCACTGCAGTAACAGCCAAGAGTTTACCTTATATTGCAATCCACTTATGAAAAAATTTGTGCTTAGATTTTCTTATAAAGGGTGTCAAAAAATTATCAAAAAAATGTTAAAAAATTATCAGAAGGGTGTCGATATGTTATTGTTTAATATAACAATGTCAAAATTAATATAATGATGTCAGAATTTACTAAAAAGTGTCAGATGTAAGATGTTGGAAATATCAAAAATATATTAAAAAATCTTATAAAAAAAGATATTAAAGAACTAAAGTTATTTTTTTTAAAAAATAATTTATGCAATGTAAAATAATACGGAGGATAGTGCAATTGTCCGTTTAATTAACTTCCTTTCGCTTTTCTCTCGCTGCCAATTTTGACTTCGACTTCTGAGAGGATGCAGAATTTCTCTATTAAAACGCTCATTGTCCCACAAAAACAAGTAGAACTATTCTTGTTACTGACAGTCAAAGCTTTAACATCCTACAACAATGGCTGAGATCCCGCTTCTCACTCCTTATAAGATGGGGAAATTCAATCTCTTTCACAGGTCAGTCGTCCGGCACTTGATTCTTACTTTGCGAATTCACAAAATCGATTATCAATTTTGCGCGATTAATTTATGTTCTGTGTTCGGTTGAAGTCTGTATTCTTTAGCTTTCTATGATTATTCCGATTTGATAATCAAGAAGCAGTGTTGCGGAGTAATTTATCATTCGATTTATAATCAAGAAAGAGAATTGGAAACCTAATAAAATATTAGAATTAAATTTGATCTGTAGAGTTGTGAATATTTTATCGTGCTATTTGGTATAATTAATATAGAGTATTTTTAGCTAAATAATGATCGTATTTCTTGTGATAAATTACACTGCGCTTCCCTAACCTTCAATATTGAATGCAAAGTATCAAATTGTGTAAATTAGTGGGTCAGGCACCATGTATATGTGAATTTGGTACCGACAGTTTTTTTTTTTTTTTTTTTGGGTGGGGGGGGTGGTATGGTTGAGAAATAAGAAATTGTAATACTAATTTGAAACTAGTAAAGCAAGAAAAACTTCATACAAATTAGAGATGTAAATGCGACAACAGGGTTAAATTTGAACGATTGTCCTTCTGGTGTAAGCCTGTCTATGATTGGAGTAGATAATTATTGGGTACTATGTACAGGATTGGCATTGGCATGGCCATCTTAAAAACATGTACGAACTTAGATGCAAAATCAAGATTACTAAAGCATCTGAAAAATTTATTCATTCTCAAACTGCCCAAGTTGATATTCTTTTGGTAGGTGCATTGATCATTTTCTGCTTGTTTTCAGAATTGTTCTTGCACCATTGACACGACAGAGGTCATATGGAAATGTTCCTCAACCGCACGCGATCCTGTATTATTCTCAGCGAGCATCTGAAGGTGGTCTCCTCATATCAGAGGGCACAGTGATTTCAAATACAGCTCAAGGGTGAACATGCTATCACTTAACTTTGTATTTGTTAGTTTTTATTTCAGTACTTTCAGAACATTGTCTAATATCAACTCGATCGTTTTGGTTTAATATGTAGCTTTAGTTAGATGTGACCTGCAAAATAATAATTGCTTTTATTTAGGTACCAAGACACACCCGGAATTTGGACAAAGGAGCAAGTGGAAGCATGGAAACCAATTGTAAAAGCAGTTCATGACAAGGGTGGCATCTTTTTTTGTCAGATTTGGCATGTTGGCAGAGTCTCGAACTATAGTTATTTCTCTCTTCAATTTTCTTTTCTGTGACATGTCGCATTTTGCATGTTTTAACTCAATTGAAATATGATTTTATTGAAAGTTTTAGCCTAACATCTTATGCTATATTGTTGTTGACTCACTAGTATCCTTGCTCGTAGACGGTAACCAACAATTGTAAATGTATTAGTAATGTTGCTAATAAATGTATAGGCATTGTGTTTATCTCTCCCCCTCCCCCTCAAAAAAGAAAAAAAAAAAAAAAGAAAAAAAAGAGAAAATAATGTCGATATACGCTTGTATTCTACAAGTTGAAGAAGCTTGTTTGCTTATTGGAACTAATTAGTCTAGGATGCTTCCACTTTGACATGATCCTCCTTAATGGTTTACAGGTTATCAACCAAATGGGCAGGCACCAATCTCATCCACTGATAAGCCATTAAAGCCTCAGGTTAGAGCCAATGGCATAGATACCGTAGAGTTTTCAACCCCACGGCGGCTTACAACGGAAGAAATCCCTCTAGTTGTAAATGACTTTAGAATCGCTGCCAGAAATGCTATTGAAGCCGGTAACTCTCTCTCTCTCTCATACGTGTATTGCTATCTCAAATATGCACACATTGCACCGTCACGATGTTATATAAGTGCCAAAGGACCTTATGATGTTTGACATGAACGCATGAGAAAGCATTGTATCAAAGTTGTTAATAATGCCGAACCTATCAATGAGCCTTTTCATAAATTATAACTATATGAAACTTGTCTTCCATAATAATTGTGCATTCCTTGTACATGAATTAGAATTCTCCACACCTAGCCCTTGTTGTTACAGCGTTCTACTAAAGCTGCCCATTGTGTTACTGGAACCTTTTTTGTTGACCAATGAGGGCAACAAGATGGTGATTAACGCATGATATGGGTGCAATAAAGAAGGTTTTTGGAAGATGCCTTAGAATGAAAGGATTGGTCATACTTAGTGATAGATAATTCTAGGTGAGGCTAATATGCTTAGTGTTGGGAGAATAACAACTTAAGTTTTTCTTTTTTCTTTGTTAGGTAGAACGTAGAATAACTAGTTACTTGAGAGAAATAAAATTGTGCAAAATGTGATCCCCAACGTAAAAGGATTTAAGAGAAGGGTGTCCCTCACACTGCTAGAAGAATTGGTACTATCTATGAATGTGATCCCCAACGTAAATGGTACCATCTATAATTAACGTAAACTTGGCAGTGGCATTCTAATGCTCTGATTGATTCACAAATGCACAAGATGTAGTTCTGTAGCCTGAAAGCGTTTTGGTAAATTGGGGGGGGCAACGGGTTAAAATCTTTAACGAATAAGATCTAGCCTATATTAGTCTGTATTTATTGAGATTGTTACAGCTCAATCCATAACCAATTTTTTTCATTGTAAATCTAACCAAACCCAACTCAGATCCTTTTATATTTCGGGTTGGTCTAATCCAAATGTATTTTTATGGGTCAGTCCAAATTAATGAAGTTTATTCAAATAAAATTGCAGTTTATGTGAAAATAAAAGTTTAGCTTCTAATTAAATTTAACATAAAAAGTATATTTAAAATTCAACTACACTATGAAATCGGCCATCTTGGATCTTTTATACGAAAAGTTTGAAACTGAATACAATTTAAGAGGGCAATTCCAGCTACTCCTTAACACTAATTACTATCATATTGTTGTGTAGTGCTAACGATTGGTGTCTAATGGGTCATCCCATATAATGTTTTGGGTTAGTCCAGAGTTTGGTTAATTCTAAAAGGATAAACCCAACTATACAATTGACCCATGGTATTATCCAAATAGACCAAAACTAAATAATGGGTTGGGTTTTGAGCTTTAACCAACCCATTGGCATCCTTAGGTAAAATCAAGGTTTTACGTGCCGGGCGGCACGCGCGGTGCCGCCCGGCACGTGCCAGAGCCGCCGGAGCTCAGCACCGGCACGGTGCCGAGCCGGCCGGCTCCGGCACTCGTCTCTCTCTC
Source organism: Xerophyta viscosa (assembly GCA_002076135.1). Lineage (NCBI taxonomy): Eukaryota > Viridiplantae > Streptophyta > Magnoliopsida > Pandanales > Velloziaceae > Xerophyta > Xerophyta viscosa. The sequence goes on along the minus strand of MJHO01000178.1, from coordinate 121,940 downwards.
TCTCTCTATATATATATATATCTCTGTTTTTTTTTTTTGGGTTAATTCATCGTCTTCCTCCTCGCGGAGGAAGATGATGCCGCCCGCACGCGGGCGACGATTTTCTATTTTTTTTGAAACACGCGCAGGCGCGCGACCGGCACTTGCCGGTTGCGTGCCTGCGCGAGTACTACGCGTGTTTAACTTTTTTTTTTCTTTTCTTATAAAATTTAAAAATATAATAACAGTTAAAAATTATTAAAAAATTATTTTTTTATTTTTCGCATGTTGACAACATTCCCATATTCAGTAAAATTTGGCACAAAATAAATTATAATATCTATTTTTTATATATAATTGGATTTTTATATTTATTTTAATAATTTTCTTTTATTAATATTTTTTATTTTATTTAAATAATATTAAAATTTAAATTGTATGGATCGGCACGGTCGGCACAATCGGCACGTGCCCAATTTTGGAGTTACCGATACTCGGCACGGCACGGCACGAAAAGCCTTGGGTAAAATGACCTTAGGGATGTACTCTTATATGACTTGTAGTGAGCAAATAAATCTCCTTCAGATTTTTGCATAAAGGAATAGAAAGATGAACATTCCATCTTATTGGCCAGCTGCACTTAGGGCGACTAGTGAGATAGCCCGCCTGAAGAAGAGGGAATCTCGAGCCAAATCGCAGAAGTGCCACCTGAAAGGATGTGGAGGAATTATTCCTCCGTACCCGTGGAGGGTTAAACGGGCCTTTTGGCCTGCCAAATGAACGGATGGATCTCTCAGATGGTGGAACATGGGTCGATGCCACCTACGATTTTTTTTTTGGTTACGTCGTTAGCATTTAGTGGGCCGATTCCCCACGTTATTCTCAAAAAAAAAAAGAAGAAAAAAAATTGCACCCCATAATTTTTATTTTTTTTTCTCGTTCTGATTGTTAGGTTTTGATGGAGTTGAGATTCATGGAGCACATGGCTACCTTATTGAGCAGTTCTTGAAGGACCAAGTCAATGATCGAACAGATAAGTATGGTGGAAGCCTTGAGAATCGTTGCCGCTTTGCACTCGAAATAGTTGAAGCTGTTGTTAATGAGATTGGAGCTGACAGGGTTGGTATAAGGTTATCTCCTTATGCTAGTTACTGTGAAGCTGGTGATTCAGACCCAGATTCGCTTGGTCTCTATATGGTCAATTCTTTAAATAAATTTGGGATTCTATACTGTCACATGGTAGAGCCTAGAATGATCAAAGTTGGAGAGAGGGTTGAAGTCCCTCACAATCTCCTTCCGATGAGGAAGAATTTCAAAGGTACATTTATTGTTGCTGGTGGATATGACAGAGAAGAAGGCAATAAGGCTGTTGCTGATGGCTATACAGATTTGGTTGCATATGGTCGCGTGTTCTTAGCTAATCCTGACTTACCTCGAAGATTTCTGTTGAATGCTCCTCTGAACAAGTATGATAGGAGCACATTTTATATCAGCGATCCTGTTGTTGGGTATACAGATTACCCTTTTCTATCTAATTGAGTTGTTAAAACACCTCAATTGATTTAATAACATGTAATTATGCTCGTCTATAATTTGTATTGTCGGTGATGTTAAATATGATATTCGGTTACGTGGAGTTGATTGTTTTCATTACTTGCATCCAAATCTCCAATATAAACATGAACCTAAACATGGAGGACTCGGGTAGGCATGGAAATAGTATTTATCAATATGAACATAAACGTGGTGGACTCGAGTCGGCGTGGAAATAGTACTACTTAATATGAACCTAAACATGGTGGTGCTCGTCTAAGATTTGTATTTGCTGGTGATATTAAATTTGCTGTTAAAATGTAAAGTTGATTGTTTTTCATTCAAAGGAATTGCTTGTTTCTGAAATCTCATAGTTCTTCAATTGCAGAAAAAACTTGCATTCCAAGTCTCTGATATAACGATCAATCTAAACATGGTGGTATGCAGTAGGTGAATTTTCAGATCAAATTTCGGCTCAAAAATACTAAATATTGCTAAATATTGCACATCAAATAATTCCGAAATTTGCTCTTGATCCCACTAGTGCGTGTTAATGATTTCAAATTTATTTATCAGAAGCAACATAATAATGCACATCAATATTACAATATAACCAAATTCCATGCATAATTTTATAAATTCACGACGGTGTCTACTCAATAAGATAGTCCCAAATACTATATAAATACAAAAAGGCCATGCATAATACATACACATTCATATATCATATTCATGGTCTAATAGACAACTAAACAAGCTTATGAAATTTAACACACATTCTCATTCTAATGCTATGTCAAGTTCTCATCACAATCACAGCATACATTATTTCCAAACATAGCTTCCATGAAGAGTATAGCATTCAACTTCTAACAACCATCATAATCCATAGAAATTTCTCATAATATCTTACCGGAATTTGTAACTGAGACTTCGACTAATCCCGGAACCAACCACACGGATTCGAATGCCACACCATCACAATCCCAAGACTAATATTGCTACATGCAAAAATAAGGTTCACTTAACTTTTTTCCATGCTATGACTTCAACGTTTTCAAGTTTTAACGATTATTTTCAAATCCCTAAAAATTTAAAATGTTGAAAACTTTGCAAACAAATTATATTATCATAAAGAAGAGATCGAGAGGAATCTAGTGGTATTTTTATTTCAAAAATTGACAAAAGATTGAAGGCAATAAGAATTTTTGAACCAAATTATAAAATTTGGATTTGAGGGGGAGGATTGATCGGCTGCTGCTGCCTGAAACGGGACGAAGAGAAGAGAAGAGATGTGTGGTGGTGGTTGGTGGAGTGATTGAGAGGTATTTAGGGCAATTTGTAATGTAGGTCCCCAATTTTACTTTCGCAAATTTTAGCCTCTCAAGCTTTACAAATGTCAATTTCAAGGCCTGAACGAAGCAATAATTCTCATTCCAGCTACTTCCTATACCTGTTTTGCAGAATTCATAAATAAATAGAATAATTAAATATATTTCAAATAAAATCTCAAACCATCGTAAAAGTATTATTTCAAAATTATTGGGTCCACGATATAAGTTTATTTCAAAATTTAAATAAATGAAATTCCATACGGCCGTTACATGCATTGTCGGTGATGTCAAATTTGACGTCAATTTTATAGAATTGATTATTTTTGTTACTTGCATTCCAAGTCTCTGATATAAATATGAACCTAAACATGATAGACTTGAGTAGGCGTGGAAATAATACTATCAATATGAACCTAAATCTCTGATATGAAGATCAACCTAAACTTGGTGGGCTCCAGTAGGTGTGAAATTTCAGGTCGAATTTCGTCTCAAAAAAGCAAAAATCAGTCTGTGATGATGCAAAATCAACATTCTAATAATTAGTCACCAACTGCCAAGTCACTTTCATTTTATTGACATGATTGAATCTTTAAGTTACTTATAGTTGATATTCTTTCGTAATCCAAAATTAAGTTAGGTAAAATCATCACAGATTCAGATTGTCTCTAAAATTTCCTTTATTCCAATTCGGACTCAAATTTGTAAATGCAGCTCTATCTCCGACTTCAGCCCTTGATTGGCTTTTCAAGAGTGAGCAGCTCTAGCTTTAATTGAAATTGATGTGTTTCAGTTAAACTTATCACGACGTGCCAGATTGCGGCGATCGATGACGAGAAACCTTAGAACGTGCCGGCGACAATTTCGTCGAACACTTAAGAGAGAAATGAATTTCACTAGAGAAATGAACCAATTAAATTCAAATTTCAATTGTAATTGATTGAAGAAATCTAGAATTACACCAATAGTAATAGCAGGATCTCCCGGCAGTCCTCGGCCATGTTAGAATCCTGCCATTGGCCCCCAACAAAAGACCCTTGTCCTCAAGGGTCAACTCTAACCAGTACTTTGGGGTTCATGGTTTAGAAATCGGCTGACTGTGAAGCTTAGGAAATTTGATAGTTCTTCAATACCAACATGAATTACTGACTCTGAAACATGTGCTCCTTACCTAAAAAACCTATTGCTGATATTTGTGGAACGCATGTCTAGGAATATGCTTCCCATGCCATTAGCCATTCCCAAATCTCAACAACCTAAGGACTCTAAGTTAGACTTTCAATCTGATTATGCGGCACTAATCTATCGCCGAACTAAACAATAGTTTCAACAATTACTCCCCAAGTTCCACCTCAATTAGCACCATCAATGGAAGATTTAGCAAAGAAGGGTGCCCTCAATATATAAGACCCTCCATTGACAGTTGTTGACGACCTTCCTCGCGGCGAGTCGGAGAAAGAAAATATTTTGGATTCGCCACCAAAATTTTTATAGAAAATTAGATCATCGGGATAAGGTAAGTTGGAATTCTTGGGTTCGTTGTCGGTTATATGTGGGGAAGACGGAACACCCCATAGCGCCACTTCAAATAGGGTACTCTTAATAAAATGGCTTATATTTCAAAATTGGAGATTTATGAAATTATGCATGAAATGCTTTACATGTAAAATATGTGATAATGCTAGAAAATTGTAAAAATAAATGTTATTGACTCCGCATGTTTATACTTATTCTTTGTTATTTAAGTTTTGTATGTGAAAATATTTTGGAGATGTAGAGTACGAATAACCATATCTTTCTACTCTCATTTTTTAATTTTTAACTTTTGTTAGATAGGGTATAGAGTTCGGGTAACCGCCTCACTCTAACCCAAAAGGTGTTGATGAGATTTTTGATTTATTAATTTTCTTAACTTTATATTTTAAAATTTTATTAAGGTGTAGAGATCGGTTGACCGCCACACTCTAACCTTATTTTATAAGATTTTAAGATTTACTAATTTTATTAAATTTATATTTTAAAATTTTATTAAAGTGTAGAGATCGGTTAACCGCCTCACTCTAACCTTATTTTTATGAATTTTAGGATTTATACTAATTTTATCAATTTGATATTTTGAAAATTAAGGTATAGAGATTGGTTAACCGCCTCACTCTAACCTTATTTTTATAATATTTTTGAATCTTCTTTTATTAACGAAAATGTGGTCAAAATTGATTAATAGCTTAAATTATGGCCTAAAATTCAATTAAAAGTGATTAGATATATTTGGGCCACTAATTTGGTTTCTAGGACCAAAATGGCTTAGTCAAAATTGAAATGGCTCGATTAGAATTGAAATTTACTCTGTCAGATTCGATTTGTCGAGCATACTGCGCGCGGGTTTAGCCCTGCGCGCAACACTTTATTTTTAACTGACGACCGGCTCAGCCTGTCGTTGTCATCTTCGCTATCAGATCGGCCACACGAGCTTGCGGCCGAAGTTGATGGCCGGCGGCGTTTTGCCATTGGCCGTCAAAACCTATATATATGTCTCTAAGGGTTATCGACGGTCATGAATTCAACGGCGATATCAAAATTTGGTTTCGACGACTGTATAACGAAATATCTTGGAGTGTAGTTTCGGTGTAAAAATAATTTTTATATTTCGCCGCCGGCGAAGCCGCGCCGATATCACGTATTCTATAACAAGTGTAGATACTAATGAGAGGTGTTGAGAGTGTTTAACTTGGATTTGAAGTTCGATAGCTATCGGGTGCAACTACGACGACGGCGGCAGCGGCTCCGGTGTGCGGCGGGGTGGTGTTAGAAAACTCGAAAATCTCATCGGTGAAGCAACGAGGGGGACGGGCAGATGGAAGCTGCCACGGCAGTGTTTCTTTCTGTGGTTTATATCTCTCTCTGGAAGCTGCCACGGCAGTGTTTCTTTCCGTGGTTTATCTCTCTTTCTCTCTCTCTCGCCTAGATCCGGCCGCCCTCCGTTCGTCCTTGCTTGCCGGCCTTTATAGGCGTCGCGGGCGACGGTTATGAAAGCGAGGGGTCCGCGAAGTGGGGTATCGTGAACGTCGGCCGCGCAGGGAGTTGAAGCGGCGACGGCGGTCGACTGTGTTCTGTTTTTTGATATTACGCGAAAAATTCTTATCTTTACTAAATTGCAAGATCGGCCTACATTGATTTTGCAAAACCTTGGGCTCGTATTTGCTGATTTTGGCAAAAATGGTCCTTCTCATATAAATATTCGATGTTGCGAAAATTTCTTATTCGTGCGCGGCCTAGTTAGAATTCTAAACAATTATTTACGTCAAAATAGTCTCAAATTAAGCCAAAATTAATTTAATTGTGTAAATCGAAATTTTAAACTTAATCGAGTTTATCAAGTTAAGTCAGAACGATAGTCCGGACAAAATTGGGTGTCTACAACTGTCATATTGCCCTTTATCGGCAGCTCTAGCAAAACCCCTTGTAACAGCTTCATCAATTTCACCAATAGCTCTAGAGTTTCAGCAGCCTTAGCAATTCCATATGCAACTCCAAAAAACCTCTCGCAACAACTTCATTAATCTCACCAGCAGCTCTAACAGTTTCAACAATCTTAGCAGTTCCATCTGCAGCTCTAACATAACCTACAGCAGTGGCTTCAACTATTCCAACATTTGCTCTATACTGAAGTGGGAATGAGTCATGCTGTAGGATTTTAACTTGATTAAGGACATCAAGCTTATATGTACTATTTTGATATTCATAACTGATGGAGTCATGATCGAACCAAGTCTACAGTCTTATTGAGCGATCCTATTTTGATATTCATAACTGTCAGAGGCATGGGCTCCTATTAGTGTGCCGTGGAGATCACCACGTGCAGCATAAAGATTATGTGCCCTTGTAGCATTATCTATACGACTCTCAACAAAAGACCAGCACATTGCTTATATAACCGGCTATAGGAAATGGAAATTGCATTTGAAACTATATTTTCAGATAAAGTCTATGTGGTAATATCGAATACTAATATGCTTATGCTATTTATCTCATCCAAAATTTTTCAATAACAATGGTATTCCTAACAAACTTCTGATTAATTTATTTCATGGATTCGAGGATATAAAAAAATTTATTGAAAATAATACACCTTTTTCTGGTAATGTGGACAATTAATTTTTTTTTTATAAATTTTAATTGCAAAATTTGGATAAACGATAGTTAAAACAAAAGTTGATAAAATAACATTCTCAAAACAAACTTATTGGTTTGGTAATGTTATGTATTAGAGTTGTGTAAAAAAAAGGAACTTAAAATGAAAGATCACTTGCTACTTATTACTTAGATATATAATATTATATGGAGTTTTCTTTATTGAATTATGACCTTTTTTCAGAAATATTTAGTAATTGACTCCAGAAGCAATTTTGTATGACTACATCAATTTTCATAATAAAATAACTCAACTTTATGCAAAATATTAATTTAAATGTGTATACATTTAAAGAAAATGTTGAAACAATTATTTATTTTATCAACATTTAGAATATAGACATTGCATGGGTAAAATCTTATTAGAGCATATTATTTGAATTGAATAATTTTTATGTAAATATGCATTGGCAATAGATAAGATGAATTATAAATCAAAGGGGTTTTGTCAAAGCAGCAACTTGTCTGCCCGCTCTCTCAAATATCATGAAAACAGTATATTGACATTTTAAACAAAAAATGTTTTATAATTAGTACATTATTTTAAATGGATATTAGTGTTAGGTTAGTTGAATTTGAAGCGCGTGCAAAGCAAGGTTTTTTTTCTTTTTATTTAAAAATTATCTTCATGCGACCATAAGGGACTGTTTACTTTGGAGAAGCGGAGCAAGTGAGACAAGTGAGTGGGAGGAAAGTGAGAGGAAACTGTGAGAATGGAAAGTGGGAGAAAAGTGGTAGAAAAGTACGTTTGACTTTTATTGTTACTTGGGATTGAAAAGTGAGAAAAAAAGTATGAATAAAATAATTTAAATATATTATAAATAATAATTTTATATTACTAATATATTAATACTATATATTATATTAATATTGTTAATATATAATTAAAATATAAATATATTATTTAAAAATTAATAATAGTATATTTTTAATATTATATAATAATAATCTTATATTAAAATAATATATAAATAAAGTATTAATATATTAAATATATAACTAAAATATTAATATAATATTAAAAGGTCCATTAATAATATATATATATATATATATATTATATGATTAATTAATTCATATATTAATAAATATATTATATATTAATGTTTACTAAGTATTAATAATATAATTTTTAAATACTAATAATTTAAATAGTATATTTTTATTATTAATAATATTTATCTTATTAATATAATAATTATTGTTAGTAATATTTTATAATATCATATATATATATATATATGACTTTCCCCACTTCCCCACTTCTCTCCAATTTGGATAGAAGTTGGGAATGTAACAATCCTATATAAAAGAATAGTAAATGGAAAGTGAGGAAAGTCATTTGTCCTACTTTTTTTTTTAAGTAAACAAGAAAAGTGGAGAAAATGAGGAAAGTGACTTAACCAATTTCTCCACTTTCCTCACTTTCCTCCAATATAAACAGACCCTAAAGCGCTGGGGCTCTAGCTAATTAGCGATACTGGGGATATTAGGAGTCACAACTGATAACCCTAGCGCAACCACCCCTTCTCTTTTTCTTTCCTTTTTATCTCTCCCCATCTACTATCTAACATCACCATATTCTAAGTAAAAAATAGATAAATTTGTACTTCCACAATATCAATATATCTATTAACAAACTCGAATATAAATACGTATATTTTATCTCTAGAAGTAACTTACTAGTACGACTACGCAGATAACAAAATAGCAAAAAAAATTAGTTAAAAATGTGTATACGTTAAAGCAGATGTTGGACGATGATGTATTTTTTCAACATTTAGAAGATGGTCATAGCATGGGTAAAACCATATTTTTTTAAGGCATATTCTTTGAATTGAATATACTTTTATGTAAATATGCTTTCGCAATAGATAAGATGAATTATAAATCAAAGGGGTTTTGTCAAAACATCTACTTGTCTGCCCTCTCTCTCAAATATCATGAGAAAAATTTATTGACAATTTAAACTAAAATGTTTTTATAAGTAGATTATTTAAAGTGGATATTAGAATTACGTTAGTTGAATGTGCAAAGCACCCTTTTTTTATTTTAATTTAAAAATTCTATTTAAAAACCTTTTTTTAATCACATAACTAAATTGGGTCAGAACTATATGCATGTGAACCCCCGTGTTCGGATTATAATCCTAGTGCAACCACCAACACCACTCCCATTTCTCCTCCTTTTCTTCCATTTTCTTCCCATCTACTATCTATCATCACCATATTTAATAAAATACAACGTATTTCTCTCACTTTAAAGACCAAGTGAGCTATCACTCTATCTCTCCTTTTAAGGGCAAGGAGATTCTCTAAAAAAAAATCAAAAATCCCAAAATACAACTACTCTCAAGATCTCACTTTGAAGATAAGAGAGTTTAATAGATAATAATTTTTAAGTTTAAGCTCAAAATTATTATCTAAAGAAAATTTTTGAATTTTTGAATTCCTCTAAAGAATATAGAAGCATTTTTAGAAGTGTAAGAACTAGTGGTGGTAAAAACAAATCGAACCCTTTACATAAATTTCTCTCCGACTGTTATAAACGGGTAGCCGCGAATTTGTTATCGACTGAATGTAGCTGAATGTAAGAGATGTGATGTAGCTTCCAACGACCAATTCCTCATCTATGGAATCTTCATTTGGAGAGAACTGATGACATTTAGGATCAATAGCTGAATGTAAGAGTTGTGATGTTCTAACACTTGAACCGGCAATTAGATTATCAATTTGGATCTTCTAAAAATTAGATTATCAATTTGGATCTTCTAAACAGGCAATGCTTGCATTACCATCAAGACTGTTATGTGGAGATCACAACATATATTACAAAAATACATGTTAATTATATTTTTAGTATACTATACTACCAAAATTTATGTAATATACATCACATTTTTTCTATACACATGTTATACACAAATATTTACACAAAATCTAGTAAAAACATACACAGATTTTACAATTAACACACATTTTTAGTATAGTATACTACCAATATACATATATATACATAATATTTGTACAATATGCATATAATATATACAACATTTGTACAAAATATGCTACAATATACATACATTTATATCTACAATCCAAAATTTGACCACATTTATACATTATACAAATTAATATAGAATCGTATATAATATGTACACAATATGTACATATAGATCTCTTTGGAATTTGCTAGATCTGGCCACAATAACTTAGATTGGTGAAATATTACCAAAATATGGTGATTTGGGATGAGATATTTAAAAAATGGGTAGCTATCGGACGAGGAGAGAAGAAGAAAGGGAGGGGGAAATGAGGTAGGGTAGGCAGCTAAGCTCGAGTTACAACCCAAGCGCAGGGTCGAAAACGTAACTGGCGACCCCTTATATCGCTAGTTTAATCACTAATATTTTCACGATGTCGTGCTGGCGATGGGTCGTCAATTAAACTAAAGTGCTTATTTTAATTTTTTGTAAATACTTAAAATATAATTTTGAATTTAAAATAATTTAAAAAATAAAAGAAAAATCGAATGCACTGTCATCGTTTGCTAGCTGATCTTTAACTGACATTTGGGGTAATTGCATACCAATATCTGACTTTTAAACATCTTGTAAACCAGCCTCTCATTTCAAGTTATTTACAAATAAGCCTTTGTCTCAACATTCAGGTCAGTGAGTATATAGTTAATTTTTTGAAAAGTTTTGAATATAAAAAAAAATAAATATAGTGTAATATAACTTTTTTATAACAGTTTTTCAAAAGTAGATATTATGAAGTTTAAAAATTTAGTTGGTTTAAAGATTAATCTGCTAACTCACTAAGGTTTTGGAATCTCAAAATACATATTTAGAAGTTATTTAAAAAAAAAAAAAAATTGATATAATCTACGACTTTTGTATTCAAAATGTTTAAAAAAAAAATTTTAAATAGATATTTTGGGATATTGAAGATAACGGATTTTAGTTGATAGGTTTATTTGTAACATACCTTCATCCAAGGGCTAATATGTAAGTTTTCCATGACATTTCAACATCCGACGTGCACCATGCTGGCACAATGGTCGCTGCTCTAAGTGGGAGTGGCGACCCATCTCCAAAAAAAAGAAAAAAGATATTTTGTATTTTTATATTCCTTTTAATTGATTTTGTGTTTTTTTGCGCCTCTCTTGAAATGATCAAAATGCCTCAATTTGTTATTCCAAAAACATATGAGTACACTTGAGCACCAATAAATATCTATAAATATCTTCACACACCCACAAATATTCATGCAGAGATGTTAGTTGGTGTTCAGGGTGTTCGTAGGTGTATATATTTCGTGGATATTTGATAGTGTTCGTATATGTCATTTTTTGAAAAAAAAAAAGAAAAGTTTACGGTCTTGTTGGTCATTTTATACGTCAAAGTGCCATATTTTAGCCAAAGTATATAAGAAAGTACAAAAAATATTAAATCTAAATAAGAAGGGCATAAAAATATAAAATATAGAAAAAAAAACCTCTCACCCACTCTCTCCACTCTCTCTCCACTCACTTCCTTTGTTCTCTGTCAAAACTTTCTCACAATAACTTATTTTTTTTAATTTAAAATAGTAAACAGTAACAGGTTTTTACTTTTTTATCTATCGACTTTTATATTATTAATTATTTTTTTTAAAAAAAAGTAAATAATAATAGATTTTATGTTGCACACAAATTTTTTAGTTTCAGTTTTTTTAAAACATATAAATAAATATACCAAATGATCAGCAATAGTAGTTAAAACTATGTCTAAATAATAATTGTTTATCTGTTATTTCTCTATTTTATATAACTTAGAATTTTTAAACAAAATAAAAAATAATTTATAATACACTTTATTTTTCTCTACAATTTTTAGTTCATTTTTTGAATAAATATCAATAAATGTATTGAACGTTTCTGTCGTACAATGATGCCTAAATAATAGTTTTTTATCATCTTTTTTTTTTTGTTTTTAAATTATTCATCATTTTAAATAAAATAATAAATAAATTAGGTTACGTCCTATTTTACTCGACAACTTTTCACTTCAAACTTTCTAACCGAATGATCTGCCGAAATAGTCATAATAATACCTAAAAATTAACGTGAATGGTCTATCGTAGGGTAGGCAGCTAAGATCGGGTTACAACCCAAGCGCAATCGGGTTAAAAAATACAACCCAAGCGCAGGGTCGAGTCATCGACAGTGTAACCGGCGACCCCTTATATCGCTAGTTTATTTCCTAATATCTTCACCTATCGCGCTGTTTACAGGTCATCAATTAAAATAAAGAGATAATTTTAATTTTTGTATATACTTACAATATACTTTTTAATTAAAATAATTTTAAAATTAAAGAAAAATCTAACGCACTGCCTAGTTTTTTTTTTTTTAAATGACAGACTAGATAATTACATGTCAGCCCCAAACTTTTAAACATCTTTTAAATCAGCCACCCATTTCATATTATTTACAAACCAGCTTCTGTCTTAAAGTTCATATCAGTAACTACTATGTAAATAATTTTTTGGAGAAGTTTTAAATATGAAAAAAAAATGCCGTTGTGATTTATAACTTTTGTATTTAAAATTTGTCTAAAAATATTATTAAATAGATATTATGAGGCTTAAAAATCTTAATCGACTTAAATATTAATTCGTTAACCCGATAAAATGTTGAAAATCTAAAATATATATTTAGAAATATTTAAAAAAATATATATAAAATATAAAAAAATTATTGACCTATAATTTTTGTACCAAACATTTTATAAAAAAATATTTAAGCATATATTTTTGGGATGTTGAATATATTGGATTTAAAATAAAATGTTTATTTGTATCATGCCTTTCCATCCGAGGGCTGATATATAAATTTTTCATAATATTTCAACATGTGACATGTGCGTCATGCTGGCGCAGTGCTCACCACCCATCTCTCGCCTTATTAGTCTCTTTCTTTTCTCTCACAGCTCTCGTACCCACTCTCTCTCTTCACCCTGTCTCTAACTCTCTCACCCACCCTATCTCTCTCTCTCTCTCTCCACTTAGTCCCTCATCTCTTATTTTTTTAATTTAAAATAATAATTAATAACAATTTTTATCTTTTATCAATCCACTTTTATATTATTCAGTATTTTTAAATAATAACAAACAAATAATAATATAGATTATTTTGATCTAAAATTTGTTAGTTGTATTTTTTAAAAAATAATAAATAAACATACAAAATGGTATTTCATAGTTGTCAGATAATTCTTATCCGTTGTTGCTCTGTTTTTATATAATTCAAAATTTTTAAACAAAATGATAAATAAATTATGATATATTTAGTTTGCTATATTTTCTAATTCAAATTTTTTTGAATAAATATCAATAAGCGTGTCGAATGGTCTGTTGTAATAACTAGAATAATACGACTCTGATCGCCACTCTATGTGGCGACCCGAAGAATGGCGATCACTGTACCAGTATGGCGCATACGTGGCTAGCTGGCAACCAATCGTCAGTTAAAATAATAATCCAATTTTATTTTCGTATAATGTTAAATTTTGATTTAAAAAAAAAAAAAAAAATAAAATCCAGAGCTGGTTTCAACCCTTTATTTGGTTGCGAAAAGCCTTTTAACGTCAACCCCCTTAAACCAAAATTCCCTCTATGTGGGCTCCAAATTTCATCCATTGCTTTTGTCATTGCGATTTTTCAATATGTAGCGGTCTACGGTGCCCTGAGTTTACGAGTTTTCGTTTTTTTTTTTTTTTTTTTTTTTTGGGTATCGACCGTCGAGTTCAGTTTTTCTTCTACATCTCGACCGGATACTGAGCAATAAACGGTAGACCATCTAATGAAATATTGCTGAGATTTGAACCTCTGAATCTTAACCACGTCAATCTGCAAATCTGCACACATTAGTTGCTGATATCTTTATCTTTTCTCTAGATCTACATCTAGCAATTGCGACCAGTTTAATTTAAGGGATTGTACTTAGATTCTTCTGCTTCTTATAGTTTAATCGATTTGGTGGTAGGTAATGGGGGAAGAAGCTTGCTTCGCAGTTGAGATACAGCTTTGGTTGGTTGTGGTCAATGATGTTTACGTTTGGTGTTAAGTAGTTTTATCAGTGATTGCAATATTAGATCAAATGTATTTTCAGATGCACTGTGTATTATTTGAAATATGGGGATAAAAATTGAAAATATAAAGTGAGGGCAAAGGATTTCTATCCGCTGCTTTGACGTGACTTCTAGGTGAGATTGCCGAATTTGTGTTTATATAAACTCTCAATTTCCTCTACGAACAAGCAAGTAGAGCCATTGCCGATAAACAAAGCTTTGAGATTCTATGACGATGTCTGAGATCCCGCTTCTCACTCCCTTCAAGATGGGAAGGTTCAATCTCTCTCACAGGTCAGCTGTCCGACAGTCGAAATCTTTACTGCTTTTTCACAAATTCGCTATCCGTTTTTGGTCAATCAAATTTGATGTATTTGATTCAAGTCTGTGTTTCTTAATCTTACTATGAATCATTCTGGAATTTGTCATTAGCAAAAATTTGATCTTTTGATGCTTATTTGATTCGGAAGCGATCCATTTAATCAGGGTTTTTGATACCCCCTTTCCTCAAATGATCTGCTAACCAAATATCACATTAATTTGTTTTGATCGTTGAGTTTCTGTATATCGCGCCATGCTAGCTACTGTAGTTTATTTGGGTCACCGAAGCTACGTAGTTATGAGATTACTTATTCGAAACCGTAAAAGCAAGAAAAATAAGGATGTAAATGTAATGCCAGGGTTAAATTTGAATGACCTTCTTTTCTGGATTAATCCTATGTCGACTGCAAGTAGATTTTTTTTGTGTGTGTGTGTGTGTGTGATCTATGTATTATGTAATGAAATCTGAAAGTTTTGTGAGAATAGTGAATAATTGGCCTCGGCGTCTTAAAATATCTAAATCAGTAAAAAAGAAAAAAAAAAAACATAAGTTCTTATGCATCATCAGATGTTGCATTTCATATTCAAAAGTCTAATGTCGATATTTATCGGTAGATGCATTGATGAATTTCTGCATGTTCTCAGAGTTGTTCTTGCACCATTGACACGAACGAGATCATATGGGAATGTCCCCCAACCGCAAGCAATCCTATACTACTCTCAGCGAGCATCTGAGGGTGGTCTCCTCGTTGCAGAGGCTACGGGTGTTTCTGATACAGCTCAAGGGTGGACTTGCTATCACTTTTCCCTTTTTTTTTTTTTTTTTTTTATTTTTATTTTAAGTACTTCAAACTACTTATTGTTTTGGTCAGAAGTCTAGCTTAAGTCAGGATGGAGAGATTCTTAAGTGTAATGGTTATATCATGTTATTCTATATAACATTAAAAAAAAAAAAATCTATTTAGAAGTATTTTTTAGAAAAATTTTCAATATGAAAATTTAGATTTTGATGAAATCTGCAATTTTCATGTTCAAACTTTTTTCAAAAAATACTTCTAAAAATATATTTTGGGGTTCCAAAGTTTAACGGATTTGAAGCGGGTTTAAAAATTATTCCAAAATCCATATAAACTCGTTAAACTTTAGAGTTCAAAAATACATGTTTAGAAGTAATTTTTTAAAAACTTTTGAACATAAAATTTGTAGAGCTAATTAAAATTTACAAATTTTATTTAGGAAGTCTTTCCAGAAAATGATTACAAATTTTTTACTTAAACACGAGATAGGTATATGTTGATACGGCGTAAATATTTTATTGTAGAATTCTTCGTCACTATGTGATCTACAAAATGCTTACGGCTTCTTTTGATTTTCTTTAGATACCCAAACACACCCGGAATTTGGACAAAGGAACAAGTGGAAGCATGGAAACCGATCGTAAAAGCAGTTCATGACAACGGTGGCGTCTTCTTTTGTCAGATTTGGCACGTTGGCAGAGTCTCGAACTACAGTAACTTCTATCATCAATTTTCTTTTCTATTTCACGTCCCGTCAATTTTCCTTTCTACGACACGTCACATTTTGCAAATATTATACTTCAAATGAAATATTACTTTATTAGTAAGTTTTAGCTTGTACGTGCATTTGTGATGTTGCCAATGATTTGCACATGCATTCACTATATCTCAAAAGAAAAAAAAAAGTAACGTCGTTAGGGCCGGCTTCTAAAAGTTCAGAACGCTTGATTCCTTATTACAACTAATTTAGATTGCGTTTGGTTCATGACTATATAAAATATTCAGAAATATTGTATTTCCAATAATATGGATTTTAAGAATCACTTTTATTTATACTGCATTCCTCCGTTTGATTTGTTATTTCATGTTGTTTAAATTCTTGAGAATGCTGTTTTTCTTCGTTTGGTTTGTTATAGTATTTCCTGGCATATGACAAATATCACTAAAAAATTCTTTCATAAATTAAATAAAAATAAAAAATAACAACGAAATATTTAATGAAAGACATATTTGATATGTTTTCCAAAAAAAAAAAAAAAAATCATTTCGTTTATTAAAATACACCTGGTTTGATATGTTTTGATGTATATATTTAAAAAAAAGTTTGCTATTAAAAAAGACATATTATATTGATATACATATATACATCAAACCACATTCAAATTACACTAAATAGCATGTTTCATAGAAAATAGAGATCTACTAATTCTTTCTGTTATGATAAATGGAGATCTAATTTCTATAATAATAAATAAAAAATGACAAATTCTAATCAACAGAAATCCTTATTTGTTATTATCATTGACATCGACGATGAAACAAGTTAGGGAGATTGAAGAAGCAACTGTCAGACATGGTTTTGAAATATCAAGCAAAAAGGAGAAGAAAGAAGTAATTGTCGGCTAGATTTTAAAATATATAAAATAAATTAAGGGCAATTGCGGAATTTAGAAATTAATGTTACAAGAAAAAAAGATACCCACCCCTTTTATGTGAATCTGGATTACCTTATTTATTGGAATATTGCATTCATGCGAATGCTAAATTCCTATAGTTTTGGCGAACCAAACGTATGAATCATATTCCCGCGTATTAAATTCCTGAAAATCCAATCAAGATTTCATGAATCAAACACCCTTAATTAGCTTAGGATGAAGAAGAATCGTGACATGATCCTAATTTAATAATGAACAGGTCATCAGCCAAATGGACAGGCACCAATCTCATCCACGGATAAGCCATTGAAGCCCAACGGAATGGGTGACTTAGTGTTTTCAACCCCACGGCGGCTTAAAACAGAGGAGATCCCTCTACTTGTAAACGATTTCAGGGTTGCTGCAAGAAATGCTATTGAAGCTGGTAATATCCATCCTTTTTTTTTCTTGGTTTGTAAGAGAAATTGCCTTTTCTTGAACAGGTTTAGGATGTTCTGGCTATCATTAAGGATCATTTTCATAAACAATGTCAATAAATACTCCAGCAATTACATTGCAAAATAGTTTTGCATAGTAAGTTTACTCTATATATACACCTTAATTAGAATTTTCTTGAAATACCCTATGTGTTTCACAAAGTTATATGAAAGTTGCATGTCGCTGCAGCTAGGACCTTATTTGTGACAAATTAGCCAACAATTGTTTTGATAAATGCATGATATTGGTGCATTAGAGCAAGACTTTTGGAAGATGCCTTAGAATGGAAGGAATTTTTCCCATCCTTAAATTGGTTATAGATACTAGGTCAAGCTAACTAGTTACTTGAATATCAAAAAAAAAAAAAAAAAAAAAAAAAAAAGAAAAAGAAAAAAGAAAAAAGAAAGTTGTTTAAAATCTGACCCCCAAAGTAAGAGGGATTTAGGAGTAGGGGGGCCATAAATGGTACCATATACAAGCAATGTATTCCTCCATAGTGCTATAATTTTGATTGGCAAATCTACAGAAAGGTTTAGGATGAGGAAGGCCATATCTCACATTCCTAGAACAAATGGTACGTATTATAACAATCCAGTGTCGATTCACAAATGTACAAGTTGTAGTTATGCAGCCTGAATCGCTCTTGGTAGTACATACTTACATGTGGCTTCTACTTTCTAGATTTACATGACTCATGGTGAGTAAGCAAATTTGTTCTACATTGTTGCATAACGGAATAGAACGATTAACACTTGATTTTATGATAGTTTAACATGCTAATTTTTCTCATATTCTAAATGTTAGGTTTTGACGGAGTTGAGATCCATGGAGCACATGGCTACCTTATTGATCAGTTTACGAAGGACCAAGTCAACGATCGTACAGATAAGTATGGTGGAAGCCTTGAAAATCGTTGCCGCTTTGCACTCGAAATAGTTGAAGCTGTTGTTAAAGAGATTGGAGCTGACAAGGTCGGTATAAGGCTCTCTCCTTATGCCAATTACAATGATGCTGCTGATTCAGACCCGGATTCACTTGGTCTCTACATGGTCAATTCTCTAAACAAATTTGGGATTCTATATTGTCACATGATAGAGCCTAGAATGATCACATGGGGAGACAAGGTTGAAATACCTCACAATCTCTTTCCAATGAGGAAGATTTTCAAAGGTACATTTATTGTTGCTGGTGGATATGACAGAGAAGAAGGCAATAAAGCCGTTGCTAATGGCTATACAGACTTGGTTGCATATGGCCGCGTGTTCTTGGCTAATCCTGACCTACCTCGAAGATTTCAATTGAATGCTCCCCTAAACGAGTATGATAGGAGCACATTTTATATCAATGATCCTGTTGTTGGGTATACAGATTATCCTTTTCTTTCTGATTGAACTGTTAACCACAAAAATTGATTATTCAATAACAGCCAGCCGTGCTCGTTGCGCTACTTGTATACGATGTGTAGTGTCTGTGATGTTAAGTTTTTTATGTTTTAAACAGGATATATCAGTTGCTATACTTGTGATTCATATGTTGAGTTGATTATTTTTTATTGAAAAAACTGTAAATTCAATTAAAAAAAAATATCAACTCTACCTGTGAACAACATATGCTAGCATCTATCCACAATCACTGCAAATTTTGTAGGGCAAATTATGGAAAAAGCAAAATTTTTGAAACAATTGAAAATAGAATCAAATGTGAGACAATGGAGATAACAATTACCCCGTAGAGGATAACACGGGCCTTCTATCTCAAGGCACTTAGGATGGATGGTTTGGACTTTCTCATTAGTGAAAGTCTCATGTTCAAATCCAGTAAGCGCTACCTGCAAAGATGTGGAAGATTTATCCTCTCTATATCATGTGGAGGATAACACGGACCTTCGGATTGTCCAGATCGAAAAGTTGAAACTTCTCGATTAGTGGAACATGAGTCGGTGCCACCCAAAAGTGGACATGTTACGGACATAATTTTTCCACAATAATGTTACCGCTCATCATCTCTCAAATCAAAGTTCAACATGAAAGACATCAAGGGTTAGATAAAAACAATCCATGAACGTTGGAAACACTCAAATTACAACATAATGATTGTAAATTATGCACAAGTATTTATATATAGTATTACATACTCTTTCAGGTATTAACAACATTAATCATTTTTCAGAACCTAATATTATTAGTATCTTATTATACTTTGGATAACTCTCAACTAGAAAAAGACAGTAAGGAATTTAACAAAAGTCATATAATGTCATATACAAATATATTACTGTAAACTTAAAATAATCAAGACTAATAGTATAATACAATTATTCAAAAAATATAGAGAGGCTCGGCCATACTTCTACGGTAGGCTACAGGCTAGAGCGTATTGTTCGCTGTGCTGGCCGAATCAGCTCGGCCTGGTGATCTGCTGAATCACTGCCCGTGCTGGCCGGCTAAAAAAGGAACTAGAGTTTGGTGGAGCGTAGCTCCTTTGCGCGTCACGCGCATTGTAGAAAAATAAATTTTCTATGCGGGCTGGCCTGCAATTCGGTACGGGCTGCAATTTTGAGACCAGTCTATAGCTCATACGGTCTATCCGACGGGCTTGAGCCGCAATTCAGCCATAAACTGTGGGCTAAGTTTGTATTTCTACAGAAAATGTGACCTAAGTTAGATTATGGCTATTAGTGAGGCAAATTTTTCTTTTAAACCGAACCAATTTAGCATTTTTTATCTTTTCTTTTCAAAAAACTATTGCTGAATCTATTATTGAGGCTAATTTTTTATTTAAACCGTACCAATTCAGCATTTTTTATCTTTAATTTTCAAAAAACTATTGCTGCATCTTACTCTCCACAAATCTCATTCCGATAGAATTTATTAATATAGGAATGATTTTGCTGCATCTATTATTGAGGCTAATTTTTCATTTAAACCGTACCAATTCAGCATTTTTTATCTTAATTTTCAAAAAACTATTGCTGCATCTTACTCTCCACAAATCTCATTCCGATAGAATTATTAATATAGGAATGATTTTTGCTTTAATTTTCAAAAAACTATTGCTGCATCTTACTCTCCACAAATCTCATTCCGATAGAATTTATTAATATAGGAATGATTTTTGCTGCATCTATTATTGAGGCTATTTTTCATTTAAACCGTACCAATTCAGCATTTTTTATCTTTAATTTTCAAAAAACTATTGCTGCATCTTACTCTCCACAAATCTCATTCCGATAGAATTTATTAATATAGGAATGATTTTTGCTGAATCTATTATTGAGGCTAATTTTTTATTTAAACCGTACCAATTCAGCATTTTTTATCTTTAATTTTCAAAAAACTATTGCTGCATCTTACTCTCCACAAATCTCATTCCGACAGAATTTATTAATATAGGAATGATTTTAAGTTCAAACTAACAAATCGCTCAATCGAATCACTACTAAATTTCTTGAATAAATTCTAAGAAAATTTTCGCGAATGTGGTTGCGACAAGTGGTACGGTGCAACGAAGTTCTTTGAGTTTCAATAATTTGCAGCAATTTTATAAGATATTGTATCTAAAGTCAGCTTACATGCTGTACAAATTAGTCTAAAAATATTTCACAAAAAATTTAAATAAAATGCAACATACGAAAATGCCTACTTGGTATCATGTTTTGCAAAGTACCACTTATATATTGTAATTGTACCTGGGTACTACAAAATAAGATAGTATTTGAATATAGAAATAAACTATGATGCAAAATAGTTTAGAATTATATTTGTCGCTCCAATTGATTCACAAAAACATTTTTCAATTTGTACGGTTAAAAAAAATTAGGAGCATTGTTTCGAAAATTTTTTAATATACAATTATAGATTTTGATGAGATCTAAAACTATAATGTTGAAAATTTTATCCAAAAAATCTTTTAAATAGGTATTTTGACTTCAAAATTTAGCAGAAGTACTTTTAAAATCAACTTCAATTATGTTAAACGTTAGACTTTCAAAATATATATTTAGATAAATTTTTTTAATAATATAAAAATTATATATCTTATGAAAAAATATATATTTATTTTAAAAATACATACATATATATATATATATATATATATATGTATATATATATATATATATATGTATATATATATATATATATATATATATATATATATATATATTAATATATATATATAATATATATATATGCTATTCTCAGATCGTACTGAGAATAATCTTGGTAAGTTAACATCTCAGCCGTTGATCTATTTGATCTAACGCTGAGATTTAATTTTAACACTTAACGGCGTAATCGTTATTCCGTTAAGTGTAAAATTAAATCTCAGCCGTTAGATCAAGAAGATCAACGGCTGAGATGTTAGCTTATCAAATGCTATTCTCAGGTCGTAGCTGAGAATAGCCTTTCTCATATTCATATAATATATAATATATATATATTATATATATATATATATATTATATATATATATATATATATATATATATAACAATTTAACTAATTTATATTTCGTAATATAGGTGCTCGGAAGTATTCGTAAGTGTTCGTGGGTGTTTGTGGATGTTCGCATGTGTTCGTATTTTTTCGGTATAATAAAATTAAAGGCATTTTGGTCATTTCACACGGTAATTGGACACATTTCGGCCAAATCTAATTAGAGGAGAACATTTTCGTCAAATCTAATTATGGAGGCATAAAAATACAAAATGCCCATCCTAAAACAATATTATATTCTTTTACATTAAGAAGATAGCCATGGCATGGGTAACTTAGAATTCTTTTTGTGAAATTATTTTAATTAAAAATTATAGTTTTATAATCGGTTTTTAATATTTATAAAAAATGTGATCCGGTCGCAAGTTAAAGCCGATGCCTCTGTCACAAGTTAAAATGGGGCGGCAGCCTTGTCGCTATGTACAATACCCTTCCTCTCTCTTCTAAAAGAGGATAGGAATACTCTGCACCAGATTCTATCCACCGCTTCGTACGTCAATACCTAAATAAATATCTGTGTATACTTTTTAAAAATACTTTAAACACGAAAGTCGTAGATTTTATGAGATCTATAACTTTCATATCGAAAGATTTTCCAAAAAAATGATTATAAATATGTGTTCTAGGATTCCAAAGTCTTAACATCTTAATAGATTTTAAAAATTATTTTTAAACCTGTTAAGATTTTGGAGTCCCAAATACCTATTTAAAATTATTTTTGAAAAAAAAATCAATATGAAAGCTATAATCTTATTCAAAACTATAACTTTTATACTGAAAGTTTTTTTTAAAATATAAATGTAGATGTTTTTAGATACCTATGTATAGATGGAGGCACAGAATCCGGTAAAAGAGGATCCTCATCCCCAAAAGCACCCTCCCACCCCCCTACCTCTGTTGTTCTCTTTTTTATTCCCTTCCTCCCAATCTAGTTTACAATGTCACCCCTTTTAATAACATGTAGTATTAATAAACAAATAGAAATGGATAAATATATAATCCACATCATCAATGCCTAAGTACAAACACAAACTTTAACACAAATATAGTATCAATACATTTACATTTATATTTACAACATGTTGTGCAGTCTATGGCGCCACGAGTTTAGTAGTTTTCTTTGTTATGAACCATGTCGCTTTGCAAATCTGCACATATAGTAGTTGCTATCCTTTGTATTTGATCTATATCTAGATCTAGCAATTACGTCCAGATTAATCTTAGAGATTACAGTTAGGTTTCTGTGCTTACAAACATTTAGTGTGAAAAATTTGGCTATGTTTCATTGAGGAAAAACTAAATTGTAAAAGTGTAATACAACCCTAGATTCAAATTGTATATATATATATATATATATATATATATATATATATATATATATATATATATATATATATATATAAAGTTGAGTGGGGTGATCCCTAGTGTTGCAAACCGTACGGGCCCGAACCAGCCTGCACGGTTTGATGCGGCCCGCAGGCCGGCCTGCACGGTGTCTAAAGCGGATGGCAGGTTGGCTCGACCTGCTCCCCTAGGTATGTCGGCTTGGCTCAGCCGGCAGCCTGCCGAGCCGGCTGAAAATTAAAAAAAAATAAAAATAAAAACATATATATATGTATATATATATATATAGTATTGCAGCGGGCCGGCCCGTCCCGCCCCGCACGTGAGTTGGTTTTCTCAGTCTGGTTCGCGTGGCCGGCCCGCAGGCAGCACGGTTGGCCGTGTGGGACGGGCCGCAGGCCGCGAGTTTTTTAGCATCTCTAGTGATCCCACTCATCTTACTGTAGATTCGCCACTATTGGATGGTTGTTGGGAAGAAGCTTACTTTGCAGTTGAGCTACAGCGTTGGTTGGTTGGGGTCGATGATATTTACCGTTCGTTTTAAGTAGTTTTATCAATGATTGAAATATTAGATTAAATGCCTTTTTCGGATGAACTATGGTTGTCGATGCCTTTCGTTATCTCTAAAGGTGTGTAAGGTGACGAATTGAGGGTGAAGATCAAGATATGGGAGAGGAGTAGTACTTACTATTTTTTTGATTATTTGTTGACTATATAAAGTTCCACCAGAAGAACGATGGCCCCCTCATGAATTGTACAACCGAATTTCTAGAAATCTTACAAGATTCTGGGTAGAAATTAAAAGGTACTAATTTGTCAGCAGCTTCTTTGACGTGACTTCTAGGTGAGATTGCTAAATTTTTCTTTATAAACTCTCATTTTCTAGCATGAACAAAGCAAGTAGAGTTATTACCGATAGGAATGGCAACGGGTCGGGTCGGGTCGGGTTTCAGCCAACCCGAATCCAACCCGAACGGATTCGGATTCGGGTTTTAAAATTCGGGTTCGGGTTATTATTTCTCGGGTCGGATTCGGATTTGTTTAACTCGGATCGGATTCGGATTTAGATATTTATATATATGTATATTTATTTATACATAATAAAAAATATTTTTTAATGATCAAAATTATAACATAAAAGATTCTTATATAGACTAAACAACCTACACTATTTAACCCATATATGATATGGGATAATTATCTAATTCTATGAGTAGATATTGTAGGGATCTTTAATCTATTTAAGAGTACTTCATGTTATAATTTTAATTATTAAAAAATATATTTCTTATTTATATAAAATAAGAAAATATTTTAAATAAAAGGAAAACAAAAATATTCATATAAATGTATATTTTTTAAATATATTGTATTATATATATATATATATACTCGGTCGGGTCGGGTCGGGTCGGATTCGGGTCGGGTTTCAGGCCAACCCGAATCCGACCCGAACCCGACTCGGGTTCGGGTTTTAAAATTCGGATTCGGATTCGGGTAATTTTTTCTCGGGTCGGATTCGGATTTTTTTACCTCGGGTCGGATCGGATCGCCTCGGATTCGGGTTCAATTGCCATCCCTAATTACCGATCAACAAAGCTGTCATGGACGCCGGAGATCGGCGAACATCGACGGAAATTCACGAATCTAAAATCAAAGGAATTATGTTGAACACTTGATTGCGGACAGAAATTGGAAGAGGATTTGATTGATAAAATCGGAAATACAACTCAAATCAACAAGTAAATGCGGAAATATAAACTGCAATGAAATTGGGAAA
The DNA here is from genome assembly GCA_002076135.1 of Xerophyta viscosa. NCBI lineage: Eukaryota > Viridiplantae > Streptophyta > Magnoliopsida > Pandanales > Velloziaceae > Xerophyta > Xerophyta viscosa. The sequence continues at coordinate 96,922 of MJHO01000178.1, read as the reverse complement.
GAAATAGCTACAAGATTGAAAGAAAATTAAAGGAGAAACAATAATATGTTCTGTTAATTCTTCTCTGTTTTTTTCTTGTTGTCTGCGAGCTTTCCTTTTATATTGTAGAAGACGAAAGCGCAAAGACAGATTTGCCCCCGCTTGCACATGGTTGAGATTAATCCTTACATCCGTCGAATGGCTGTAATTCTAAGATAACGATTCATGCTCTTATTTGAATCAAGCGGCTGATATCTACCTTATCCAATGTTGCATTTAATTGATCCTTCTAACTGATTCGACAGCAGCAACAGTCCCTGAGTATTATCCACCATTCTCAGCATTTCTCATAATATTCCGGCCACGTCTGGCCATAACCGAACTCTAACATACCCCCATCCTTCGAGACCCTTGTCCTCAAGGGTCAAAAGAAACCCATCCTGACTGCCTTTGTGAGCATTGCCGAGTTAGTAAGGCCAAGCTGAACCCAACTCCAAGCTATAAGCCACTCCAGGATTTTGGATCTTCTTCCACAAGCTTGAGATAAGCAACAATCACACAGCAGGGCACCTTGAACAAGGCTAAGATGCTCCATAGGAATACCAAACTGCACCAATTTGTTCCTTATATGCAAGTACCGGCCCTGAATATTTTATTTGAGGATTCTTTTGTGATGTCCATCGGTTGCGGCTCTGATTGCATTATTGTATGTGTTAATGACTATTAACTTGGATGTACAAGGAATTTGGAGTCTATTGGCAAGGGTTAACATAAAGTCTTGAGAAACATAAACAATATTAGATATTTCAGCAACTTTAACAAAAATTATGCTATCAACAAATTCAATAAGAGTGGTGACAACAATTGGAGCCATGGAGCCCATGGCCATTGGAATTGAAGCAGCATTTTGCAGCACTGCTGAAAGAGGAACAATCTTGGTGATTTCATCCTTTATCCCATCAGCAACTTCAACCAAAGCTGATGAAGGAAGGATTCCAGCGATTGATACAACAGTTTCAATTACAGATATAGCTTCAGTTTCAATAGTAACACTAGTAGTTAAGGCCTCAGCAACAACTACTGCAAGAACAACTGCAACAGTAGGATGATCAATTTCTTGGTAACTGTTAATGACAACTGCAACAGTAGGATGATAAAGCTAAAGTCTGAAGAAACCACGCCAGCAGCCACTCCGAATAATAATGTTTCTACTAGCACAGCTGAAGAAGGAATTGATGAGATTGATACAACTCTATTCCAAGATGAATGATTCTCGAGAAATGAGGACGATTTCGTATCTGTCCGCCCCTCGTATCTGATTGCCACTTTGGTGATTTCATTTGTCGTATTAAGATTTGATGCTTAGTTTTTGCTTATCAATGTATAGTTCATATTTTTCATCGAGTCAAGTTTTGCACTTACTTTTCAATAGACAACTCTGATTGGAAGAAAGTTTTTATGAATGTAATTTTGATTAAATTCTCTTGATAGCAAAATGAACTCCAGTTTCTCTATGAAATTTTTCTACTACAATATTCTTCGTGAATTCTTTTGAATCCTGCAAAGCGTGAATCAAAAGATGTATACTCCGCTTTAAACTAATAAAAGAAAAATTGGCATTAAAAAAAAGAAAAAAGAAGAAGAAAAAAGAAAAAAGGAAAAAAGGAAAAAAAAAAGAATAAAAATCTTGCACACATTATAAATAAATTTCTGTTATACACGCATAAATCACAGAAGAAGAAAGGAAAAGAAATGAACTTTTGTCAAGTTGGAGACCTCTTCGTAAATCCGTTCAAAGCATTTTTGAAAAATATGCAATTTGAAGTCATAGCTGAAGGGCGCGGCTCCCCTAGTTGAGACGCAGCAGGAAGCAGGAATGCTGCTCAATCGCCGCCGTCCATCACAATCAGCACGTATCTTGAGAAATCGTATAAAATTTTCGTTCGCTTATTTGACCTATTTATAGGCATTTTTTGGAAAAACTTTCAACTACAAAGTTATAGATTTTGATGTAATTTACAACTTTCTAGTTGAAATTTTTTTCAAAAAATACAAAATGTTGTGGCAAATAGATTATCAAAGTTTTAGATTATCATTTTGACATATTATTTGACATTTTTGCGAAAAATATTCAACTATAAAATTATAAACCATATCAAAATCTACAATTTTATAGTTGAAAATTTTTCATAAAATTATCAAACAATATGCCCAAAAAATAATCAAATAATATGTCAAATTTGATTAATTTTTTGGCACATTGTTTGATAATTTTACGAAAAACTTTCAACTACAAAATTGTAGATTTTGATAATGTCTATAACTTTATAGTTGAACATTTTTCGTAAAAATATCAAATAATATGTCAAAAAGATGATCGAAAACTTTGATAATCTATTTGGCATACCGTTTTGTATTTTTTGGAAAAACTTCCAACTAAAAAGTTGTAAATTACATCAAAATCTATAACTTTGTAATTGAAAGTTTTTCTCAAAAAATGCTTATAAATAGGTCAAATAAGCGAACAAAAATTTTATACAATTTCTCGAGATACGTGCTGATTGTGATGGACGGCGGCGATTGAGCAACATTCCTGCTTCCTGCTGCGTCTCAAGTAGGGGAGCCGCGCCCATAGTTGAAGGCATGCAGACTGCAATAAAAAAAAATGTGCATTTTGACATCAGAGCTGAAGGCATGACGAACTGCAATCGAACAAGAATCAGAAAATTAAACACACTAAATGCTCTAAGTACCAACATTCGTTCAGCTTCAAGAAAAATATAAGCATACGAATAACTACTTGTGGTGCTTTTGTCCCGAATAAGGACAAGGCATTAAGAGTCGTGTTCATTCAAAAAAAGAAAAATGACAAAATGTCTACTTATCATCCTAAAAAAAAAAAAAAAAAAAGAAAAAAGAAAAGAGGAAAAGGGATGCAACATAAAATTTTGGTGCTACATGGCAGATAAAAGTTTGTTTTGGAGTAGCAGAGAAAAAATATGCTTCGAAAAATTGCAGAGAAGTCATAATAGGAAAAGAAAATAAACACCAAATCTATTTCGGAGATTTATGTTTACCAGCGAATAAGGAGGAATGATTACACTCAGTCATCTCAAAATGATGTTTATTTACTCCACTAACAGCAAAATATAGTGAAGACTCGGCGAATCAACAAGAAGATTTGGCGCCCACCAAGACCAACGAATTCGAAGTCGTGCATGTGAACTAAAATACCAAAAAAAAAAGAAGAAAAGCAAAAAAAGGGCCCGCTACGTTAAAAATCCGAAAGGACGACCTAGACAAAATCAGCTAGGGCAAAAAAAGACAAATGCAAAATTTCTTCGATTTATTAATTTAAACAAAAAATACACGTATGAAAATTTACGCTCTGCAAGATCCACATGAATTCATCTTCTCATCTCCAGACACCACAAAAATAATAACAAAAATTTTTTGACACCACCTTCCAAAATAAGCCATATTATCTCCAAACTCCACCTTTCGAAATGAGCCAATAACCCAAAACCTAAATTTTCAAACTTCCAAGCTAGAGTAACTTGTTATTTGGAAGTTCTTTTAAGAAATCGCATACTTTCAATTTAGAGGTTTAGATTGAGGACTTCTCCTCAAAATGAAAAGAAATGTGCTATAACTTGCATTTCCTGAAAAATAGAAAACTCATACAATGATAAGCTACAAGCTGAACTCAAGTCCATGCGACTTACTGAAAATGGAAAGCAAGGAATATGAAGACAAGAATATTTTATAGTTGACAGAATATGAAAAAATGGTCAACAATAGAGCAAGCTGCAAACATGGGCATATTCGCCGTTGAAGAATTCGAGCCAAACGTTCATGCACTTAAAATGGGGCAAAATTTTCGTATGAAAATTTTGTAACAATCAAGGAAAGCAAAGCACAAATGAATGATTCCACCAACTACAATTGGGCAAAATTTTTCGAAAGAAAAATTTTAACTCAAAACAAATACAAATCGACAGCTGACAAGCTTACAAACTGGGACAATTTTGCTACACCGGAATGCATATCAAGAATGACGAACTGGAGTAGTTTTGAAAGACATCAATCAGCTAAAATAAAAAAAAGAAAAAAAAAAGAAGAAGAAGGAAGAAAATGGATGCAGGGGCAATGACTTTTTGAATAGTCAGATTGACCGAACATCCATACACAGTATATTTTCAGCATAAAATTTTGCACAAAGCTTTTTTTTGTCAACTCTTTTCAACATGAAATCTTCCAGCCACTGCATAATTTTCACAAAGCTTTTCTCATTCCCAAAACTACTTTTTATATTATCAAGCGACAAAATTTTTTTTCTCATTCTAGAATATCAGAAACTTGACATTTTGAACCGACTATGTTCCATAATTATAATTTTCAATATTTTAAAATTTTGAAGCGATTGTGTTCCAACATGAGACGATCGATCTCATTTTAAACTTTTCCCTTAAACCAACTGAGTTTTCACGAGACGACTGATCTCAATTTAAAATTTCACTTAGAAAATTTAATTTTGAACCGACTCTGTTTCATTCGTAAGACGATCGATCTCATTTTAAAAATTTTCTGAAATGACTGAGTTCCATCGAAGGCCAACTGTGCTCATTTTTAATTTCTACCTTGAATCGACTGAGTTCTATTAAAAGCCGACTATGCTCATTTCAAATTCCAACTTGAATCGACTGAGTTCCATCTAAAGCCGACTGTACTTATAATCAAATTCTATCTTGAACCGACTGAGTTCCATTAAAAGTCGACTGAGTTCCATTAAAAAGCCGACTGTGCTCATTTTCAAATTCTACCTTGAATCGACTAAGTTCCGTCAAAAGCCGACTGTGCTCATTTTCAAATTTTACCTTGAACCGACTGAGTTCCATCGAAAGCCAACTGTGCTCATTTTCTAAAATTTTCTCTTGAACCGACTGAGTTCCATCGAAAGCCGACTGTGCTCATCTTCAAATTTTACATTGAACCGACTGAGTTTCATTAAAAGTCGACTGTGCTCCTTTTCAAATTTTATCTTGAACCGACTGAGTTTCATTAAAAGACGACTGATCACATTTCTCACTTTACTTTGAGCCGACTGTGCTCCATCACGAGACGACAGATCTCATTCTCATTTTACTTCGAGCCGACTGCGCTAATCACGAGACGACTGATCTCATTCTCATTTTAACCTCTGAGTCGACGGTATTCTTGTGGGATGACTGTTCCCATAGTCACCTTTAGCCTTGAAGTCGACCGTGCTTTAGGATCATCTTATCAGGCACAGTTCTCGTGATTTCTTTCCTTAGATTCTATACAGATTCTGAGGAATATTTTCATGAGACGACATATCTCATTATCAAAAATTTCTCAAAAACCAAAAAGAAAAAAGAAAAAAAAAGAGTAAGGAAAAAAAAACGAGTGTGCGCGAACAGGAAAATCTCTAACTCTCTCACCGGACAAAATGTGATATCTTTTTATCTTTACCCAAACCTTCTACAAATGATTTAACAAAGAGGCACAACTGTCGACACCCCATTTTGTCTGAGCTGCTGATTTACATTTAAAAGCAGCAATTGGAACCCGCATTGCACACCTAAAATTCGACATGACTCGTTTAAATCCAATTAAGTCTGATTTGGTTCAATTATGCTCAATTAAGCTTAAAAGGCCTAATTAAGCCAAATTGGCCCAATTGAGAACCAATTGTGCTCGATCGAATTTAATCAATTCGACTAAACCCGATTAAGTCCAATTGAGCCCAATTAATTTGATGAAGCTAAATTTGATCCAATTTGGTTTGATTTGAGATATTTAAATCAAAATGAATATTCAGAATTCCGACCAGATATGCACGAATACGTCATGATCACAAAAACATAAATTTGGCTCAAAGAGGGGCTAATTATGCCAATGTCACAATGGTGGACTAGACTTCACAAAATTTTGAAAGGCCATTGTTGTAAAATAGCAAACATGTGGATTTATTATGTAATGCATGCAAGTGGTGTTTGTTAGATCCACTTTTAAGGGGAAGGAAGTTACGGAGTGATATATATAGAGATTAAGAGTTTAAAAGATGGAGGGGATTTTTTGGAGGGAAGCTGGCTAGAGAGAGAGGGAGAGAGAGAAAGCAGGAGAGAGAAAGAGAGACTGAGAGAGAGAGAGAGAGGGAGGCAATAGAGAGAGAAAGAGACCGGTAAGAGAGAGAGAGGATCACCAGCGAATTCCCGTCCGCCCACATCTCCGCCGGCTCAAGCGTCCACGACGACATCTCCAAACTCCTGTGACAACAACAACGCCGCCGGTCGGAACCTCCGTCACCGCGCCAAGCTCCGGCCAACGCATCTCCATACTCCTGTGACAACAACAACGCCGCCGGTCGGAACCTCCGTCACCGCGCCAAGCTCCGGCCAACGCATCCTAAAACCTCCAAAATTCCAACAACTCAATTCACGTCCAAACCTCGAGGTAACTATCTTAAAATCTTCTCCTCATGTGTTAGAACATAGGACGCTGCCTCGGCTTCGCCGCCGGCGTCAAAACTACAAAATAAAATAATTCACCCGAAATTACACCCACGAATATCTCGCTGCACATACGTCGAAATCAAATTTAGACATAACCACTGAATTCAGGAACCTTGATAATCTTAGGAACGACCCTCCCGATGGCGAATAATCACTGCCACGAAAAACGACCGAAAACTCACACCCACGAAAACTCATTAAACGAAGCTTCTAATCTAATTTTTGACATCTCCAACGCGTCGAGGGTCATCGAAAACCCCCCGGATGGACCTACGGACGGCCGCAGGCAAAGGTCGAACGACCGCCGCTGGCGGCGGTTTTAAAGACGACGTTTCGGATCGGATCTGCGCCCGAATCTGCTTGCCGTTTCATTAAAATCGTGCGTCGCGCGTCGAATCGACACGCCCAGACTCGAGTCCGGGCGCGCGATCACGCGTTGGTTTAAACTGACGCGCCCAGAACCGGGACAGATTCGAGTCTGGTCACATCCGCGTGCACCCGGTCGCACCCGCGCGCGTCTGGCTCGGCAGTTTCGGTTTGGGCTGGACTAAGTCGGTCCGGTCAAGCCCAATTAAGGCCCAAATTCGTTTAAATTCGTTTTAAATCAATTTTGATGGACTATAGGTGTATACTTGTAATCCAAATGCATATTTGGAGGTGTATACTTCCAATCATGTATTCTTTTAAATGTTTTAAACACAAATCTCACCAAAAAAATATATATTTGTTTTATAAAATGAGTTATAGGTGTATACTTGTAACTCAATTTATTATTAGAAATTAGAGGTGTATACTTCTATTTCTAATTATTTTCATTAAAAAAAAAAAACTAATTTTTTGGGCGATGAAAAGGAAACGGAAACGCGCTGATCCCAACGCTAATAAAATAATATTTTCATCACATTAACATGCACTCTTCCTACGCTAAGCACACACAACACACGAATAGTACATTTATTTGTTCATTTATTAAATAATGTCTATTAATATATCGTTATTTGAGATTAGTCTCACTCGGTCATATAAATTAAGGATTAAAACAGCGGTGTGCTGTCTCATTTTTCTTATATATGAACGAGAAATTCACATATGAATAGTAGCTGTAAAGAAGTGGTGTATACTAATTTTCACATCTATTATACGTATTAGAGGAAGACAAATTCAATTTAAATAATGAAAAGTATGAACATAAGATCTGTGTATGCTGGTCCAATACCGTAAATTTTATTATTTAAATGTATTTATCAAATACTAAAATAAGAAATAGGTGTACACTTATTCTCTTTTTACATATTTGGTAAATAAAAACGATATATCTATATATAACAAAATTCGTGCAAAAATAAATCCAAAATTATGTATAATTACTTATAGAGTACTTTCTTTTGAGGTGTACTGTGGTGGTGTTCCGTCTTTCCCACACGTAAACGACGAACGAGCCCTGAAATCTCAATGTGCCTTATCCCAAATTTTTAGATTTCTATTAAATATCTAGGTGGCGATTCCAACCCTTTCCCTTTCCGGAGGAAGGTCGTCAACAATATATTGTCACATGATAGAGCCTAGAATGACCGCATGGGGAGACAAGGTTGAAATACCTCACAATCTCTTTCCAATGAGAAAATTTTTCAAAGGCACATTTATTGTTGCTGGTGGATATGGCAGAGAAGAAGGTAATAAAGCTGTTGTTGATGGCTAGACTTGTTTGCATATGGCCGCGTGTTCTTGGCTAATCCTGACCTACCTCGAAGATTTCTATTGAATGCTCCCTAAACGAGTATGATAGGAGCACATTTTAATATCAGTAATCCTGTTGTTGGATACACAAATTACCCTTTTCTTTCTGATTAAACTGTTAAACACAAAAATTGATTATTCAATAACAATCAGTCGTGTCCGTTACACTCTTTGTATAAAATGTGCTCTGTCTGTGATGTTATGATTTTGATGTTTCAAATAAGATATACAGTTGCTATACTTGTAATTCATATATTGAGTTGATTGTCTTTAATTGAAAAAGTTGTAAATTCAATATTTTAAAAAAAAATAAAAATATCAACTCTACATGTGAACAACATATGCTTGGCATCTATCCATAATCATTGCAGATTTGTAGGACAAATTATAGAAAAAGCAAAATTTCAGGCCTTTCTGAAACAGTTGAATATAGAATCAAATATGAGACAAATGGAGGTAACAATTACCCCATAGGTGCATAGTACGGATGGTTGGGGCTTTTATCTCATGAAGTGAAAGTCTCAGATTCGAATCTAGCAAGCGCCACCGGTAAGGGTTTCGAGATTTATCCTCTCTGTATTATGTAGAGGATAACATGAATCTTCAGACCTTTCTAGATCGAAAGGTTGTGACTCTTCGGTTGGTTGAATATTAATATGTGCAATCTATGGATTTATCCGTTACGACGATTACACAAAAGTGGACCGGTTATGGATATAATTTTCCCACGATAATGTTAAAAAAAAATAATTATATGCTAATGAGTAATGTTTCAGTTATACCAGCTATTTAAAAACTGATTTTATGAAATATTTGACAAATTAGCAATTATTTGGTATTCAGCGGCTGCCTAGTACTAATATTTCAAAATACAAATTCCCAATCAATGTTTTTTTTATTTTTCTTTTTATTTTTTACCGCTCATAATCTCCCAAATCAAAGTTCAACTTGAAAGATACTAAGGGTTAGATAAAAACAATCCATGAACTTTGGAAACACTCAAAATTGCAAAATAATGATTGTAAATTATGCATAAGTAGATATACAGTATGCATACTATATATTTTTCAGAACCTAATATTATTACTATTATTATTATTATTATACTTTTTATAACTCTCAACCAGAAAAAGACAATAAGGAATTCAAACAAAAGTCACGTCATATATATACAAATATATTACTGTAAACTTAAAATATCAAAATTAATAGTGTAATATAATTATTCAAAAAACGTAGAGAGGCTCGGCCCCTGCTTTTGCAGTGGGCAACAGGATAGACCGTACAGTTCGCTGCGCAAGCAGAATCGGCTCGGGCTGTTGGTCTGCCGAACCAGTGCTCGTGCAAGCTAGCAAAGAAAAGGGAATCGGAGCTTGGCAGAGCAGAGCTCCTTAAGAGAGAGAGAGAGAGAGAGAGAGAGAGAGAGAAAATTCCATGCGGGTCGGCAGGCCGGTATGGGCTGCAATTTTGAGACTGGCCTATAGCCTGTATGGTCTATCCAACGGGCTTGAGCTGCAGTTCAGCCATAGATAGTGGGCTAAGTTTGTATTTCTAGAGAAAATGTGACCTAAGTTAGATTATGGCTACTAGTAAGGCTAATTTTTCATTTAAACTGTACCAATTCGGCATTATTTTCAAAAAACTATAGCTACGTCTATTACTTCGGAAACAGTCTCGTCTGAAATATGACTGCGTATATCTTATCCTCCACAAATTTTATTACGATAGAATTTATTACTAGATTATTATTATTGTATTGCTACATCCCAAATTATATAGGAAAGATTTTAACGTCAAACTAATAAAACGCTCAACCGAATCACTACTAAATTTCTTGAATAAATTCTAACAAAATTTTCATGAATATGGTTGCGACAAGTGGTGTGGTGCAACGAAGTTCTGTGATTTTCAAGAATTTGCAAAAATTTTAAAAGATAATGTATCTAAAGTCAGTTTACATGCAGCACAAACTAGTCTAAAAGTATTTAACACAAATTTTGATTAAAATTCAACATACCAAAATATGCCCACTTGGTATCATGTTTTGCTAAGTGCCACTTATACATTGTAATTGTTACCTGAATATTGCGAAATAAGATAGTATTTGAATATAGAAATAAACTATGATGCAAAATAGTTTACAATAATGCTCATCACTCTCCAACTGATTTACCAAAAAATTACTAATTCGTTAGTTAAAAAAAAAGTTAGGAATATTTTTTAAAAAATTTCTAATATAAAAGTCGTAGATTTTAATGAGGTTTATAACTTTAATTTGAAAAGTTTTACCAAATTTTTTTTCTAGATAGATAGTTTTGGACTTCAAAATTTAACAGATTTTATACAGTTTTAAAATCTATTTCAAATCCGTTAAATGTCAGAATTTTAAAATATCTATTTAGAAAAATATTTTAAAAAAATTATTATAAAATTATATATTTTATTAAACTATATATTTTTTATGCTAAAAATTTTTAATAATATTTTTAAAATATTATTTTAATTATACAGAATGACGAATTTTTTGGTACAAAAAACATTGCCCAATAGTTTATTGAAAATTCCAAAATAGGTTATTGAAAATAACAATAGAGTAATTTCAGTATGCAATTTGATGAGTTTATTTCATTTTAAGAAAGGATTTTAACTACCCTTTTTTCAGAAACTTCAATTTCTTCTAGAAATTTATCCCCTCGCTGCTTTCGCCTCGGTAAACGGTAATTAAATTTACAGCCCATTTTGGGCGCGACGATGTTTGCCCCACAAAAACATTCTACAAATTCTGTTATAATTTCTTATAATAATTCATCTGCTGCGCAAATCTCCGCCAGCTCCGTGGTTCAGAAATCGCAGCGGCGCGGGGGCGGCAGAGATGGCGGCGCGACGTGGAGAGGAGGAGTACGACTACCTGTTCAAGGTGGTGCTGATCGGCGACAGTGGTGTAGGGAAATCAAATTTGCTCTCTCGATTCACGCGCAACGAGTTCTGTCTCGAATCCAAGTCCACTATCGGTGTCGAATTCGCCACTCGAACCCTCAAGGTATTCTACTATTTGCTAGATCTGTTCTCTTGGGAGGATAGTGTATGCAGTAGTTGCTAGATCTGTCAGGGGATATGAAGTCAGATTTCAGGAATCTTTTGGTTTTGTATGAAATGGCTGTTGATGAAATCCCGCACCTATTGTTTGTAAAAATTGTGCAAGCAGAATTGTTTGATTTTTCAATATTATCAAACTGAATTAGGTAACTCCTATGTCGGTCAGTTGCTATCTGATCATTGCAGCATATTACGGACTCTTTTAAGTTGCTGATCTCATAAGCTTGGACAACAGCTTGGTGGTTAAGTTGGTGTGGCGTCAATATAGAGCAACATGAGAGAATCACTTGTGGTTTGGAAATGTGGATAGAAGAACTCTTCATGTGTTAGTTAGGGGGTGACAGATGTTGGATGTGACGTATGTCAAGAGGGGTAAGGAAATAGTTTGCGTGAGTTTTGAGGAATGATCTATTTTACTTGACTTGGGAAAGTCATGGCTCTAATAGAGCATTATGGCATAGAAGGATCCATGTAGTCGATCACACTTAGTGGGGACAAGCCTTTGTTGCTGTGCCATGAGCTTCATGATGTTAAGTTCTCTGTGTATTCTACAATTGAATGAAAATGCAAGTGATTGATGTTGTTTTTGGAATGAAATGTCTTTAAGGAAGAGGTCTTCTGTTGTGCAGAAACTCATTAGGTATGTATGTCTGACTAGTGCATATTTCTTGTGTGACTTTGGGGTTCTTCTAGTCATATCAGTCTTATGTACAGATTATATTCATTGTTAGATTCAGTTGTGAAGAACCTCACCTTAGGCTTTGTTACTATAATATGTAGCAGATAGCTTTTAATGTGAATCGAGACTTACATTATGTGGCATCCGTATGCTCCTCTCAGTCTAAGCTTATCGTATGACTTCATAAAGTCTAATTATTTATTAAGTTTAAGCGCATCTCGGACATTTACAACCTCAACAAGAGTTATGTGAATTGTAACATATGGAGCACGTTGCAAAAATGTATGACAATCCAAAACAATGTTGCTTTCATGTTAATTGAATTAGCTAACTATCATAGGCTTCAGGTTCGTTAAGTTCTATGTGGATGCTATACTTGGATGGAGATGCAGTTTATTTGGAGCGAATGTCGTAAGGAAGGATGTCTGCTATTGTTCAGAAACTCACTAGCTTGTATGTCGTTCTGGTTCGAAAGTCTTGTGTGACTCTTGGATTCTTGCTCTCTTACATATGCATTGCTAGATTGAATCTTAAAGTATGTTCAAGCATCAGTATGCCACCTTTCAGCTGTTGTCATTATGTTATATGTCAAGATGTTAATTAAGTGTACATTTTGCACATATGTGCATCATCTAGTCAATTACAAACATAACTTATGGAGCATGATGCAAGATTTATGACGAAATACTGAAAATTTTTTGCTTTCATGTCAATTGATATGGCCATTTTGTTACTGTTTTAAATTACGGTCACATGCAATTGCATACATGTCATGAACACCACTATTGGTAATGTGTATCTTATTTATCTGACATTATTTTATGACCTTTCACTCTGAATTTAAACGGTAAAATCTCGAATAACAATCTCATCAACTTACAAGCTTGCAACTCTCAGTATTCAGTTTGAGGCAACATTTTGTTTTCAAGGTTTTTGTTATGTACAGACGTACTTGGCATCATGGCAGTTTTTGTAGACAAGGTGCCATAAAATAGATTTTTTTAGATAAGATACCATTGGTAGAGCTGGTCAGTGTTGGATTGGAAAGTCTTTAGTTTATACAATCATATTGGCCCTATAACTTTGCAGCAAGATGAAGATCATGTAAAATGCCGGTGGTAAAATATATGACATATGTAGATCAGTAGATGTCTTTTACAATGGTCATTTTTTTTTTTAATTTATATAATAAGGCCCTTTTCCACAAGTTGTAAATAACAATATTACAACTCTATGAGGGTCATGTTCTATTGTTTCAATAGTAGTTGTCCACTTCAGCAAGTTAGAAATCAGTTTTTGTATGGGTTGGTTAAATTTTACTATTTTCTAGTTATGGAGGTCTTAGCTAACACTGACGCCTTTTATATGGTAGTGTCAAATTTTAGCATTTGTAGTTATGGTAGTCCTATTTTAAAAAATGAAGTTACTGCAGCTAATTCTGTATATGCTACAGTAATTTCCAGTAAAAAGTTTCCTCGGATTTAGTATAATTACAAAGTAAATTTAATATATACGTATATATATACATAGAGAGAGAGGAGAGATTTCCAGTTGAAATCTACCATCTGTGACTTGTTTCTTCTGCTCAATTTTTTTTTTATTGTTTCATTAATACAAAATTTTCTTCTGTTGTATGTGTTGTTTTGTTTCTTCTCATCATTTAGGTAGATAGTGAAATGTAGAAGTCAATTAGTGTCTACTCTCATTTATATAAGTTTGTTCACTATGAAACATCAACATTGAGCTAGATGGTGGGAAATTAAATCATCACTTAAAAGTGAACTCTTATTGAGGATGCTAGCCTTCCTGTTCTTTCAATCTGTTTATATAAGCGTCTATCTTTTGCTAGTGGAACAAAATAAATAGCAATAGTAATGAGACTCATTAATGAGAGACAAACGTAACTGCAGTCTCTGTCATCTGTTTCTAGATCTTTTAGAATAACTGAGAACATTCATTGAAGCTGGACCTTGCTCTCCTGAAATTATCAAGACTCTGGTTCTGACTTTTTGCTGCACTCTAACTGATGAATGATGTTAACTTGTTGCAAAGGGAAACCGTTCAAATACAAACTCATAGGATTTCTTACAAGTACTAAAGAATACCATAATCCTTGCGCTATAACTTTGTTGATGATTTAATGTTTAGTAATTGTTGTTCTACTCAACTAAGTTTTTGGGGTATTGGTGTTCTCTGTTTTTTTATTTCTTGGTTTAAAGAGTCAATATCCAAAAAGTTTAGTCTGCCGAAATGAAATGAATCGTTGAGAGCCCTTTTAGGGTCCCTCTTAGCTTCAAAGAACTTACAATAGAAGGGTTAACTCTTTCAACTGGAAATGAGCATTAAACTTGATAAATGTTATGTTCTTAGAGCCTCAGATTGAATTTGTTACCGAGTTAAGGCCACATCTTGTACCTTGACTCACTGTAATTGAGATAGTCATTTCTGAATCAGATCAATTTGATTTCTGTTATATCATTATTATTTTATTGTTGCTAGTATTATTATTATTGTTATTATTATTGGGATTGTTATGGGGAAGCCTATTTGATTTCTGTTATTGCAAAACCTCAGTTCATCTTTATATGCTGCTTATGCAATTTGCTATCCTTTTCCTTTTTCACATTTTTTCTTTCGGGTACCTCCTTCATCTTTGACGTCTTCTCTAAACAAAGCTATGATAGTTTCATAGCCTCATGAGGGTTATTATTATCCTTGTCCAGGTAGAAGGCAGGACAGTTAAGGCACAGATTTGGGACACTGCAGGTCAAGAACGATACAGGGCCATAACCAGCGCGTACTACCGAGGAGCATTGGGAGCTCTCCTTGTCTATGATGTGACTAAACCGACGACCTTTGAAAATGTGAGTAGGTGGCTTAAGGAGCTCCGCGACCATGCTGATTCAAACATCGTGATAATGCTTATCGGCAACAAAACCGACCTCAAGCACCTCAAAGCCGTTGCTTCGGAAGACGCACAGAGCTTCGCTGAGAGAGAAGGGCTGTCATTTATCGAAACATCAGCTCTGGAGGCAACGAATGTTGAGAAAGCTTTCCAAATGATTCTAGCAGAGATATACAGGATAATCAGTAAGAAAAATTTATCAACAGCGGAGGAGCCTGGGCAGGGACCCGCAGGATCCATCAAAGAAGGTAAGACGATTAATGTGGCTGGATCAGATACCAGCAGTACCAAAAAGCAATGCTGCTCGACGTAGACGCTGTTGAAAGGTAGAAAGAAGCAAACACCTTGGTATAGATGATGAATTGCAGGTTTTACGCTCCTTAGAGGGAGGGCTTTTATTTTTTTTTTTTTTTTAATATTTTTAGTTTGTTTCTAGTTACTGTGCTTTTTAAATACAAAATAGAACCTAATGTGCTTGCTTTAGTTGTATGTGTGTAGAACAAGCTGTTATACTTTACTACTTAGCAAGGGTAAAAACTGAGGAAATTCTATCAAAAATCATTTGCGGATCTTACAATGTCCATCTCGATCGTCAGGTAATCTTCTCTACAAGAGATTTAAACTTGCTGTAGCAATATTGGAACACTTATTTGAGTATTGGTTGTCAAAGGTTTTGCATCTCCAAATGTATGGAAGATAAGGATGACCCGGTTTTGTGGTCTACCTTACATTCTCCCAAACAGTGAATGCGTTTACCTTGTTTGGCTGTCGAGAAAACTCTGAATTTGCTGTAGGACTCCTCTCTATTATTGAAATATAACATTCTAAGGTGGGTGTGTTTACGTTGGATTATTTAAATATAATAGACTCGCCGTCTTGGTTCGTGTGTGGCTGTGTATATAATTGTGAGTCCTTTTTAGTTATTAAATTGGAACAATTTTTCGATTGTTTTAGTTGCCTCACATATATCTCAATATTTAGAGGTTTTATGCCTTTTATAACTTAAAATTATATTTTTCAAATTCAAAATGAAGTTTTATTTTTTATGATTCTGTGAAAGGATAATACTGTGTTTGTTATTTTTAGAGCTATTAATTTTATGAAGACAATTTTATCAAGTTATATAATTAGGGGTGTATAAAAAACGTTATTGTGTATTACGAGATATTTTTATAATTTTAAATTGTCAGAAATATAAAAACTCAAATACCCCATTTTTACTATGGAAATCATGCCCGAGGTTCTAACTTGAAAGAAAAATACTCCAAAATGTCGGTGGCAAATGTTTGGAGTTTCCTCTCCTTTTCCCATATTCGCTTATTTCATCTTTTAAAAAAGGACCTCTTATAGTTAAAAGTTTCAAACAGGCGCGCACTTGAGCAACATCACCAAAGCAGCGACGGCATATCTTAAAAAATAAAATTTCTCAAGCTATTCACTTGCAAGAAAGAATATTGGTGCACCGTTCAATTGTATTGCTGCTCCTGCATCGGGCGCATTAACTCTTAAAAAAGCTCAGCTCAGTTATTCGAAATGGTCGGAGAATAAATACTATGAATCTATGACAGAACAGGAGATTCATATCCATATTCACCCACATCAAAGTTTCTAAGGTCATATTGCCCATAAGTGCCCTCTAAAATTATTTTTAGCCAAAGAGTGCTCTTAATTTAATTTGGCATTGTAGCATCTATTTACAATGTGAAATAACGAACATATCATCGTCCATATTTTTTTTAAGAGCAATTTTTTTCTAATAAATTACTAAATCGAGTAAAAAATACACATATATAAATGTTATTTGAAAAAATTTAAATATTAAAGAAATAAATGGTATGCTCTATAATTTTCCATTAAAATTTTTGTAAAATATTCTAAATAAATATTTTAAGACTTTGAAATTATTACTAGTTATAAAAATATTGGAGTCCAAAATATTTATTTAGAAATATTTTTTAAAAAAATTTTGAATACAAAAATGATAAAGTACACAAAAAAAAATCTATTTTTTTCTATATTAAAATATTTTTAAAAAAATACTAATTAATATATGTTTCGAAGTGATTTTGTAAATTATTGGAAAGAAAATATTTTCATTGTTTCATATAGTTAAAAAGAACAAAAAATGTCATCAGTCATCATGAAATATAGACATGTAAACCTACAAAATTAAGGGTGATATTAGATCATGCTCAACCGTTAAATCCAACTTCTAACCAATATCTTATGCGGCTATCTGTCGCAGTTCGCAATAAACATGGCCGAGCTAGAAAACTATATAGAGAGAGAGAGAGAGAGAGAGAGAGAGAGAGAGAGATAGAGGAAAACAGAAGCTGCAGTTGTAGGCGTTGTAGATTCTTTTCAACAAGATTTGATTCTTTTCTGGATAACCCAACACAAAGAACGGGTTAGCGACTACAACAGCTGCTGTTCTGCTGAATTGGCTGCCCCTTCATCTGGACAGTGTCGCTAGGTTTTCGGCTAGCCGTCGGCTGGTTTCCCATTCTGTACATAGCCAACCAAAGTGAGTCTTAAATTTCAGTATCTGGACAATGGTTACTGCAGGATACATGAATTTGTTTGAAAATGTGAAGAAATATCTAAGCTACATCAAACATAAGATAAAAAGCACGCCTTAAATCATTATAAACACAGTGGAGGGAAATAAATGAAATGGACTTAATATTTAGAATTTACTAGACTAAATAGACGGTTCAACATAACAAAAATTTGCCCTCCGCATTTGGGTCAACCGGATGGAGTGTTTCGCCTCAGGAAGCGTGCATCCCACCCAGGTTCGACTCCCACCCTCACGGGGAGTGCGCCTGTAATGGGGATGTGCCTATACCGCGCATTTACTGCGGTTGTAGAAAAGCTGGTGGTTGCGTATTGCAGCACTTCATGTCTGGTTCGGGAATAGACGCCAAGCCGGAGTTTTACTCCCCTGCGCTCACCTAGGTCCAATGCGGGTTGGCGGATGCACGTAGAAAATCGTGATCCGCGAGTTAGCAAAGACCCAAGAGGGAGGTTTCGCCTTGTTATCTCAAAAAAAAAAAAAAAAAAAAAAAAATAACAATAATTTAACAAAGCTTACATCCAAGTGTTTGAGCATAAGTGCTTATCCAAGCGTGGTGCAAATATAAAAGCGACTAAAGTTGCCCATCATTATTTCTGCTTCATGAATTAACAACAAAACCACGATTCCTGGCCTATGTTTCCTCATCAACCAAGGGTTAAACTTCTCCCCTACCACGAGTATTATTTGTGTTGCTTGTGAGCTAGAATCCATACTCTTCACCCAAATAAATGTCTAAGCATGACTAAACTATCATGCGCAAGTCTTACAAATCAATGCCATTATTGACTCTTTGATTGAAACTTCTACATTACATTTCAAAATACCTAAATTGACAACTTCTACCTTTCTATGTGTTCAAGAGACGGTAACAGAAACCGAGTAGTACTCAACATTACCTCTTCTTGATCTCAGCAGACATGGTTAAGAAAGCTTGCTCTACGTTAATCGCATCCTTCGCACTAGTCTCTAGGAAAGGAATTCCGAGCTCATCTGCAAAAGCCTGTAAGTTCCATAAAACTGTGAATAAAAACCATCGAACCAAGTAATTGGCTAATAACAAAGCATAGCGGACGAACTTTGCAGCAAAAAAAGTTATCTGCCTTGCCAGGGTCAGCTAAACCTCTAGACAGATGTCGTCAGCATCCATACAAGTTCATGTTACCGTATCATATCCTAATGTGTGAGTTCATAAGATAGAAGAGAGAGAGAGAGCAGAAAACATTTTCTTCAACAATCAAGTTTATAAAAAAAAAAAATTAAAAAAGAAGCCACAATTTAAGTAAAAATATATAAGTACCTTTGCCATTTCAGTATCCACAACTTTTTGGTCAACCAAATCACATTTGTTTCCAACAAGAAGCTTGCACACATTGTCACTTGCATATCTATCAATCTCACTTAGCCATTGCTTGACATTGCTAAAGCTTTCCATTTCAGTAACATCATAAACAATCTACAAAACCCAGCATAAAATATCAATATTGGCATTGGACATTATGACAAGCACGTACAGATACAAGATACAATTTCAGATGTTAATTAAGCTTTTTTGAGGTTCCAGGTTATCAGAGGAAACCAAGTGAACTAGGCCAGGATTTTAGAAAAAAAAAGAAAAGAGCAAACTAGTTGACCCAAAGCAATGGTTTCATACAAAGCTACCTTTTTCAAAAATAGAGGCAACAGGAAATTGAGATTCATTCTGGACAGAGATGTCAAGAAAATCGTGTTATCCATTGACTATATTCTGATTACGGTACCGCTTGTCGTATAAATGAATAATAGATATCTTATAGATTAAAACTCAACTTTGCAGCTTCATGATCTTCATGGTTTCACAATAGATGATAATTGATAATGGCTACATAAATTCTACCAACACAATTAAAGTCCCAACCGATATTTAAGTTATACTTACAATAATACCATGTGCTCCTCGGTAGTAGCTACTTGTAATGGTCCTGAATCTCTCCTGTCCAGCAGTATCCCACTAAACAAACAAAAGAACAGGTGTTAGCAAAGAAGGCCCGTCTGCTGAAGTTCTAATTGAAATCCTAAGCACGCTTAAAAAGTACTAAGCCCCTACAATCCTATTCATAGCAAAGGGCCAAAGGCTTCCTGCTATTTTTTTTTTTTTTTTTTTTTTTTTTTTTTTTTTTTTTTTTTTTTTTGAGATTATCGTGGTGGAATCCGTAATGCGAGCGCACGCTCCCATAGGAACCTCAAACTCGCGGGAAACCCCCACGTCCGGTCATGACCGACGCTCTGGGATCCGAGTACAGGCCTTATATGAACGGGGCTCCTGCGACGGGGTATAGAGGATTTTCAGAAAATCTTGCGAAGAATTTCACCCCACGCGGACTCGAACCTGGGTGGTGACGCTTCATAAGGCGCCTACCATCCAGTTGAGCTAGCCGCGCTCGACGGTGCCCATAATTGCATATTAGGGAAGATAATTGCTCATAATAATTTCACTGATCTAAAATGCATGTACAACCATCTTTCAGATGCTTAGTAACTATCCAACACAAAGAAACGCTTACTGCCTAACTTCCTAACAACTAATCAACTTGGCATACTGATAGAAATGAGGAAAACGATATGAACAAGATCTACAATACTATCTAGTCTCTATTAGGACGGTTAACGCTTAAAAAACAAAAACGATCAGTAGTGTGGTTTTTCTGCCAGAATGAGTCCCTAATAGAATATCCCTGAAAGTTAACTTACCTCCAATGAGAACTACATGGAACAGATACAGTTTCATATTAATTTCTGTACATAATACCTTTCCAAAAGGGAGGACAAAATTTGACATGTTCATGTAATGGACCGACAAGGTCAACTCCTGTCGGAGGCCCGGACGCTATTAATAGAAACTGGCAGCCAAGTGGCGGTTCTACATACCCTACTACTAAGAATAAATTATGTCAAGGAAAATATTCTTCTTACATTATGAAAAATAAGAAGTACAACAAACATTTATAGCCTGTAGAAATCTACTAAATATTGCTCCTAAGTATTCTCCAAATAATACTCTCATAATACAACCCCAAAAACTACTCTTTCCTAATACAAATATTGCTTACTAGATATTCTTCAACTAATACTCCTAAGATATATCTAATACAAACCCTAAACTCTGACTCAAATTCGGACTTGACCCATGATCTATGTCTAAATGCGACTCGGACCCTTTTGACCTAATACATAACAGTTCAATGCACGATGTATTTTTGCCCCTCCTAGTTGTGAAACATGTTCATTTCCACGACATGCAAAAATCTAAGCAAGCATTGAAATGAAGGAAAATTGTCGTCAAGTGAAACATGCACATCACTATTACTTCCCAACAACCAGGACCATTACGTAACATCAGCAATCCAGACAATCTAGGTTGTCAACTGGTCAGTGTTACCAACCACCTTCTTCATCCAAACCCCGATCTCACTAAACTTATCCTAGATCTTCCTAAACTAAACCACCGACACATATTAGCTTCTCATCCAAGCAAAATAACAATGTAAATGAAAATTTAACATAAGCAACACTTAAAGCAAATAATAAGAACAACATCAACAACAATAATAAAGAAATACTCGACAGTGGAGCTGGGATGGGCGCCACCCCAGAGTTCGCCTCCGTGTACAGGCGGGCAGAGTTCCAAAAAAGTATAAAGTAAAGATATAAACAGGATATTGGAAACCACTTACAATCTGCAACTTGATCGTCTTCCCGTCCAGCTCAATAGTTCTGATTTTCTGAGAGAAAGAAAACGAAAAATTCATCCCAAAGAGATACACTAAACAAAAACTTACGAATTTAACGAACTAGGAAAGAACTTACGAAATCGACACCAATGGTGCTGATGTAGCTATCAACATACGAATCATCCTAATTTAAGCACGTTTTAGATTTCAAATAAATAATAAAGAAATCGAACAAACTTAATCTCTAGGAGAGAGATAACTCACCGCGAATCTGAGGAGAAGGCATGATTTCCCGACGGACGAGTCGCCGATCAATAGGAGCTTGAAGAGATAATCGCTGCGCCAAATTCAACATCCGCACAACATGACGAACAGAATAAATCACAAGTAAATACAGAAAAAGATATAGAAACTAATGAAGAATGAAGTGGATAGTGGTCTTACTATTCATTGTTCATTTTGGAGAGGAGATCGAACAAATGCAGTAGGGTTTGAAGAATTTGGAAAAGAGGAGCAAATTGAAAGCGCAAGAATGAGTTCACCTGGAAGAGGAAAAAGCTTGCTTTGTGTTTAAAAAGCATCTCCCACCTTTATTTGTTATTTATTATTTATTTGGTTTTTATTTTTGAAGTTTCGTCGAAAAAAAAAAACTACTCCTTTAAATTTGAGACTCTTTAAAAAAAAAACTTACATAATTACATCAAACACACATACATAAATATTTTTAAAAAAAATGATGTACTTTATAATTTTTTATATTTAATTTTTAAAAAAAAATATTTTTAAATATTTTGAGACACTAAAATTTTTATAACCAGAAAAATTTCATAACTTTTAAGAAACTTTTTTAAAAAAAATTATTATAAAAGTCATAGGGCACAATAACATCTATTTCTGTCTTTTTGGTTTTGAAGGGTTATATAAATATAAATATATATATATATATATATATATATATATATAAATATATATATTAGTAATTATAAAAATAAGAGTTTATTTGAAAGAACGTACAAAAAAAAGGCCTAATATGACATTATTTTTTCTTCTTGTTATTTAAAAACTGTTAAAGCACACAACGTTACACAGTGCTACTAATTTTACACTTGTATAATTTTTAGTCATACATTTACAAATGATGATATAAAATATTAGTAGTTCTTCTATTTTTGTACTTTTAAAATTATTTCTAATTATAACTTTTATCAACCATTATATTTTTAAATTATACTTCATTAAATACGAGTAAATATATGTTAAATTATACTTGTATTTAAATTGTGTCTTTGTCTTTTTCCTCTTATTTAGTGCATGTATATAAGTTTTTTATATAAGTTCACTTTATAATGTTACGTCGGCATGGGTTATGTTTATACGGTGGATATACGTAGTGGTTTTTATTTTTTTATCGCGTGTATTTGTATAACTATTTATTCATATATTTATTGTTCAGACCGAAAGTACTATAAAAATAATATTATTAAAATATAATTGTATATATCTATCATCTTTAGACTTTTTTATGAACTTGACTGAATTTTTGTTATTGTATATAAGTTCTCTTTTAGAATTGTTTATATGTCAAGTGTATATTCGTACATCCGTCGATCTCAAAATTTGATATCAATGCATATTTAAGGCAAATTAGGAAAGCAAAATATTTATATTAATACACGTTGGTCTATCTTAGTTGAACGAAAATTGTTACAGATTTGTTAAAATATAAATGCTTATAGTATATTTAATGATGATCTTTGAGAGATAATTACTTTTATAAAATATACTTATTAAATAAAATTCAAACACGAATTCGTAGAAAAGTTAGTCAAATTAAATTTCACTCACTTCTATGAGATTATTGTATTTTAATTAATTTTAAGAAAAAAATTCATATTTTATAAAAATTGGGTACATATTATCACTTTTTCCTCACAAATTAACTTTTATTTGAATTTTTTTTTTTTACTATACTTATTTTTATCTTAATGTATGTAAATACATACACCCACAGGTGTATATATATATATATATATATATCAAATTCGTATTTTTAATTTTATTTGCCACATGATGCACAGAGGTTTATCATATATATAAATATAATATTACAAATTTTAATATCTTATATTTTTTATTTTATATAGATTGATACTTAATTTAGTAAAACATATTATACTTTATACTTTATTTATTTTTAGAGCAAGAAGAAATACCACATAATATATATATATATATATATATATATATATATATTAAATATTATTTGATGTGTGATATGAAATATTGGTAATATTATATATATACACGTATATGATTAAAATGTTCACATATGGATAAAATTGTATTTAAGAAAATTAATATTATATAATATATAATAATATAATAATATTTGTATTAATGCACGTATTGTTTTTTTTATAAAAATATTTGTATTAATAAGTTTTTTTGGTATGTTTGAGAAATCATATCTCCTTCCCTCCGAGCTCAATTTCGGTCTAGAAAACAATCTCAGGCAGCATCCGATGAATTATATGGAGATAGAGAAAGCATTACAAAAAGAATTAGAGAATATGTGGCAAAACTTCACCTACTCCCTCTCTCTCTCTCTCTCTCCTCTCTCTCTCTCTCTCTCTCTCTCTTTCCAAACCTCTATTATCTTGCCGTTTCTCTCTGTATTCTTGGATCCCTTTTTTCCTCTGCAGCTATCTCTCCCTTTATACAACTCCTATGAAACGTTTTAACCTTTCCAGGTCTATAACGTATATACATTTAATTGCTTTAACGCCTCCATGCCCATGTTAATGTAAAAGTGAATCCAAATTTAGAAATCCTTCTTTTGTTGTACTGCCTTCATTACTGTCCAATATTTTAAAAATCTAGAAATGGGTCCAGATCTAGTCCAAAAGGGTTTCCAATCTTGTAGACTAATTCCTTAGTGAGTTTATTGTTATAAAAAATTAATTTGAGTGCATTTCAATTTGTATACAAAAAATTATGGCTTCCGGACCAAAACCTTATCAGCATAGGAGCGAATTAATTACTTGAGCTCAACTTCGTGGGTAAATTTGTCTGAGCAGTTATAATTCATACAAAGCTTGTTGCTCGTCATTTGAATGTGTATAACTCGAGTTATTGTTGATTTAGTGCCGGTATATTTCTGAATTTTTTATCAAATATGTTAGGATTGAGTCTAATTGGACTTTAATCGGTCTAATTGAGCTTATTGGGCTTAATTGAGCATAAATAGATCTGATTGGGCTGCTCTAGTAAAGCTGTTTTCAGTTGCGTTTCATGACTACCATTAGTGTGTTATGGACCAATTGCAAACTGACAGTCCGGACAAACTGGTATGTTGAATTTGAGCATAATGACTTGACACGTGATTATCGTGCATGTCATGACAACACTAGCTAAATTTTGATACGTGGTGCTGACTAGGCATATATTTTTTTGAGATAACGAGACGAAATTTCTCCCTAGGACTCCGCTAACTCGCAGACCACAATTTTCTATGTACACCTATAGAATCATTTTGGACCCAGGTGCATGCAGGAGAGTAAAACCCCAGCCTGGCGTCCACTCCCGGACCAAATATGGAATACTGGGAGTTACTCAGCAACCAGCTTCTCCGCAATCGCTGTAAGCTGCTGACTAGGCATATTAATGTTTGAAATTCAAAAGTTCGAAGTTTTAAAAGCTCGAACAACTTTACTTGCTGATTTTTTGCTGTAGTTGAAGATATTGCCTACTTTCACCTTTAAGTCAAATTTTTTAATGATTTCTGAATTCAAAAAGGTGGTGTACATAGTAAACACAGCATGTCAAAAGTTAACTAATGCTATCCTGACATGTTGGATAATGACAAGTTAAGAGTGGATACTAGATTGGCATTGTCCAACACATATGCAGTAAAGTTAACACTATGGCTATGACGATGTCGGAGACCATCAAAGACATTCGTCTAAGTGGCTATTTACTTCATTGCGAAGTGGACAACTCGTGAAAGTGGAAACTCTGAATTCAATTTTGCTGTTTACATCGCGTGAAAACTCATCAGCAAAGTGAGTTCTAAGTTCCCCTGGTATATAAGGCGACAAGTTTATCCACTTTGCAGCAAATTGTCGCGAAGTTGGACTCATGGCCGTGACTTCTCATGAGAGAGCCCAGCGTGATTTTAGTTCTAACGCTACCACCGTAGCTCATGGTTCTCACTTTTTCAATTGATTTGCCACCTCCCATCCCCGGTTGGCATCATTGACAGTGGAATTAAGGGATATATTGACTTGTCGACAATTATCGCTCAATGAGTTTACAGGCCGCAGCTTTCTACGACTTCATCTACCCATTTCTGTGAAGCTTAAGCGAATCGGGTATGGTAGTAGACCGTTCTGTTTCGTCGGAGGTAGAGAATGAGAAACATGGATTGTTCTCTGAACGGTTTTCATCTTTGGCCGAAGTCTTAATTTTTTCATGAAAAGATGAAAATTTTTGTCTGAAATTTCGATTTGTGGGAAGTCCGAGGTACACGTCTCGTACTACCTCTGAAATACTTGATTTGTTTCTTCCAACATCAACTACATCTAACCAATTTTTAGTTCTTAATATTTACAGTATATTTCCTACACGATTTTTTCATTTTGAATTTATGTGGTATATCTCTTGTGCTGTGAATTTAAATTTTTAATAGAATCACCTATAAAGCATTCACTTTTTCTATAATATTTATTCTGTATTGTGCTTTCTCAATTGTTAATTGTTGGGTCCCAAGAGGGGGGTGAATTGGATAATAATAAAAATTAGAACTAATTAAGTGATTATTTAATCTAAGCAAGTTTAGCTCTCATACAAGTTAGACACAAATGCATATAAGGATAGAACAATTAATTCCTACGCATGCGTCTAAAGAGTATATGAAAATAAAGCAAGAGAGAAAGAGATACGACACCGGATTTATAGTGGTTCGGCGAAACCCCCCCTACATCCACTTCTCTTGCCTCCTCCGAGAACTTCTCTACTAGACGATCAACTTCCGGGCGTTGATCAAACCGTTTACAACTTCGCTTTTTCCGGGCTTAGCGATAACCGAAATCCCTTGGTTTTAGCGGCTAACCAAGCAACCCGTAAACTCTTGATTTTGAGGCTCACCAAACAACCTTTACAATATCTCTTGAAGGAGAAAAGAACCCAAAAATTCAAATACAAATCTCTCAAATGATCTAACTCTTAGAGGCAAGAGATCTAAGGGTAAAAATTAAGATATACAAGGTAAAGCTCAAGAATAATTTTTGGGGGCTCTAGAAATGCTCTTTTCACTCTAAAATAGGTCTCCAATGAAGTGCATGAGAGTTGTTACCGTTTGAGTGCTTGGATATATATATATACACTTCAAAAAACATCTCTAAACGGCTAGTTCTGCGCAACTATCGGTCGACCGAATCAAGTTTCGGTCGACCGAAATTCTGCTCTGTAATAACAGTGTCAGCTCATCTTCAGTCAACTTCATTTAGCTCGTTCTCTCTCATTTCTTATCCGTTTTGGATGTCAACACATAACGTTGGAAAGGTCTTCAAGTCTTCTTTTATATGGAAGTGGTTTCACTCCATTTATAGCTTCCTACAAAAGTTATAATATAAACACTAGAGTGTTGTCAAGGTGCTAGACTGTTTGTCAGCTTTCAACTTCGAAAATTCACCGTGACTAGTACGCTCATCCAAATATCATAAGCCATATGAGTCCTCTTTCATATGCCACTGATTTTGTATTATTTGGATGTCATATGAGAAAGATATTCCTTGATAAGTGAGTAGATGTCGGATGGACTATATTAATCAAACTTCATTATATGCAATTTTATGGGTGCGGCTCCCCTACTTGAGATGAAGTAGGAAGTAGGAAAAATACGAAATCGCCGCCGTCCATCGCAGTTAACACGTATCTCGAGAAAATGTATAAAATTTTTGTCCGCTTATTTGACCTATTTTAAGCACTTTTTGGAAATTTCACTACAAAGTTGTAAATTTTGATGTAATCTACAACTTTGTAGTTGAAAATTTTTCGAAAAAATACAAAACGCTGTACCAAATAGATGATCAAAATTTTTTATTATCTTTTTGACATATTATTTGGCATTTTTGTAAAAAATGTTCAACTACAAAATTGTAGATTACATCAAAATTTACAACTTTATAGTTGAAAGTTTTTTCAAAAAGTGCTTACAAATAGGTCAAATAAGCGGACAAAAATTTTATACATTTTCTCGAGATACGTGTTAATTGCGATGGACGGCGACGATTTCGTATTTTTCCTACTTCCTACTTCATCTCAAGTAGGGGAGCCGCACCCCAATTTTATCTCCATTCAATACCTACAATTTTACATCTTTAACAAACTCATTAGTAATGCTTTTGCTATAGTTTTGTTATCATCAAAATCACATTTGGGCCAACATTAATGATTGTGGCATTAAGTATTATGTGAATGGTATCTTGACTACCTGTAAATCAAGGTGATGTGTATAAGCTTGGGTATAGCATGTTGCTGGTTGAAAACTTGATTTACAGCTGATTGTATTATAGGTTGACGAAAATTGTTGCTATAATTGCTGGTGTATATTTTTTTTGGATATTAGTTTATATAACTAATGTTGTTGGTTGTTGCTATGTTGTTAGTGGTTGGCTATTGGTGGTCGCTATGTTATTGATTGTAGCTATGTTGCTGGCTATCTGTTGATGTGTTGCTAGCCGCTATTGTGTTGACGGCTAGTTCTTGTTGTATTAATGTTGTTGCTGGATTTTATTGGGTTGATTGTAGGATATATAAATGGCAGTGGTTAAAAAGTCAGTTGTTGCTATAGTTGCTAGTTGGCAGCTGTTTGTTGTTATGTTGTTGCTGGCTATTACTGGTTGCTGTGTTGCTGCTTGTTGCTTACTAATTTGTTACTAATTGTTGTATATACGAATAATGGTGCTTAAAGATATTGGCTACTGATTGTGTTATATTGTTATTACTGGTTATAGAAGCTCAAATTTCTGGTTGTGTTAATTCGGTTGTAGGTTGAGTACTGGGAATATATATCTATATTATCAATATTTGTGTCTATGATAGTTAAAAAAATCTGATTGCTCAACTCATATTAGGACATATGTTTAAAATATTGTATATTATAACATCATCTCAACACAAGCATTATGTAGCAATAGTATATATCCGCAACTGTACTCACTTGCACCAGAAGATACACTTATATTTTATATTGTATGAAGAAATTGAACCGTAATTTATTACACCGTATCAGTCTTGGAATATAACTGGTTTCTTCAAAATGTAAAAGTAACCCCAGCACTTTGAGCATACTACTGAGTCTAAATAAAGTTGTTATTTCTTATAATAATATGTTGTTATTGTTTAGCTATTTGTTGATTGTTAGAGTGTACGGTGTTTAATAGAAGAAGGAAGGCATCTTGCATAGTTAGATATCAAAGTATCAAATATTATAATTGTTGTTGTAATAAAGATATATTTGATCTTTTGTTGGTTACTAATCAATATATACTTACCAAAAATAAGTATATAAATAAAGTTTTTTGGTCAAAATGAAGGTTATAAATTAGCACATATATTATAGTTCATAATTATATAATTAATCATATCAGTTAAAAAAAATAGTATTGCGAACTTTTGTTTACAATATTTATGCCATACTAAAAAATACAACGTCACATATAAATAATTAATAAATATAAAATCTAAATACTAAAAAACTAACTATTATTAAGAAATATTAAATCTAATTACAAATTATTTCAAACCCAATTTATAGTCATCAAAATAAAAAATAAAACTATTTTCTAGCTTCACTTCTAAATATCAAGTAAATAAAGAAATACATTTTCATCTAGCTTTTAAACTACTTCACAATTCAAAGTAAATATAGAAACTTAAAATCACATTTCTCACAGCTCATCCACTTTTCACATCTAGAGTTCCGTGAGAAATAAACAACCCTTCATTGCTTTCAAAGACAAAAAGTTGTAAAGGAAGAAATTAAGGCAGCTAAGCTCATCTAGCCACAGTTCTTAAATCGGCTGAAACCAAAGCGTAGGCCCAGACGTATATATACTCACGGTATAATTCATGTCTAAGGACCATGATTTCTGTTAGAATAAATGATGATATAGGAAGTGCTTATGATCTAAACTCTTTGGTAATATTTTATGCATTACGTATATAAAACATTATAGGACGAGTGCATTGTATAATTTTTCTATGTCTATTACTTTTTTATTAGTTTATATATTATATGTATTACATTTATAATATCTACAAATTGTAATCTCGTAAGTCTTTATATTCTGCTACTAATTTACAAGGATAAATTAAGTTTATCACATATGAAATATATTCAACAACTAAGCACATGTTATACGTAACAGACATATATGTTATAGAAGCAGCCATGCAGCGCAAAATAAATTTGATAACAATTATATATATTTATATATAGATTAAAAAATTTGTTCTTTATGGGAAAAAAAACTACGTACATATGAAAAGAAAACAAAAATACACCCATAAAACCTCATCATAGGAATCCTAAATTTACCTGTGCTGATGATCAAAAGGTCTGTCTCATCTCATGCGAAAAATAACAATAATAATAATAATAACAGTAACATGTGTTGCTAGCTAGTTCTAAGGGCAGAAAGAATGTGTTTCTCCACTCCTATGGCTAGGAATGGTGAAGTGTCTTATTCTTCCTTCTTGCTCCTTCATGTAACCTTCGCAAAGAAACTCCTTCGAAAATGTGTCCTCCACTGTCCGATCAACATCGTGAACAAAAACATCCGTCTCCCCCTCCGATCTTCCCCTCGCCGCCATCCCTGCCGTGTAGATTGCTCCCATTCTACCTGGCGCATCCGGTACCCACCCCGTGGGAGCATCCACCATGATCAAGTCCCATTCCATCTCGTACACCATCGCCGGAAGTTTCCTCAATGCCAGTCTGCATGCGGACCGCCTAGCATCACCGCCTGCTACTCCTTTGCACTCTGGCTGGCGCCCGAGCTCCATCAGCTCGTCTGCATCACGAACCTAGCTTCGTAGGAATACCGATAAATTAATTAACTCGTTAAATTGGATTCCAAAACTTGCATATGTCATTTTTACTTGATTTCAAATGAAATAATTAATTAAACCAAAATTGCCACCGTCTTGATAAATTCTCTTGCTAAGAGGCACATTGATGTGTTCAACAAAATTAATTAAGTAGTACTAAATAGTATAGAGTACTTTAAAGTGTTTTATTCTGCATATAATATTTTTGTGGACGCGCAACAGATTTGGTCGGACAGTTTAGAGCTTTTTTAACACACTAAAGGAGCGTATATAATAAAACATTTTTGTTAATCGGGTTTGTAAGAAATTGATTCTAAGGAGCCATATTTTACAAAATTATCTCTCTTTATTAGAGATGTCAAAGAGCCGTGGCCCGCATGACTAGTGTGGGCCAAGCTTGGCTCGCTCGTAAATAGTTCTGGCCGAATTCGACCGCATTGTATACGAAGTCCGACTGCGGCTTTTGCCTGCTGGGAGCGATACAGGTGGCCTGGCCCATGGGCAAGATTGGTCCGTAGCTAAGAAGCACGGACATGGGGGGCAGGAACACGACACGGCACGACACGACAATTTTCAAAAAATTAGGACACGGGTGCGGCTGGAACACGATAATAAAAAAATATATAAATAAGTAAAAAGTAACTTATACGAAATATTTAAATATCTATAAATATAATAACAATATAATATTCAATAGCAAATTTATATAAAATATAATATTTCATTTTTTTTTGAGACAATTTAAATACCAAAACTTTAATTATTTCAATTAAAATAAATAACTATAATATTTGAGTATGTAAATATATAATATTACTTATAATTAGTTATATATAATATTGTATTTTTCTAAAAAAAATATTTAAAAATTTTAATTTTAAAAAAAAATAAATAAATAAATAAAAATGGATTCGCGTGTCGGACACTTCTGCCCGTGTGTCCCAGCCGAGTCTGATCTTATCTTTTTCGTTTTTTTTCTAGACACGTCATATGGCATGTCGGACACGTGTCCGACCGTATCCAAGACGTGTCCGTGTCCGATACTGCACCGAGGCGATTTTCGAAGTTTCCGTGCTTCCTAGTCCGTAGTATTTTATATTTCATAGCCTAATGATGCTGGGGGCGGGCGGGCATTGAGCTCCGGCTTAGCAAGCCATGAGCCAAGCCGGGTGCTCGGGCAGTGGGACCGGCCGCGCTGTTTGAACAGAGCCGGCCGCGCCGGCGCATACTGTATCACATCTTTACTCTTTGACAACATAACGAAAGTCTCACCTTAGTGTCGTACTCGACATGATAGGCTTCAAGTTCGCGGAACTTGCTGGTGACGGTTTCGATCCACTGCGCATCCTCCTCGAGGAACACGGTGCGTCCACCGTGATTGAGCGCGCTCCACATCGGGCTATCGCGCCCGAGACCAAACACAAGAAAATTGCAGGGTGATTTGCGCTCGAGCACGCGGGCGGTGACGGAGATCTCCTTGAAAGTCTGCTGAGGAGTCACATTGGAGGTTGCGTAGTGGATGATGGCGTCGGCCAGCGACGGCGGAATCTTATTACATTCATTATTTGTCCCTTTCGCTGGAGAATGAGAAGTTGCAGAAGAAGGGTTTGGAGGTGACGAGAGGCTCGATCTTAGTATTGCTAGTAGCAGGAACAGAAGGAAGAAGATCAAGAGGATGAGCTTGATATTTATCGTGGGAGCATGGATCTTAGATCTCATTGTGGAGATTGAAAAAATTAGGGTTTTCGAAAGATAGAGTGATACTTGTGATTGATATATAGGAGGGAGGGGTTGTATATGTCTGGTATGAAATAGTAATATCATTGTCGAGGGAGCAGAGCAAGGTGGTGTGGAGTTAGTGAAATCTTGAAGAAGCAGCAAAGCAAGCTGGGAAAGGGAGTTGGATTGATGAGGACATGGGACCAACAGCAGAAGGTTTCGGGTTCAAGTAACATGTTTGGTATTAGTTGGTTTTAAAGATACTTTAATTAAAACTTTATTGGTGGTTATGATTCTTCTTCTCCCTCTGGCAGATGATCTGGTTTTGGACATTTTGTAGATTGGCCTCCAGTAATAGTTATTCGCACAGTCGGGCAGCATAAATGATTTTTGACATAATCGAGTCCCTAGATCGTTTCGATGGATGATTTTATCCTTCCAATCGAGTCCCTCCTTGCACAGTTGGGCCACGATTGATGGACTTGGTTTATATGAGAGCTAGCTGGAAGCTAGTTAGGAATAATTCTACATAAAGAGTGATGAGAGATTTGACATATTTATGATTTAAGCATCGGCTCCAGAAGACTATTAACCGGATCCATCCTTTTTAGGCGGACTCGGCCAGTAGGAGGCCAAGGGTTGGTGGTACTGTTAGGGGCCCAATAGGCGGGGCGTTATAGTTTTAACGTGTTTTATGAGAATTCAAATATTCCTTTCCCATCTCTATTCTATTCTCTATCACATTAATCTGACAAATGACGCATATCTCATTATGTTACAAAAGTATAGTGAAAGTTAGAATCAAAATGCTTAGCTATAGAAACGAATAATGGAGATGCAAGAGGCTATTATTAAATATTGGTTTTTTTTGGGATTTGTAACTGTTGAATTTAGTTTCTATCCTACGACCAGAAAATTAAGTATTATTTAACTAAAAGGAGAGAATGGCCATTGATATCCAGCTCATTGTCCAGTGGGATGGGAAGTCAAAAATATCTATAAATACCAGAATCATTCAAAATAGAACGTCAATTATAATTCTCCGACAAAATAATATCAGCGAGGGCACAATTCCCTTTTGTACAGGTTATATATATATATATATATATATATATATATATATATATATACACACACACACACACACACACACTGCGGCACAAGTTTGAACTTTAAGCTTGTCATACTCGAGTTCGATAGAGTGGAGCTGAGCTCACCGAGCTCATGTTTGACCCTGTTTGAGAAGAGTTGTGGCATAATTTTTATAAGATTTCAATTTTTTTTTTAATTATTAATGTATTTTATTATATGCAACCCTATAGCTTAAAATAGCTTTTTTTAAAAAGGCTTTACATAGGTATTTAGTAGGCTCCTCCCATCATATTTTTGTTATATGGGAGCTTTCGTATGATTTTCATAATTTTTGGCAAATTTGGCGAATCGCATCCTCTTAATTGAAATTAAGCGAACAACACCCCCTATTTAGTTTTGGCCAAAAAGTGCCCTTTTACGATATGAAAATGACAAAAATACTCATATATCGGTTTTTCAATCATAAATTTTTTGTTCAAAAGTGTCAGCCCTATATTTGTTGGAAAAGTCTTCGAATCATCTTTTATATGAAACTGATTTAATTTTATTTGAAACTTTTTACGAAAAGTTATGCAAAAAATACCAAAATGCTGTAAAAGACTACAGCAGCTTGATAGCATTTTTGTATTTTTTGTATAATTTTTTGTAGAGAGCTCCAAATGAGATGAAATCAGTCCTATATGAAAGAGGACTCAAAGATTCATACGGATTTTGTTTCATCCATTTGGAGCTCTATACAAAAAGTTATGCTTGAAAAATCGATATATGAGTGTTTTGTCATTTCTTGTCGTAAAGTAATTTTTTTTTTTTGGCCAAAACTAAATAGGAGGCGCTGTTCGCTTAATTCCAATTAAGGGGGGGCGTGATTCGCCAAAATTTGCCATGATTTTATAAAAACTTTGTACTAAAAATATATTTTATTGGAGTTGATAGCTTTATTTTCATTCTTTTTCAAAAGGATTGATTATGCGGTTGGTATGCATGGTCCTATTGCAATGTTTTCGGAAGAGTATAATATTTTCGACAATTCTTTTTTAGAAATTTAATTTGAACTAGAAATTATGTACATATTATGAGCTACAAGTTTATAACTAAAAAAAAAAAAAAAAATGGTTCTATGCGTTTGGCCGGTTCGGTCCTATCTAAACAGTACACAACATGTTATATTTTGAAATCACGATCTAAACAGTGTTACAAACAGTACTATAAAAAGTTCTTGTTTTCTTTACCCAAAAAAAAAGAAAAAAAAAGAAAAAGAAAAAAACTATTAATGTATTATTTTAGTACACAAACAAAAACTCCCATCTTTTATCAACTCCGATACAGAAATTGAACAATAAATATACGCTTACTTTAAATTATTTATTAAACCATATAAATCGTATTCGAGCTTACTATATAAATAAACACATTTATAAAATTTGATCGTTAACTTTTTAAATATCAATTTACAAGTAAAATAATATGATCAATATTTTTTATAAATTAGTAAATATGCGGTCTGTATCAGCTCGAGACCACTGAAAAGCTTGTGAGAGTTAAATTCGCCGACCTTCCTAACCTGACAGGAAAGTGTAATTTAGAGAAATTTTTTTAACAAACCTTCAAAATAAAAAATTATAAAATTTTGATAAAATTTTTATTTTTCGTGTTCAAAATATTTACAAAAAAATATTTTTCTATAGAGTTTTTTTAAATATGAAGTCTTAATTAGTAGATTTTATGATAAAAAAGTTTATAAAAAATATTTCTAAAAGGTTTTTTGAAAATCTAAAGTCCTAACAGATTTAGTTGTTAAAATCTATTTAAGATCTGCAAAAATTTTGGAGTCCCAAAATATATATTTAAAAATACTCTCTTTTTTTTTTGTAAAAAGAAAAACTTTTATATACAATTATAGTGCACATCAATTCTCTAGCTATATAGTACCACATTTTGATATATGCACAACTGATTTGAAAAAAAATTATCAACTATTTTTTCTTATTTCAACTATTTGAAAATAATTTGTCAAATATCGAGTATTTTTTCATTTGTCAACTATTTGAAAATAATTCGTCAACTATGTTTCTTTTGTCTGTGGCCATTGAGTTTAATATTTATTCTATATCTCAATAAAATAGAGCGATACAATAGATTTCATAAAGTAATTTGTAACTAATTAATTTGAAAATAATCAAGATTGTGGAGATGTAGGCGGACTTGGGCTCTTAGTCGGTGTTTAGGCCGAGCAATTCTTGACAAATGATATTGGACGTTTACTCGAGCAATATTAAGGATGGTATTGGGATTATTTATTTGGAATAATTACATATCATCTTTTGTACCGTCATTCTAATTAAATTACTTTTTTTTTTCTATAGTTACTAAATCAAGCTAGTTTTGAAAAAATTTTAATACAAAAAAAAAATGAGTTTGATTTGCTTTATAATTTTTATTCAATTTTTAAAAAAGAATATCTAAATAGATATTTTAAGTTACTGATTATGAAATATAAAATTATCCATTTAAAAATATGTTTTTAGAAAAAATTGAATATAAAAGTTATAAAATATATTAAAATCTACTTTTTTGTATTAATTGATTTATTTTTAAAAGATACTTATACATGTATGTATTATGAGTAATTTTATAAATTTTTCAAAAATTAATAATTTATTTGAAAACTTTTGCAAATGCTCGAATTTACTGACAAACTCCTATTTGTTTTTCAAATGCAGATTGTAGTAGCTTGGGATTGTTCGTATTTTTAATAAAAAAATCATATGGATGTTTATCCCAAAGTTTATCTTTGGAGATAATGGCAAAGATCACGACCATTTGTCAACTTATTGGATTTATAATAATCTTATATGCAGTGATTTCTCAGTTCCGATTCATATTATATATTACGATTTAAACCTTTATTTTATAGATGGCATGTCACGACCCGCGAACCGAGGGCCGCGACGGAGAGAAATAAATTTTTTCGCGGAAGCTTAAACAATCGAGGAGTTCGTTTCAAATCTCAAATACTCAGATTTAAAATCTCAAATTTAAAATAAGGTAGAGCCGCAACCTGGACATTCGGTCCGAGACGAGAACTGCTTTTTGTACTCGGAAAGATTCGAAATGTCGCGGAGGAGGCGGTTCGGTCTCAGCCCGAGCTCAGATTGCATAGGATACTAATGTATAAATCTCCCCAGATGACACAAGAGGATCCTAAACAATCTTAAGGTCCAAACCTCTTTAAAACCTTATGTAAATACCCTTAAAACCGTATTTTCGAAATACCGGCTCGACCTGTATTTTTCCAAAAGTTTTGGGATTGTTAAACCTCTAGTTAGTAATTATAAGAACCCCTCAAAGCATCGAAATCAAATTCGGAAGCCAAATACGAAAATTTCAACGATGAATTCCAGAGCTATTTTCGGTCGACCGAATTTCATTATCGGTCGACCGGAAGTCGACCAGAAACGAATAACAGAACAGCTACAGGTTTCGGTCGACCGATCCAATATTTCGGTCGACCGATACCTGCAGATTCTGCAAAAACAGATTTGCAGCAACCAAATACCCAACACCCCATTTTCTTAAACATTTTTCCAAATCATTCAAACACCATATATTCACATACATATAACCGATATACACATGCAGGTATCGATTTCCAACCAAAAGCACGTCCAATCCACATTAAACAAAATTTTTCGAAACGTTGAAAATACGAACTTTTAAGAACTCAAGTAGCCAAATTTTGATCAAATCACAATTTCAACCATTCGCAAATGTCACAAGTACTCTAATAACCAAATACACATGCGACAAGATATATACTCCAAATCGGAGATTCCTTTACACAAAAATATAACAAAGATATCCATTTACATCATAAGCTTAAAATATACAACCTTTAGAGATTTAAACCTTCTCAACTAAGGTTTACAATTCTAAAGGGTTTACAAACCACCCAAAAATATCAAAATGTAAGTTAGTGCTTCCAAAAGTTAATTCTTTACATGTTTACGCTAAACAACTACGAGTTATGTATAATTGATACCCTTCCCAAAATATACCTTCCCAAAGTCTTTCCGAGCTAGCGTTGGGAATTTAGCACCCTCTTGCCGGTGCCTTCCCACGATCTAACGGATCTGAAAAAGAAAGAAAGCAACGGGGTGAGTCATAATGACTCAGTGAGCGGCGCGAATATCGCTCGCGGCACCTCTCACCAAACACATCCAAACCACAACACAAGTCAATAAATACCAAGTAAAGCATTGCCATAACCAAATACATCATCATGTAAATAACGCATTCCCACACCAAACAAATTATGCTTTACTTTCTTATGTTAGCGTTTGCTTGACTAATCACCCGTTAGTCCTTTCACGTTTGCAACGCAACACACCCTTTAGGTACCGCAGCACCAAGGATCTGGGTCAAACACGGTGCACATCGCGTCCCCCAGTACCCTACAGCGGGGGCGATCCCTTTTGGCCTTAAGGGAGTTACTTGATATACCGGCCTTTCCGAAATTTCCGATTCAAGCCTCGCCTGGTCTCGTAGCCGCCACCCTGGCCTCGGGCTGGCCTTAACTACGCCCACCGGTCTCTTCTCGAGACAACTAATCTGGGACTCCGGCGCCACATCGTTCCATTTCGATCCCGGTCGATATCCACACGACTAACACGGGAGAGCGAACCTGGGCGATGCAGTCCAACGAAAGAGCCCCACCACAAATATTTTCACTTTATCCATTCTCATTAGCGCTCACGTTGTCGATGTCTCTAATCACAACAATACTCACATTGGGCACACCAATCGCATAAGTACTAGTGATAGACATACAACGGTTTCCACGCATTCCAAATTTCCAAACCAACACATATCCCACGTACATTTTCGTAAAATAAGAAGTGTTCTCATCCGATGTCCAAACCACATAGTTACCGATAACATGATTATAAGTACCAAATCACACTAGCAAGTTGTAATAACACATTACCATCATGCTAGCATCACAACATGCTCATATACCACATATAACAAAATCTAGGGTTTCCACCAAAATTTCCAAATATCTTATAATCATGCTTGTATCACATAAATCATCTCAATAGCATACACCAACACCACAATCACATACAAGCAAGAGGTGCAAACCACTCACCTCGAGGGCTCGGCAGAAAACTCGCAAGAACACGACCTCACCACAACTCGCAAACACCCGGGAGAAAAGCTAGGTCAAGAAGAGCCAAGAGAGTGAGGGAGGGAGAGATAGGATGATCAATGCCAAGGAACCAAGGGAGATGGTGATAGGGACTCACCTAGGTCGGCCAAGAGCTCCAGGTCGGGAGATGGTGAGAAATGGTGAAGGGGTAAATAATAAACTCAAGACCTGAACTTATCCACGGGCTGCACGCAACTTTTGGTCGACCGTAACAGAAAATTGGTCGACCGAAAGTGCTCTGCACAGCACAAATCCGGTCAAAACAAACACCTAACCCCGACACGTACACAACCAAGCACTCCCTCGTGCCTACGGGGTCACCAACCACATGACACACCCGCGGCACGCTCGAACACGCATGCACGGATGACGAAAATATATTCATACACAAATCACAAACTCCAACATAATTCATAAAACAAAACAAATCCAACAACGAACCTCACATGGCACACTTGCTAAGCTCTCCAAAATTGGGAGCTCTTTTCATCAGAAAAAAAAAAAAAGAAAAAAAGAAGAAGAAGAATTGGGAGCTCCTTGCAGTCCGGCCGCATGTGTTTAGGAAAGAGGGTTGGGGCCCCTTGAATTTTGTAAAGGGTGTTATATATTATATTGTATATTAAGAATAGTACTTTCAATTTGAGGAGAGGAGTTTTGAAAAATCTTAAGATTAATTTCTGACTTTTCAGATGTGATAGACAGTTGCTGTAAAAGCTACTCTTCTCATTCTAGCAATACTATTTGAGCATTTCAACCTTTTCACAATCCAAGCTGATTGGAGAGGCCAGCTAGAAACTTATATTTTTAAGCCTATCCAAGTCCCTATGGCCTCCAAATCCTGGAAGAGAAGGGACATTCAAAAAATAAGTGATCAATACTTTCATCTTTATCACAAAATCTACATTCCACTGGGATCGACAGTCCTCTTTTAGCAAGAAAAGTTCTAGTAGACAGTTTTCCCTTGAAAACCAACCAAGATATAAAAGAGTGTTTCGGAACGCATCTGGAATCCAGACCACTTTTGACCAATTTACTTTTGAGTTTTGCCCAAGTAAATACCTGTAAGCACTGCTAATTGTAAAGACTTTCCCAAGCAACCAGCATACAGAGTCTTGGTTATCATTTATAGTAATTGAATTCAAAGCAACATTAAGATTAAGGATAGAAGCATAAATACACGATAGAATTCTCCAGCTGCCCTTCTTATATTCCCTACAGAGATGGATCTGTTAATGCCAAGAGAGTTAATTGTAGAAACATCTACATAATCTGAAAGAGGTCCAATAGATTAGTTATCAAACCAGAAACTCGTGCTAAAACCATTTCCAACTTGAGACTTGAAAAGAGATTTAAAAAATGCTCTAGTTTTCAAGTTTTTTTTTTTTCCAACTCCATTCATTTGTTATGGAAGGATCAATTTGCCAGAAACTACCATTTTTTATATGATAAGTGTGAACCCATTTGACCCACAGACTCTCTTATTTTGTGAAAATAGCCTAAATATATTTTGCAATAGCAGCTTTGTTCCACAACTTTAGATTGATAATTTCCAAACCACCTTCACATTTAGACATACAC
This sequence comes from Xerophyta viscosa, assembly GCA_002076135.1. Taxonomy (NCBI): domain Eukaryota; kingdom Viridiplantae; phylum Streptophyta; class Magnoliopsida; order Pandanales; family Velloziaceae; genus Xerophyta; species Xerophyta viscosa. The sequence continues at coordinate 56,993 of MJHO01000178.1, read as the reverse complement.
ATATATTTCCATGCAACAGCGGCTACAGCTTTATTATTTGAACCTCCCAAAAGAAAATTTCTACAGATTCTCTCAAGTTCTTCAATGATTAAGCTAGGCAAAAGAAAAATACCTACCCAGTATACTTGTAAGCTAAACAAAACAGCTTTAATCAGTTGAACCCTACCTGCATAAGACAAAAACTTATCAGCCCAACCAATAACTTTTGAAGTTATTTTATCAATTAACACTTGGCAACTGTTTTTTGATAGCTTCCCTGAAATGGGAGGAATCCCAAGGTATTTCGCTGGAAGGTTTCCCTCCCTTAGGTTAAAAGATTTTATCATATGGGCCTTTGAGACTTGATTCAGACCTGCAATAAAAGTTTGACTCTTATCGAGATTTGCTTTCAAACTAGAAAGTTGAGAAAATTCATAGAAGGTATCCAGAATAGCCTGAATAGAGTCATTATCTCCATGAGCAAAGAGCATGAGATCGTCTGCAAAACACAAATGAGTGAGAGATAGTTTTTTACACTTAGGGTTAAATTTAAACTATTTGTTATTAGCTAGGTTGCCCAACTTCCTAGATAGCCCTTTCATAGCTAAAACAAAAAGATAAGGAGAGAGAGGATCCCCTAGTCTCAAACCCTTTTTTCCCTTTGAAATAACCATGCAATGAGCCATTAATAGAGATGGAAAAATGGGGATTAGTGATACAAGCTCGAATCCAACCAATAATTTTTTGGGGAAAGTTTAGATCATCCATAACAACCCATAGGTAGTTCCAATCTAGAGAACAAAAGCCTTTTTTATATCAAGTTTAATAAAGCATCTGGGAGATATTTGCTGCCTCCCTGACAAAGTATAATATTATGATAGATAAGTCTCCCAGTGATGAAAGCTCCTTAGGAGGAGGAAAGCACATCTGTCATAACGGAATCTAGTTGCAAGAACCTTCGAGATACATTTATAAATTGTATTGCAACAAGAAATAGGCCGATAATCAGAAGGGACATTTGGATTATCAATCTTAGGAACATGATAACTCTAAATCAGCGTCCATATCAACTTTAGTCCAAAAATCTATTTGTATCTTTTATTTGCCTCAGTAATTATAGGATATATTTTTCTTCTCTCTTTTTTTTTTTTTTTTGCGCCTCAACTGTCATATAAAATTATTTTTTTCTTACCGAGTAATCTAAACAATTACCTCAATAGTTTTTTTTTTTGTTTTTCTAATAATGGAGGCAGTAAATTAATTACCTCAATATTTTTGTGTTCTTTAAATTATTCTTTTTGAAAATAAAAAAATATTCAATACTTTTGAGTTTTTTACAATCCATACATACATCTTCATAATCATTTAGTTTACTATTTAATTTCTGAAATACCATTTATCGATTTTAAGTCCACGAATAATGCACGTCTATATTTATATGACGAATGGTAACAAATGTAACGAAAATATCCAAGAACATTGATATTTACGTAAACTATTTTCCGTAACCCCACAAGTCCATTTCTCCTCCCCGCTGGCTGCCGGTGACCGGATTGATCTGCTGCACCACCGTGGCTCCGACAGCAGAGCCGCCGTACCTTCCTTCCATGCTCTCGATCACAGCCCACTGATCACTCACATTTTGCTCTCTCACTGATACACCGACGTGTTGCATGGGCTCGCAAGCGCTGCCGACATCGAGATTTCCGGCGGTATCGACGGAAGCGTCTCCGGCAAGGAAGTCGTACCTGGAGGGACGGTGAGCAGAGAGGAGGTCGTGGACTTGGAAGTGGCCGGCACCGGCGTAGGAGAGGGGCGGCGGGGGTTGTGGGTAGTGGCTGAGGTCGTAGAGGGTAGTGGCGGTGGCAGCAGGGCTGTGGGGGTTGTGATGGCCGATGAAGGTGTGGTGGTGCAAATAATTCTGTGTGTCGAGGAGAGAGAGAGGGTGGAGTTGGTCGGCGGCGATGGCGTTGTTTGTATGGTTATGATCTGCACCTTGGCTCGCAGACGAGCTGGACTCGCCGCTCCCCAGCTTGAAGAAGCACTTTTTCTTGAACACTCTGCAGACGACCCATCCATCTTCCTGCTCCATAAATTAGCGTGAGCATGAGTTTATGTAATAGCACGTAGTACTACTAATAAAAAAATGACAACAACATCATAAATCATTAACCATTTAACCACATCTCAAGTCTTAAAATCTCAATATATGCTTATTCATTAGCGCAGAGTTTTGATCCCTCAACATTTTGGATGGGGCTAAATATCTTACCATTTCATGTTCAAATTTAAGTTTATATTAGGATTAAAATTAATATACAAAGCTGAATCTTTATCGAATTTTTGACATATTGGGCTCGGTCCATATGAAATAAGCATCCATCGCGCTTGGTAAATGGCATATGCGTATAAATATACACTGATAGCCAAATTCTAGGGCAAGCCACAAGTTGTCCGTGGATCTGAAGAATATGCTAGAGGATAACTCTAGCAGCCATCCTCGTCACCAGCAGAGTATCAACAACGGTCGTGAACACGAGGGAAAGCAAAAGATTCGCTTCCCAAACGTATGGACAGAGACATTTTTAGATATTTACTCACGGCAGAATGCGTGCTTAGGATCCACGAATTCCATCAAAATTAAGTAGCTTTTTTTTTTTTTTTTTTTATTTATTTTTTTTTTTTTAATGTAAGTGGACTTAAAGGTTGGGGTTCAAGTATCTCGTAGAGCTACTTGCTATTAATCTTTATCTTTCACTCAAATGTTAAAATTTTATGTCAGGTATTTACATTGAGTTACTCATTTTCACAACGCTCCAAACAGGTCAATTTCAATTCAAAACCTATCGGTTGAACATTTTCTTACCCTACAAACCGGTATGAAAGAACAAAACAGGTACCATTAAGTTAATTTTGAACTTATGGAACATAATATGTTCACTATAAGCTAGATCTTATTTAGTCATCAACTAGCATAAATGGGGTCCCTAACCTCAATATCACGAGTGAATTTTTTTACAAGTTCATAAAGTCTATTGTTACCGCTTTAGGTATAAGTTTCAAAACTTATACCAAATTCATAAAAACTTATAGTTAGTAATATTTTAACAAAACTTTTAATTACAAAAGTATTTAGCAAAATAAATTATATAAGTTTATTGTTTTTTTTTCAAAATATATCATAAGATATCTCAAAATGATTATCAAAATTATATGTATAATATTAATTTAGTTATGCATAGTATTTTTTTTTTTAATTTAAAATATTATATAACTTTATAAAAAAATATTTTTAATTATAAAATTATATATTTTATTTTTCTGAACAACTTTATAGTTATAAAATCTTTTAAAATATATATATAAATATGAATTTTAATGAGTTTGGTGTAAATTTCTAAATTTATATCCCAAGCATTATAAAACTTCTTGTTGTGGAGTCTTGAGACATTAACAGCTGTTTGGAGCATCAATGAACTGTTTGGAGGAAACAAAACATCAAAATATTGCAGAAGTAATGGACGTACAAAGTGTATAGCGGAAGACCAAGGGCAAGCATTCTTCATGGATGTCAATTCGTTTTTTTTAAATAGGTGAAAATCACTTGTTCATTTATCTAGATATAAGTTTTATGAATGAGTGACTAAAAAATAACTGTTTTGGACAAAAAAAATACAAAAAAAAAGTAAAATAAAACTGTTCGTATACCATCTAACCAACTTTAGTGAACCAACCCTAAAATTTAAGCATGCAAGCATAAAATTCAGACATTGGGGAGCAGACAAGGCTCACCGTGTCGGCAGCCTGCGGGTTATCAGAGTCTCCAAGGCGGTACTCGTGCATAATCCAATCAGTCTTCTGGCCGTGTGGGGCTCGGCCACGGTAGAAAACTAGAGTTTTTCGCATGCCAATTTTCTTGTAGGTGGTCCGGATGCACTTGTCCCTCCCTGTCGCCTTCCAGAAGCCGGAGTTTGTAGCACGGTTCGTCCGAGTACCAGTCGGATACTTTCGGTCCTTGTGGCTGAAGAAGTACCACTCGTTCTGCGGTGTCGCTCCGATCCGGCACCGCTCTGATATGACAATATAAACGTAATTAGACAATCTTTTTTAACATTAGGAAGGGTGTATGGTGGGGATGGTTGAGATTCACGCTCTCGGGATGTGTTTAAGGGTGTAAATTAATGGGTAAGATTTTGGGAGTGAAATTTTGAATGAGAGATGGGAGTGAGTTATGAAATCTGAACAACACCACAAGCTGAAATTACAGTGATAAACCGAACACTTAATTCCTAATGGAATTGCAATATACGACTGCTCCAAATATACTTGTAAAAAGAGATAAGTCGTCTTTTTGAAGGAATTATAAATGTTTGAATTAATATTACTAGAATTTTTTAATGCCTGTTAAGTATTACTTAATGCTCTGAAATAGAGATAAATATAAATAATTGGATATTAGAAATCACTTACAAGTAAAACAAGAGTACTTATGAAAAGAGATTAACTTCATTACATCAAACTACATGCCTGTGTCTGTCTTTCCGAAAATTAAAAGTAAAATATAAAAAAAATAAACAAAAAAGAGAAGAATAAGACGCTGTTGCAAGATTTTGCTCGCATTTAAATTCAAGAACAATTGAAATTAAGCTTCTAATATAAATGAATTTCAAATATATACTCCAATAAATCTAGAGCATAACTTAAATCCTAATTAACTACCTTGTAAGTCCCATGGCTCCATTCTGTTGAGGTCGACGTCCCTGATCACGTCCAAGTCGAACTTCTCTGAGGACGCCTTCTTCTTGAGATAGTAGAGCAGAAGCTCCTCGTCGGTGGGGTGGAAACGGAACCCTGGCGGAACTCCGCCTGAACTCGTTATGGACGACGCCATTAATTCTAGTCCTCCTGCAATTAGCTAGAGATTTTTTTTTTTTCTTTTTGGGATAAATTCAGGTAGCTAGCTAGAGAATTTGAACTCGTACGTGGTGACGAACTTATAACGTTGGATGGTTTTATATGTCACAGGTGTGAAAAAGTTGACGCCGGAGGCTACGCCGCCGGGATAGGATTAGATGTGATTACGTGAAATCGAAGCCATGAGCATGAGGCTGAGGGGAGATTTAGGTGTTTGTTTAACTGGAAGATGAATAAATTAAGCCGTAAACGATCCCGAGGAATATATTACCGATGAAATTATGGACGATTTGATTGTTCCCAAAGCAAGTCCTCGTTGATTAATAGCTGTTTATGATATCTATATGCAACACAACACCCTCTCTCTCTCTCTCTCTCTCTCTCTCTCTCTCTCTCTGTGATTTCATCTCGATCTATATATCTTGGAATTTAGATGTTATTGCGAGCTCAATTAAGTTAAAATGGCTTGGATAGATATGGAATTATGAGGTTTGTGAGTAACCGATTTATGAGCAAAATTTTGTTAAACATAGCAGCTCTTTTTATTATCTATACTAATCTCTTATGTTTATATCATAACCTCACTGAAAAATATCTTTGCATGGAACCAATCGAAGCATAAATATAGCGAATCCGCAATGATAATGCTGATAGATTTAGTACAGTTAGATGATAATATTATAGCTAGGAAACTGCTATTTATCATGGTCGTTTCGGCCATGATAATGTAATGAGATTGCAGCCAGCCACTTCTTCTACATGCACTGTTGGATCCCACTCAGTCATTGGCTAATTATACTGGCTGGTTAACATTGCATATATCTATTTTGATACTAATCAATGTCAAATTGATCAAAGTGATGAGTATTATGACACAGAAGCTTAGCTCCTAACCGTGTTAAATCAGTCTAGTACAAATGATGAGAAAGAGGCGAAGGCGGCACGGATTTTGCTGGAGCATGTGATGTATAGACTTCTTGGAAAGTTTGTGGTATTGAATATATAAATTCGCAGATACATCCATAAACGTAAAATAGATATAGTATATATGGTTGATTGAGTTGCACTCTTCTTCTAATTAGCTTAGCTAGTCTTTTAGGGTTGTACATGCATGACGTCTAAAACATCCCCATTAAGCCAGCAATTCCCACCTACTGCATGTATGGCTGTTAACTAAAGTTATTCAGTTTCACTGAAGCTCGAGGAATGAAAGAGATGGGAAGATAATAATATAAACATATGCCCACAAATGATTGGGATGCGTAAATTTCAGGTTTACTGCTTCTGCTAGGATGATAATTAAATACTCTCGTGGTCAGTTTACTTAGTTTAAGGAGATCTAAAAATATCTCGATTTAAACGGGACTGTAGATGAGATCATATATTGAGGTCCATGTTGGTTAGATAATATTGCTGTTGCTTCAGAGTTAGTGATCAGAAATCAGAATGTTTTTAGCAGAACCCAGATGACCTAAAAGTTTTGACCTAAATTTTCTCGAAAATCAAAGATCACATAAAAGGATCTTATCTTTTGCGGTATCTTTGGTCACAACTTGAGTCTTGTAGAGAACATTCAGAAATTTATGGGCTTAAATTTTTTACTTGTATGTGATATAATTCTTGGTGTTGAAAAGGATACACGTTAAGATAAAATCATTTCCAACCATATAAATTTGTGGTCACCATAAAAGGATTAATTCTTATACATTGACATGCCACAGATTGCCGCCAACCATAAAGCGAAGTAGGGAAAAGAGGAGAGGAAAGATGCTCCAAGTCTCAAGCAATTATGTTTTACGCTTAATTTGAGACAAAAAAAAAATTTGTACTTCCATTCATAATCTTTTAAAAAAAAAGTTTTTATTTTATTTAGTGTGCAAGGATTGTTTTTCCTTGAGATTCTCAGAATTTCGGCACATCTTACATATGAACAACCTTGTTGGTTGCAACGCAACGTAAATAGTCGGGCGATGATATATTAAAAGAATGAGAATTTTGGATGGCAGTAGAGTGAGAATTAGGGATCGCAATAGAGCAGGCGGAGTCATGCAGTGAGTTCAGGTGTGCTGGACTCGAGCCATCCAGCACCTTCACAGCCATTGAGTGCGCTCCTGTATATCTGTAGCATACTAAGACATGATTAGGGTGGGGTTACGGAGTTTAAAATAAGGTTTAAAAGCCGGACGGCACGTGCCGGACCCATCGAACTTCGGCACCAGGACGATGCCGAGCCACTCCCCAACCCCTCCCTCTCTCCCTCTCTCCCTCTCTTCTCTCTCTCTCTCTTGAAGTTTTTTTTTTAGGTCTTCCTCCTTGCGTTCGCGCGGAGGAAGACGACGATGATCACCTACACGTGTGGCGACCATTTCTTCTTTTTTTTTTAAAGTGCAGGCACACTACCAAGAGCTGCCGGTCACGTTTCTTTAAAAAATTAAATATCTTTAAAAAAAAAACTTTTTAAAAATATAATAAAATATAAAAAAAATAAATTTTACAATTAGCATAGTCGTCACGGCAGGAAAGGCACGGTTCGCATGTCTAAAATTTAGAATTTACCGAAATCCGGCACGAAACGACACTTAAAACTTTGGTTTAAAGGCCACAAAACTCTTGTTTAATGTATGTCCCTTGATAATTTTATTAGTTGCTGTACATGAGTTACAGCTCTATCAGCATTGGCTATGTAGAGCCATCTTGTAAAGATCTTGGCACTTGTCAATCTTAATTTGCTTTTTATCAGGTAAATCTGAGCATTTGCTTCCAAACATCCCATGTTCAGACTTGGCTAAGGTCTTTCAAAAGACCTACGTGCCGTGCAGATCATCGGAAGTTCATAGTTTCGTGATAGCAGGACGAAGAAACGTCACCCTGTTTCGGCCTCCTACCTAGCGGCGCTCACCAATTTTGCGAACTCCATCCTCGACCGGGACAAAACCATCATATCTCATGAGAATTTTGTAAGGATTGGGATCTATGCACGAAAGTTTATTAATGTTTAGGTTATTATGAGACCTACAGCATTAGATTATTAGGAAAATTATAAATAAGAATTTTTTTTTTAGAAAAGTTATTTTTTAACCCTTCCGATTTTTATATTTAATAATAATCCCTTAATTTTAAATTATTTATTTTTTAGTCCTTCTATATATAAAATTGACACTAATACCCTTAACCGTTTACTAATTTTTTTGCTTAATTTTAGGGATGCAATTGGATAATCGGCGCGACATGCAACTCATTGTCTTCCGCTTCTGTTTTTACCATCCACCACTGCGATGCAAAAATGAAAATATTAAACAATTATGTAAACTATAGAAAACGACGCAGTGGACGATGACTAACAAATAAAAAAGAACAAAATATGAAAAAAAAAATTACATTTGCAATTGCGGTGGCCGTAGAAGACGGCGCGGCGAACGATGACTATAAAAGACGGCGCAGCGAAAAAAAAAACGTTGGAGAAGAAGATTCAAAATATTAAAATCTCAATAGAAAATAATAATCGAAAGGGTATTTTCGTCAGAAAAATTAAGTTAGTTATTAGGGTTAAAAAATAAAAAAATTTAAAAATAGAAAGTGATTATCAAAAACTAAATCTACAGGGGTTAAAAAATTACTTTTACCAAGTCAAGGGTCCATCCATAATTTTTTCTAGATTATATTATATGAACTTAATTAACACAAAATGCATTGTTAAAAGTGAATCTATGGTACAAAATTTGAAAATGTTAAACGGTCTTTCCTAAATATGGTACCCATTAGTACCTTAGGGCAAATCTTAATATGCGCGCCGTGCAGATAACCTTATCTATGCGGCACATAGTAAAAATAATTTCTAAAAAAATTAGAATTTTTTTTTCAAAAATTTTTTTAATATAAAAATTATAGATTTTGATGAAGCCTACAATTTTAATGTTAAAATTTTTCAAAATATATTTCTAAAATAGATATTTTGGAATTTCAAAAATTAATGAATTTTACAATTATTTTAATACCGGTTAATTTTTGGAGTTCCAAAATATCTATTTAAAAATATTTTTTAAAAAATTTGAAAATAAAAATTATAAACTAATTAAAATTAAAAATTTTCATTTAAATTTTTTTTTTAAAATAATCATAAACATGTTTTTTTTTTTTTACTGCACGACGCCGCTAAGAACTTCTCACGGGTGCTGTGTGCTTGTTTGTTTGTCTTTGTGCGCACAAAGTACTATTTGTCTGTAATTTTGTTTATCAGCTCCTTTTTTTTATGTTTTATTTTCTTTGCTTGCTTTTCGTCTTGCGTGTTATATCTCGTAGTGTATAGCGGTCACTGAAAGCTCTGATCATACTGACCGATCAAATGTGATCGTTGGCTTGCCTCAACTGCGATCTAGGTAGCACGGATAGGACACGGACATGAGAACACGACATGAAAATAAGGCAACTTTTTTTTAAAAAAAAAAAGATACGGGTACTGTTCGGATACGGTAATAAAAATAATTTATACAAAATATTTAAATATTATAGAATATAATCACATTCGATGATAAGTCTATCTATAATATAATATTTTACGTCCTTAAAAATAAATCTAAACATTAAGAGTCTAATTATATCAACTAAAATAAAAAAATATAATATCTAAGGATATAACTATATTATATTATTTACCACTATTTCAAATAATATTTAAATTTTTAAAAAAATAAATAATTATTTTTTTAAAAAAAAGATATAAATACTGACACGTGTGTCGGACACGCTGAACAGAAGTGTCCGACACGTGTGTCCGATTTTTTTAAAAAAAAATTTGGAATACGACACGTAACGTGTCCAATACGTGTCCATAGTATCCGAGGAGTGTCGTGTCTTACACGTGCAAGGACATAAACACGGCGACATTTTTGAAATTTTCGTGCTATATAGACTACAATCGGTTCTCGTCGGTCATTGAAAAGGATGTCGGCGAAAGTAGTTTTTGTTGTAGTGACGGCGACGCGCTTGAAAGCGAGGGTGGCTGAGAATGACGGGAAAGGAAACTCTTCGCTATTTTCCAGCAAGAATTGGGCATCTGCTCCTCTGGGATTGGGATAAGGGGGAAGCTCCGGTGACCCGTATCCAAATCCGTTTCGAGATGGAATTAATGGCACGTGTTCAGGTGGAGTGAGAAGGACGCCGCCGGTGTGGCCATGGGGGCCGCCTGCCCATGGAAGCGCCCCCGTTGCCGCCACTGCATGTGCAGGCCCCGCGTCCTCTCATGGCCTCGTTTTTGTTGAAAGTAGAAAGAAGCTCAAAAGTCCTTAATTTTTCCAAGGGATGAAATGTCAACGATCAAAAGTCAACGGAGCAAAATTTCTCTTCAATAAGAATATGTGCTTCTTGACCGCCAAAAAAAAAAAGAATATGTGCTTAAATTTACTTCGGGTACGTCAGACCGCACAGTAATACGTGCGATTGCACCCCTCAAAAACACGTACAATTTTTTTTTGAAAAGTTTGGATACTACACCAAAAAAAACAAGAATTTGCATGTTTATAACTTAACATTCAAAAATTTTTACAAAATTATTGTTCCCAAGTATCGCAGCTTTAACAATTATTCTGTTAAACGTTCGGAGCTTTAAATCACATGTTTCGAGAAGTTAAAAAAAGTTGAAAATAAAAATTGTTAACTATGATAAAATCTAGTTTTTTATTTTGAATTTCTTTTAAAAAGAAAAACTTATTTGCGTGTTTTTTGGAGGTATGACCGTAACATATTTCGATGTAGTCGACTTTATCTTGTCAATACTCCGTATAGATGGCACTTCAATGACTAGGCTAGACGGCTAGTTAGCAGACGGACTTGATTCTAATCACTCTTGTTCCTAATTACTCTCACTCCACCTCCTTGCCAACTCCCGCCACGTTAGGCCCCAAAGGTTCGGTTTGCTTAGGTTGGATTGGGTGTAGTGCCTACAAACTAGTTCAGATTTTGAACACCTTAAAGTGAATGTACATGTTCCAAATAGATTGCAATGCTCTTCAGAAAACCAAATCTTGCTTTAGACTTTAGAGTAGGGGTGAAAACGAGCCGAGCCGCTCGTGAGCAGTTCGAGCTCGACTCGCTAAAAGCTCGACTCGAGCTCGACTCGCTAAAAGCTCGACTCGAGCTCGATCTAAATGAGCAGAGGTGATACTTGGCTCGACTCGGTAACTCGTGAGCTCGACAAAATAAGCTCGATAAGGTAATCGTGGTAGATTGAGAGATTTTTTTTTTGTGTTGTAATATTAATTTTTAACATCAAAATAGTGGCTAAAAATATATATATATATATAATAATATTTTTTTTTTTAAATGAATATTATTGAATATATGAGCGCAATACAACTTGTTTCGCAGTTAAAAAGAATAGAAATGTATATAAATAATTTAACTATTATTAGGCTCGATTAAGCTCAAACTCGACTCGGAAGAAACTCGGCTCGAACTTGAGCTCGATATTTTTTAAATGAGCCAAGCTTTAGCAAAGCACTACTCAGCTCGACTCGACTCGTTTTCACCCCTACTTTAGAGTACACCAATAAGGATACCTATTTCGGGGCCCTTGATATGGCAGAAAGGATCACATTCTTTGAATGGGCCTCGGGATAGGTATTCGATCCATGTAGCAGTGCTATTCCATCGCTGATTCCCTCAAATGTATATGTTGCTCGCAAAGAGTAACAAGAGAGGTTTTTTTTCCCAAAGTACTTCAAAGTTAAGTTATCAAGTACTCATTATTTATAGCAACTACAACATATATCCACTTATCTCTTGGATATAACAATAAAGTACTCAAAAGAATTTTTAGGAGACATTGTGCTAGGATTCGAACCCCAACATTTTAATAGCGAATACAGTGACTTAATGCTGGTTGGCGATATGAAATCTATTAGTAGTAGTTCGTTGCAATTACTTTTACCATGTCGCAAGCTCCTCATTCTCCATTGACGCGGCCGCAGGCTTCCGTCAGTTGAGCACGTGCAGAGTTCTTTGCGAAAGTGATAGCAATCATATACAGTCTTGGACGAAAACGCAGCAGCTGACAAAGCCTGGGCTTATATTGACTAAGATGCTGAAGTTGAGTGTGCTTGCGACATCTCGAAGACTCCGAGGGAGGCTTTTTTGCGGCAGCGATGGAGGCCATCATTAGGCAATGAAATCGAGAAGCAGAACAATGTAGACTTGAGAGTCTCAGTGAAGGAAGTGCTTGGATTGTTGAAGTTGAAGTTGAAAGGTGGTGGTAGGAGACTAAGTGGTTAATAATGTAAAGAGAAAAAAAAGGATGTACACAAGGTTAAGTGCCCTCATGCTAGCAAAGCCATACATATGATGTCAATAATGTAAGATCTAAATTCATTATGTCACAATTATGTACAACGAAGCTACAGATCATACTTTCAACAATATATTGTGATATTTCCATGCCCAATATGCTTATAATTCTATATAATTGCACAGCTATACGACAACTTGAATGGGTTCGTATTCCTCAGAAGACATGACAACGCATACAATACTGAACGACTGTCAACTATCAAATTACAGGCAAACGATAGCGAGCTGATGAATCTGAAAGCTTGAAAACTACAATTACCGAATGGTTTTGGTAATACATAATCTTGTAGTATTTATGGTGGCCACCATTTTTGGATGAGGCATAGATCCAACTAAGTACCTCAGAAACATCTTCACAATTTAAAAATCATTTCGCCTCCACTTATCTATCTCTTTCGAAGTTTCTTTGATAAGCTTCTTGGCGTTGTTCACAAGCACATCAACCAATTCATCAGTTGTATCACTGAAAATAAGAAAAAGTTGAACTATAATTCTTTGATAAGTTTCCCTTTAATATAATACTAATTTATATTTGTTAAACTATAAAAATTTCAACAAACAAATTACGATCACAGATGGAAATAAGAAAAATATAAGATTACAACCAAACAATCACAGATGAAGTTTTTCTCTTTATTTTTTGAGATTATCGTGGTAACACTCCGTAACGTGAGCACACAACTCCGTAGAGACCTCAAACTCGCAGAAAACTCCCATACCTAGCCCCGATTGAACTATTTTATATTACAATTCAGAAATAAAATAGTTACGAATTTTCTGAAATTAATATGATATTCAAATAATTAGCATTCTTATTATTATATTATCAAAAAATATTGTTTGTTTTATCTGACCCCACTTAATATAATTCATGGATCCGCCACTGACCGGGGCCAACTTGATCCAGCTCAACCAAGGAGGATAGAACAGTACGAATAAACACCAGGGTGCCTAGATTAGAGGAGGATCCTGTTGAGCTTTGTTGCTCTGTCGTAAAAGTACTCTGACACATCGCGGAATCATCATTGAAATCTCCTTCTGCAGCAGCACTTGTTCCTTCACCATTATGGGTCATTTCTGCATTAGCCAAAAAAGAGACATACAACATATACAAATTCTCTAATATTTTCTTTACACTCTTGGTTTTTCTAGATAAATTTATATTTATATCCATATTCTGATAATAAAGACCTAAAAAAATGAGAAACATCGTCTAACTTAAACCTAGGGTCCATTGCCATCCCTAAATAATAAATCGGAGGAATATCGAAAAAATATTTCTTCAATTTTCCGTCCAGAGATGTAACAATTTCAGGAAAATTAGCTCTATAGTTTCTTAAAGTAGTACTTATTCATATCGAACAAGGTAAGACTCTACAAATAGTCGAAATGTAGCTGGCAGATAAATTTTTTGTCGAATGCGAAAATATATTTAAGAAATCTCTCATCAAAACAGTAATATTCCAATCACTTTCTAAAAGTTTGATCGATTGTTTATTATTGTCAAAATTTGTAATAACAACTTTATAGTCTATACATACTTTCAAAATGTCGTATGTAGAATTCCATTTATATTCTACATCTTTGTAACATTCTTCTTGGTGTTTTACTAAATGATCTACACATTTTCTTAAATTCTTGTAAACGATATTCAGAAGAATTAATATATAAAATAGCATCTCTTATTTTTTCTATATGAGGAGCAATCTGACGAAGCATCATACACACATAAATTCATTATATGACATACACATTTAATATGAAAAAAAGCTCCATCTAAAATAAAATTTAAGTAATTCTTAAGAAGATCAGCAGCACCGACATTATTACTTGCATTATCAAAAGAAATTGACATAATTGTCACTAATATGATAATCATTAACATGACATATTACTGCAAAAATAATACTAATATTATGGGGATATTCAATTTGCACAAATTTGATTATGCGTTTGTACATAACCCACTTATTATCAATAAAATGTGATGTACAACAAAGATAACTACTCCTGGTACAAGCTGTCCAAATATCAGATGTAAGGATATTTTCCAATTAAAGGAAGACATTTTCTTGACTAAACATTCTTTCATTGACATATAAAGGCTGTAATAGTCATTTCTACATGTGTTTCTAAATATTGGTTTAAAATGAGATTGTACTACTTCCATAAATTTGTGAAATTCTTTATGTTCACTAATACTAAAAGGTAATTCAGCATCTATAACTAATCTAGCTAATGCTAATCTAGATTGTTCTTGTGAAAACATGTAGTTGCTAAAACCGCCGCCGGTTGCTAATAACTGTGATTAGCGGCGGTCGTCAGCTTTTTGGTACGATTGCATATGCCTTTTCAAATGAGATGTACTACTATGCTTACCATAAGCGTATTCGTTTCGACATACCTTACAAACTGCTTTCCACGTGCCGTCGGGCTTTTGTTCCCTAGTAAAGCATTGCCATACATCACTTACCTTCTTACCTTTTTCTTGACTTGTCGGTGCGGCAACAGAGACATTAGATGTTGCGCTTGCAGAATTAGCGCTTACCGACGGATTTGCTTGACCTTCAGTTTCTGCAGTAGGGGTAGCGCTAGCAGCACTAGTATCTATATGAGGGTATGAACTGTATTGATTTTCCGGATCAAAGTTATATTGTGTATCTATATTGTTTGGATCTATTATCAATACTAGAAATATTGTATTAAAATAAAAATATACCAAAAAATAAACAACAATAAATTAGAGAGCTTGAAGGTGTTTTTAACTTTGAGAATTGAGAGAGAATGAGATTGAGAGGTGTGTGGTAAAATATGTGAAGAAGATATAGTATTTATAGAGATAATTAAGAGAGAAAAAAAAAAAAAAAAAAATTAATAAAAAACTAAAAAAATAGCTTTTGCCAAAGGCTGCCGCTGCAACGCCAGCAGTGTGGGCCGCGAGCTTACCCGCATCACCGACCGCCCGAGCTAGGCTGGGAAAACCAACCCGCTCGTGCAGGGCAGGGCGGGCTGGCATGCGGCTCACCCGTAGCCCGCCCCGCGGCCTGCAATTTTTTTTTTTTTTTTTTGACACGCTTGCGTCAGCGAGCGCGGCAGCCGTTGGCAACGGCTGTTTTTTATTTTTATTTTCTCTCTTAATTCTCTCTATAAATACTATATCTTCTTCACATATTTCACCGCCCCTCTCAATCTCATTCTCTCTCAATTCTCAAAGCTAAAAACACCTTCAAGCTCTCAAATTCCTTCTTGTTATTTTTCGGTATATTTTTATTTTAATCCAATATTCTTGGTGTTGATAATGATTCATACAATATAGATACACAATATAACTTTGATCCAGAAAATCAATACGGTCCATACCCTCATATAGATACTAGTGCTGCTACCGCTATCCCTAGCGCTACCCCTACTGCAGAAACTGAAGGTCAAGCAAATCCGTCGGCAGGGGCTACTTCTGCAAGCACAGCAACTAATGTCTCCGTTGTCGCACCGACAAGTCAAAAAAAAGGTAAGAAGGTAAGTGATGTATAGCAATGCTTTACTAGGGAACAAAAGCCCGACGGCACGTAGAAAGCAGTTTGTAAGGTATGCCGAAACGAATATGCTTATGGTAAGCATAGTAGTACATCTCATTTGAAAAAAAATATGCAATCATACCAAAAAGCTGACAACCGCCGCTAATCACAGTTACAGCAACCGGCGGCGGTTTTAGCAACTACATGTTTTCACAAGAACAATCTAGATTAGCATTAGCTAGATTAGTTATAGATGCTGAATTACCTTTTAGTATTAGTGAACATAAAGAATTTCACAAATTTATGGAAGTAGTACAATATCATTTTAAACCAGTATCTAGAAGCACATGTAGAAATGACTGTTACGGCCTTTATATGTCAATGAAAGAATGTTTAGTCAAGGAAATGTCTTCCTTTAATTGGAAAATATCCCTTACATCTGATATTTGGACAGCTTGTACCAGGGTATCTTTGTTGTACAGCACATTTTATTGATAATAATTGGGTTATGCAAAAACGCATAATCAAGTTTGTGCAAATTGAATATCCACATAATGCTAGTAATATTTTTGCAGTAATACGTCATTCTGTTAATGATTATATATTAGTGACAAAATTATGTCTATTTCTTTTGATAATGCAAGTAATAATGTCGGTGCTGCTGATCTTCTTAAGAATGACTTAAATCCTATTTTAAATGGAGCCTTTTTTCATATTAAATGTGTCATATAATGAATTTTATGTGTGCAAGATGGACTTCGTCAGATTGCTCCTCATATAGAAAAAATAAGAGATGCTATTTTATATATTAATTCTTCTGGCTATCGTTTACAAGAATTTAAAGAAATGTGTAGATCATTTGGTAAAACACCAAGAAGAATGTTACAAGATGTAGAACATAGATGGAATTCTACATATGACATGTTGAAAGTATGTATAGACTATAAAGTTGTTATTACAAATTTTTACAATAATAAACAATCGATCCAACTTTTAGAAAGTGATTGGAATATTGCTGTTTTGATGAGAGATTTCTTAAATGTATTTTCGCATTCGACAAAAGCTTTATCTGCCAGCTACACTCCGACTACTTGTAGAGTCTTACCTTGTTTAGTACGAATAAGTACTACTTTAGAGAA
This sequence comes from Xerophyta viscosa, assembly GCA_002076135.1. Lineage (NCBI taxonomy): Eukaryota > Viridiplantae > Streptophyta > Magnoliopsida > Pandanales > Velloziaceae > Xerophyta > Xerophyta viscosa. Next base: position 40,105 of record MJHO01000178.1, on the reverse strand, counting down.
ATATAGAGCTAATTTTCCTGAAATTGTTACACCTATGGACGAAAAATTAAAAAAATATTTTTCCGATATTCCTCCGATTTATTGTTTAGGGATGGCAATGGACCCTAGGTTTAAGTTAGACAGTGTTTCTCATTTTTTAGGTCTTTATTATCAAAATATGGATATAAATATAAACTTATCTATAAAAACTAAGAGTGTAGAGAAAATATTAAAGAATTTGTATATGTTGTATGCCCCTTCTTTTGCTAATGCAGGAATGACCCATGATGGTGAAGGAACAAGTGTTGCTGCAGAAAGAGATTTCAATGATGATTTCGCGATATATCAGAGTACTTTTACGGCGGAGCAACAAAACTCAACAGGATCCTCCTCTAACTTAGCTCTTCATAATTATTTAGAAACTAACTGCTTTTATGACTGCAGAAGAACGAAGCAACTGGAATATTTTAGAATGGTGGAAGAGGTTTACCCACTAACCAATACTTCAAGCTGCTGCACGGGATATACTCATACCACCGGCTTCTACTGTGGCATCAGAGTCTTGTTTCAGTGCAAGTGCTCGTGTGCTTAATGACAGAAGGTACCGCTTAAGTGCAACAACCTTAGAAATGTGCGTCTATATGAAAGATTGAATCGACGCAGCGTGAAGAAATCAAGAAGAAGATTTAGAAGATTTGGTCGAATATGCACAAGACTAAAATTTTATTTTATTTTTGTATTTAATTTGTATGTTAATTTACGTAATATTTAATTTTGTATTTGAAACAATGAAACGCTTCAATTAATATAAATTTTGATTTCTCCTTTTTTTTTAATGTACATAATTTTTTTTTTGACCGATGCAGCCTTGGGGGCGGGCCGATTTGCAACACTAGCCGTCCCGGCTCACACGGTTTGCAACACCAGCCGTTGCAGCGGCTGACGTGAGCGCTTCAAAAAAACAAAAAAAAAGCCGTTGCCAAAGGCTGACGTGCTCGCGTCAAAAAAAAAAAAAAAAAAAATGCAGCCCGTACGGCGAGCTACGTGCGGACCGCAGGCAGGCCTGCTCAGCCCTGTCCCACGCGAGCGGGCTGCTTTACCCAGCCCGGGTCGCGCGGCCGGTGATTGCACGGCCGGCGTTGCGGGGCGGGCTAGGCCGCGGGCTTTTTTAGCATCTCTAATTTGCAGGCCGTTTCTCCTCTCCTCTCTCTTGCTCTATCTTTTTTCTAACTGTTCGTCTTCTTCCTCGCGAGCGAGGAAGTGAAAGTGCGTTGCTCCAGGAGTGCACCCCTTTTTTTGTTAAAATAATTTTCTTTTTTTAATTTAATTACCCTTTAATTTATTTATATTTTTTTTAAAATTGTCTAATTCGATCAACGATCCGATATTGCAGACCACCAAGTCTGATATTACCTAATCAAAAATAGCCATCTCCTTCCGTTCCAGAAGAAGAGAAGCATCCAACCAGTGTGCTACTGTCCTCTCCCTCACCTTCTCTCATTGACAAACATTTTATGTTGGAGGGACGCATGCAATCCTTTTTTTTCTTTTCTTTTTAAAATTTCAGTTTTTAATTTTATTTTAACAAATAACTTGTTATCATCGAGTTCGGCATATCTCGAGTTTGAAATTTAATGAAACTCAACATGGCACGGCAAGAAAAACCTTGATTTGTACCAAAACAAACAACCTTGAAAGGGAGAGCAAACAAATAGTATACATATTTCAATGTACATGGAATAACATTATCATAATGTATCAATCTATTTTTCACAATGGTTGATGCTAATACTACATTATGGCACTACTGCAGAAATGGACAATTGGACATGTTACTTTCCACAATGAAAAGTAAAACATAAAAGGTAATTGCACAAAATTGGTGCGGGGTGAGAAGGTGTCGCACGTTCAAATGAAAGCTGTTGTGCAAGCGAGGAGGGGGGTGGGGAGGGATCGTAATGACTTACCGAGATGGAAGCTTCCCTAAGTTCGAGTATTTCTGGCTATCATCATATGCAATTCCTTTACCAACACCATAACCAAAACCCAAGCCTATTCCACATCCAGCACCAAGACCAAAGCCCAACTGCAAACCAGGAATTCCAGGTCCCAAGCCTAAACCTTTTGAAAATAAAAAGAATGGCAGGGATTATGTCTCAAAGCAGGTATATGGAGCTAATAGTAAACATGAGTGTAACAGATGGTATCTTCACAAACATTAAAGACATGTGCATGACCTATGATCACAGACAGCACCAAATCATGCTTATAAGGACTTCTTTCATAGAAAAATAAAAAAAAAAACACGGGGCTCTATTTGAAATTTTCTTGAAAGACAATGACCCACTTCTCACGTGGGGCCCTAAATTCATACAAAGATGCTATCATAGCCAGGTTCGATCAGATACCATGAAAGCAGGCAGAAGAATTTAAAGTGAGTTCTCAGAATCGAACTCTAAAAAGTGCAAGACTACTACAGCTCTACTTGTTTGCAAAGAATAATGAATTTACGAAAACTTGCTTTCTCCCAAGCCTAGTTGCCTTCTTATCCATCTGGAAGATAAATATATGATTTGCATTCTAACTCCAAGATAATATATGATTTGCATTCTACCTCTAGTATATGAGCATATATAGTTGCACAAATGAGTTTGTTGTTTTTTAATTGGGGGTTTTTGCGCTTTCGTATCAGTTCCATGTGCGTATTACAAAATTGAACCAAAAGTATATTTTCTCACCACAGTATAAAAAATTTAAGATCTTACATAACTACTCTTCCACTACCCACCTAGGCCGTCAAAGTGGAATAAGTTTCCAGAAGTTTATGTGCCTTTTAATACGAAGCGAACATGCATTCATTTACATGTAGGTGAAAAATGGTTCTATAGAAGATCAAAATTTCTAGTAAGATGAGGCTTCTTCAGTGTTTAGTGTAAGGTTTTCCATGCCATGCCGAGCTAAATTTCAGTAAATTCGAAACTCGAGACGTGCCAAGCGTGTCGTATCGACCGTACCTATCCGTAAAATTTTATGTTTATAAAGTATTTTTTATAAACTATAAAGAGGTAATAAAAAATAAAAAATAATAAAACTAAAAAAAAGGTTGCACGCAACGTGACCTAACCGACGTGTCATGAGCTCGACGCGACCTGACCTGTTTAACATAGCCCACCAACCTATTTAAAAAAAAAAAATTAAAACTTGTTCAGCCGGCATGGCTCCAGCTTGGTGCCAGATCCCCACGGATCCGGCACGTGCTCAGCGCGTAAAACCTTGGTTTAGTGTACACTTGGAATACAACTTGCCCCCCAGCATGAAAAACCTTGGTTTACTGTGCACTTCGGATACAAGCTTTTGAACTCAAAATGAGGTTTTTTGTTTCTAGCTAATATTCAGCAAGAATACAGCTTCTGGTCGTCAGACCGTGCGTGCAACTTTCAAATTTTCTCGATATTTATTTAAAATAAACCAACCTATAGAGATGTCATATCAAAGGCGGAACTTCAGAGAGCACATTTGAAAAGTAAAAACACAAGTGTCAAGTTTTCATTTCCAGGTTCCAAAGATATGTAACAACCAGAATACCAGCATAATACAACCAATGAAATACTCATATTCGAGCTACCACTTCACAGCCAATGAAACTCATCTCACTTATGATCCTAGGAAGTGATACAAAAGCAAGTAGTGAGAAATCTCAATATTTGTGTCGTAGTGAACAAAAAACAAAAACTCACCTTCAATTCATTTCGGTCAACTAAACTCATGAAAGTGAGGGAACTGCAAAGGTGTTAGGGGAAAAATGAGTTTCGACTCACTTTCGTGCAACTAAATATGCTATGACAAGAACATAAGTCATTAACACTTTTCTGCACTTTTCACATGCTTTCTTAAGCTAACAACTGAAACCCCATCAACATTGCAAGTTTGATAGATCATATCAACTGAAACCCCATCAATATTGAAAGTTCGATAGATCATATCTCTCTCTCTATCCTCAATCTTCTCTATCTCTCTACCTACCCTCTTTCCCTATCAGATTCTTCGACCTCACTATGGAAAGTTTACCAACAAGCTGCTGTTTAGACAGCTGCTTCAAATATGCTGTTGTTAAAGCAGTTCAGCTTCTTATGCTTGCTTCTACAAGTTATAGTTGTCATCTAATCCATTTGGAATGCAATGGACAAGATACACCTTTTGTGTTCTACATTTAAAAAGTGTGTTCTTACTTTTTACACAATGAGCACATATAATTGCACGAAAACGAGTCAGAACTCATTCATCTTGCCACTTTGCCTTTTTCCTATGACTTCCATGTGTTTATTTTAAGTGAAAATTAAATTTTCCACCACAAAAAAAAAAGATCTCCCCTAACCAAGTTCTCGCCCAATATCCACCAAGTGACCAAAGTGGGATGAGTTCCCATAGGTCACCTTTACATGGCTTTATTACAAAACTGAACATTTTGTGTAAGAGTGATAAAAATTTTCTTTCCCAACAAACAACCAACTTTTGTAGCGACATAAGGCTCCTGTGTCTTTAGTGTACACTAAGAAAGTCATAACACAAAAAATTTGAAGTCAAAAATAACATTGCTGTTTCCAATTACACTTAAACAAGAAACAACTTGCATCTTTTTCTTGTTGACCCATGGCTGTATTTCTATTCCTTTCCCCATAGCTATTTTTGAGTAACAGCAATGCAGCGCCTAAAGGTACACATACAAATTAACCGAGAAACTCCTTATTTTTTGAGCGATCACTTCAAGAATTCAAAAAGTAGAAGTCATTTAACAAACGCATCTGACTTAGTAGAACTAGGAAGTGATAGAAATGCAAATGGTGAGAAATCTCGATTTTTATGTTAAAACACTTACTTCTATGCATCTTTTGTGCAACTAAACTCATAAAAGGGATCGGGCAAAATTGGTTAAAGAAAATAAGTGTTGGCTCACTTTCACGCACTAACGTGCCGATGTTAACATGTGTCCTCACCATTTATCTGGACTTTTCGCATGCTCAAATAAGCTATCAACTAAAACCCCAACACCCTTGCAGCCTTGCTAGGGATCATATCTTTCTTTTTTCTCCAATAGTGTAATTCATTTTAGTAACTTTAAACCTTTTATTGCTTTCTTAGTCTAGTAACTCAGCTTGATTCAAGCCAAACATCTAGCAATCAGCTAAAGACTGATTGGGCTACATTTCGGCTAGATTTGGATAGGATAAAAGTCATCTAATCTGAGTAATGAATTGATAACTTCTTCCAACTTTATTCCTTGCTTAATAAACCAATTTGGATGAATTAAGTACCTTATTTGAGTAACCCCAAGTTAGAATTTTAGGGGTTCATTAGTTCATATACAGTTTGAATAGCCTTTAGCTATCAATAAATAACTCAAGTAGCATATTTTATTCCAACAAGTAGTTGAGTAGTAACTCCATAATATTTAACTTGGAGAAAAGAGATTTTTTATTCATTTTTTATTAAGATAACATGGAAAATCTCAACTTGAAAAAACTCATCTTCTATGCCTATTTTGTGACCTTGCCAACCTACAAAACTCCTGATGGCATTAATCCCTGCTCTACTATTGGATTAGCTTCTACATCATGCCACGATTGGTGGCTTAAGAGTTGCTCAAAATAGCATTACTGTGCAGCACATAGGACCACACCATGATTGAAACCTAAGACCTCCGTCAAAATAAAAGCTTTTGCCAGTTGAACCACAAGATGGGGGCCCTATAATCATATGAATAACCATTCAAGTTTTCATGCAACCAAGACTATCTCTCTAACTGATCGACTTGTTGCTTGGCAAACTATTGGAGTAAAATTGTTATAAATCCTCTTATTTCAACTTCGATATTTATCCAAATCACGCCCTTAGAGTTGAAACTTCCTCAGATCGGCAAATGTTTTACCAATTAACTATCTTTCAGGAGCTGGTTGAAAGAAGATCAGGTAAAAGCCATTTCCTAAGGTCCAGATCATATGATTGTCACCCAAAACACACAAATCAACTTAAATAGAAAACGGTCACCAACTTTTCCCGATCAATCTCAATAACATATCAGTTGACTTTACCTGCTCATAAAAGATCAAAGACCAATTGCCCTCGCATTGTAATTCGACTGGCAGTAGCTGTGTCTCTGAACGAGAGGTGTCCGGTTCAAACCCTGTGTATGACCCATTAGGATGTGCAGGGCAGAGGCGCTATTTGGAGCAAGTCGTTTAGTGCCATCTTAGATTTGGTAGGTTAGTAGACTTTAAAAAATGGACCCGATCAGCGAGATTTAAGGCTTATCTACCCTAAAAAAGAAACAACAAAATTGTTTCCTTTGAAAAGATATTACATGAATTACTGCCATAAACCATAAAAGTTAACCCCCACAAGAAAAAAAAAGAACAAAAAAAAAAAAGAAACACACAAGAATATTAGACTGACCACCGAAAAGGCCGATTCCTGCGCCAAAACCGCAGCCGGCACCGAAGCCGAAGCCTGGACCGAGACGGCCGAGCTTCCTCGACTTCAACACAGGAAGCTTCCACAGTAATCCTTTATTTTCTCTTCCTCCGCTCATCTTCGATCAATCAATCCAAGTTATGATCACTCTAGAGCCATCTCAAAAATATCGATCCAACTTTCGATCAATCTACAGCTATCTCAAAACTATCGAACGAAGTTACAAACCAATCTAGAGGAATCTCAATCCTCTAGATCGATTTGTGGATAGAATTTCTGACTTGACCAGGGAAAGGGTTTGTGAGAGGGAAATCGTAGAAAGGAGTCACATAAGGATGCGTACCAATTTGTTTTTTCAAAAAAAAAAAATTATATAAAATTTATAAATTTAATATTATTTATAATTTTTATGATATTTTAAAAACTCTAAACTAATAAGTACAACAGACTTAGGATGAGTTTTAAATTTGCTAATTGTGAGTCTTAAAACACTATTTTAGAAATACTTTCTGAAAAAAATTTTAAATTTTTAAAACATCATATAATGACTGCATAAACTACAGGATACGTAAGCTTATGGTTTTCTTATTCGCCCTCGACTAACGACTCCAATTGAAATTCTTTGGAGATGGTTATCCCAAAATTTCAGCACGACTCTGTGTGAAGGGTACTGAACTCGAGAATGGCTAACTGAAGAAAACATCGTCGATTATTGGTAGAAAAATCAATCCAACCACTTGACTGTTGCCTACGATGGTAAAGGCGATGCTTCGGGGCTTTCAAGATCTTGTAGAAGAGAAGGCTGCGGTTTGGTTGAGGCACTAGTCCCTTGTCCCGGATTCCTCGATCGCGCATTGTTCCGGAGGGTTGCGCCTTCGGGATCGCAAGGTGAGGTAGTGGCTCACGATGTGCAGCCAAGTGAAACGACACTGGCTCCATACCGGATATGACTCGTATGGTATTGAACTCGAAAGAAAATCCCTTTATTAATAGCGGGGTTGCGCAGGAAAAATTCGCACTATTCTGAAAAAAATTTCAAAATAAAAAATTATAAAAAATATTAAAATTTATAATTTTTATTTTAAAAAATTTTAAAATTATATAAATTGATATATATGTTGGACGAATACAGCGAATGGTAAAAAAAATGGATGCAGCTGATCCGCATCCGTCACACAAGTAGAGGATTCGTCTGAAGAAGACGAGGAAGAGGACAGCTGGAGAAGTCAGAAATGGTGTTTTGATCCATAGCCTTGATTGTATGGGATTATGAAATTCAGAATTAGAAAATTGATAGATATCAAAGAAAAATTGGCATTTTTTGTTGGCTAATTAGATTTAATATTCTTATACCTCTAATTGAATTTAATATTTTTATATCCTTTTCATATGAAATGATAAAAATAATTTTAATTTTTTATTCTAAAAAAAGTATAAAACTATGTCAACACATACGAATGCTCACGAATACACTATCTACGAATATCTACGATCATCTATGAACACCCATAAATACGATCCTAAAATACTTACGAACACCTATGAATACATTTGAAACCTACGAACATCCCATACAAATACGTACGAATCCACAAATACTTACAAATATCTACGAATATCCACTAATACTTACGAACACCAACGTTTACCCACGTATACTCACAAACACACTACGAACACCAAAGAAAATGCTACAGTATTAGGAAGTATTCGTGGTGTTCACGTATCTTCATATTTTTTCAGAATTAAAAAAAAGATATTTTTATCATTTTACATGACAATAGAATACAAAAACACTAACTCCAATTAGATTACCAATTTTAATTAGCAGAAGACATAAAAATACAAAATACACTAAAAAATTAACATAAAAATTATATTATTTTTAAAATTCATATTTTTTATATTTTTTTAAATAAATATTTTTAAATAAATATTTTGAACTCCAAAATTTAGTTGGCTTGTTTAGGTAGCCAATCAGTATCTAGAACACTCATAGTTTTGTCTGACAAAAATAGATCCATATGTTATTAAGTCTGTATCTCACATGATAGAAGCTATCAAGTCCACGTGCTCTATACAACATAGATCTCAGAAACAGTTTGATTTAATTGCGTCATCCAGTATACTGGTTGCAATGAGCCATATGGTCATCCGCATTCAAACCTTACAAGCTCTTCGGAATGAGAGATTCTTAGGGTATAACGGTTATACCACATCTAAAAAAATTTATTTAGAATTATTTTTTGAAAATATTTTGAACATCAAAGATCTACAATTTTTGTGTTCAAAATTTTTTCAAAAAAGATTTTTAAAAATATTTTTTTGGGGTTTGAAGCAGATTTAAAAATATTTTTACAATTCGTTAAACCCATTAAGCTTTGACGTTCTAAAATATCTATTTAGAAGTATTTTTTGAAAAGTTTTGAACATAAAGGTTGTGGATCTCATCAAAATCTATAAGTTTTATTTAGAAAGTATTTTTAGAAAATGATTGTAAATTTTTTTTTTTATTTAAACACGATGAGAATATATGTTGACGTGACGTAAACATTTTATTGTAAAATTTTGCATTCAGAATATATATTACATTAGGGGTTGTGTGCGTTTCACAGAACTTGGAGACTCAACCGCATTCACTAATCTCTCAGTCTTCTTATGAGACTGAACCGAATTCACTAATATCTCCATCACACCATAGTAAACGCTAGAACCGTTGATTACCTACGACTAGGCATTAGTAGGTCGACTAGTCTCTGCTTTAATCTCTGCCATCCTTTTTCTACCATGTTGAGATCCATCCACATTCCACACCTGCTGCATCTTGCTCTAATTCCTTTATAAAGCTTTTCTCTTCGTGCATACCATAATTATATTCAAATCCACGCATATCATGATTATCTATGTCAATATCATTATCGCTTCTATTGTCTCATGTACGTTTAATGGTTGGTCCGTTAAATGTGCCATAATATTACTACTAGTGGCTACGGTATCTCTAAATACTTGATCTTAGTTGTCTTCAAGATGGGGTTCTACTCCTTCTGTTTGAAACTTTCTAACCTCTTTATTCTTTTGAAAAAAAAAAGAGTTGGTCATTATATAAGTAATCAGAGATACTAGAGATTTATTATAGTACTATTTTAATTTAAAAATAGTCTAACTTGAATATTTCTTGTCCACAGTTTATTTGAGCAATCAAGTGTAGATAGAATAGGATTCACATCCTAAATCTGTTTCATTCCCTTTCAGTTGTTTTCAAATACATTAATCTTTCTTCATCCACTCGAACTTATTTTTCAAAGTTTGTTTACCCCAATCTAAGTTACATCTCTTGTTGAACTCCCCCTCAAACAGATAACCAATTAAATGGTTGCCCACCTCCAATCTCCTCTTTGTGCTCAATATAAATATTAGAGTAAAAGTGTGACGCCCCGTACCCCGGGGGTCACGAAAATCGAGGTGGATTTTTTTTTTTTTTTTGAAAGAAGAAACTGAAACACAAGACGTTATGAGCTAGTACTTCCAATTCTCAACAATACATTAGATTTACAATTTAATTAAATTACACAGCGAAAGCTATAAAAGTATTACATTTTTTTTTATCCCCAAATTATCTTCTGAAACCCCTTGCTCGCTCTACGATCGTCGACCAGATCCTGCAAAGAACTGAGGGGAAGAAGGAGGGGTGAGTATATAAAATATACTCAGTGAGTGACCCACCCTGGCGAAGGCAACCACCAGAGCTGCGGCCACACACCAAACACATACAAACACGGTAAGCACGCATGCGAATGCATTCATACGAGAGTATAGAAGTTCCGCATATTATTGCTACTTCTATATGCCAATGCAATCTGCACGCACATCATAAGTCCAGGCACACAAGTTGTATTCTAATCATCTTCTAGCAACAGATGAACATACAACAAGTAGCACAACATGCTGGAGTAAACATCTCACTACAAGCATGATTTCACAAATCCATGAATAAGCACGCAAACAACATGATATAGCATGCTTTCACATCAAACATAAGTTTGTCATGCACATCACAACAAACAAGTATTGCCACCAATAGTGGACTTACACAAAACCGATCACATCACCCAAACGCATAACCATACTCAATATGTTGTCCAAAAAGGACCAACGATAAACATAGATCCATACGCTATCACAAGTAGTGAAGCATCAAACACATATCATATGCACATTACATCAAGTAAAGCATGCACTAACTCGTAGTTAGTCAAAACCACCCAACTATCAGATTATGCCAATCTTTTTAAGTTAGCGTGATCTAATACCCCATCGCGATAGGTTCCATTTTATTTCCAGTTTAGGTGAAGCCGGCCACTGGCGGCCACTGGACTTCCCGGGCACCTAAACCCAAACCCGGGCAAGCCCCACCGCCCACCAATCATCACCAAGGTCTTGGTCCTCGCACCGGTAATTCCGCGTGCCACCAACACCCAATAACGACGGAGGCGACCCCATTGCGCGACATGGGGGCTACTCGGATCTTTTACGCTATACGCAACCGAGCCTCGCACTCACGGTTACCACCGAGGCCAACCGGTGAACAACCGCTCCGCCGGCCTCCCATAGAGGTGATCCACAGCTTATACCCGTGTGTTCTAACCTCTCACATCCCTAGTGTCCCAACTCCCGGCTTGCGGCCCCACGGATCCTCGCGGCCCTACGGATCGGACAGGATAGAGGCTCCGAGCACACATATACGGGTAGCCAATCTTTAAGTTGTTTTAACAACCAAATACTCTAGTTCGAACTACTAGTCCTCTTAGACTTGGGTCGCCTCACCCCGAGTTTCTTTTCCTCGAAGGGCCATTTCCCAATCTCAGACTAGTAGACAACTTCCGAGTATAACCTTTATTAAGGCACATGCAAACGAGTGTCCCTAGAGTCCAATTACTCTATCTACTCGCAAGCAACCACAAAGTACGCATAGTTATGAATCAAGCAACATCAATCTCCAAGTTCGCATATAGAACTAACATGATTTGCATATCCATTTCATAACTATAAGCATGCCAATAGCATAATTGAACAACCAAGCACATAAGCATGTTCTCAATCAACATAATCGCATACAAGATAAAACCCTAACATAGCATATTAATCAAACATAACATGCTACCAATCAATCCATATAAGGAAAATCATGCTATCACACACAAGCATGATCACACATTGGTGCTTAACCGCTCACACACATTACAAGATAAAGTAATGCATTCAAGTGTTAACATATAACACAAATCTTTACACCTACCATTTGTATGCATCAATCAATCAACTAAAATGCATCGTAAGGTAGATGAAATCCAGACACAATATCATTCAAGTACTCGGGTCGGATTATCAACCACGCAAGCACACACATAAGCACTCCCGACAACAATATCGTTTAGGTCACACACCTAGGGAGTCGTCCACGCAGGCAATCACATCGCTAATATGTTGTCCATACAACATAACTTGCAAGTATTTCTAACATTCCTAATACATGCACACACAGAACTCTTGTTCACAAGCATGACTAGGCAACGTCAATACATACACAATTTAATACTCGCATGAATCGCTCTAATTGAGTCGACAAGTAAGGTCACACGAAACATGTTCATACAACAGGGAGCATACACATGAAGATGTCCAAACACGATCACAGCTCACCCTATTACCATGCATGACCATATACCTCAAGTCAACTAGCGTTTACATGTTCCAATGCACATACATCTACATGCACTCTAGCTAAATCCGTCCGCACACTATCCCACTGGTATTTACAGTCTAGGAAACGCGAACTCCACTACCGAGTGCCCAACACACAAAATCATGCTATCGAACAATGTCACACAAGACAAACAGTATAGCTAGCATGATTATTACTATTATCTAGTATGAAAATCATCATCGTCGAATACATGTTATCACAACCTAGGAGTCACATGTTATTTTCAACATAATTCCTAGCGTACGTTTCTAGTGAATATCATCATCTAGAACATGCTATCACAACCAATAAATAAATCATGCCGACTTATCTAAACATGCTACTACATCAAGCATATAGTCCTAGCATGATTTCTAACAAGAATTCTAACAACCGAGTGAGACCGCAGGGGCACTCACCTTAATCCGAACGTAAACCTTCGAGGGTTTACCGATCGGCGCGTAAACGACGAAGCAACTCTGAAAAGGACCCACGAACGAGTCCACGACGACGAGACGATGCGGCGAGCGGTCGAGTTCGCCGGAGACTTCGCCGGAGGCGGCCGGCGGCAGCTACAGTGGCGGCGGCGGCGAAATCGGCGGCCGAGGAGCTCCGGAGACGGAAGAGGTGGCGCGACTGACGTTGGCCGGAGGAGCAGCTGCGACGAACGGCGGCGGCGCAGCCATCGACGGACCAGAGACCGGGAGAGAGGGATCCGGCGTTCGGCGCATCAATCGGCGGTGACGAGGTGCGGCAGCGGCTCAGGCAACGTCGGGAGGCAGCGGTGGTCGACGGCGAGCGACGGAGACACCGGAATCACGGCGGCGAGAATTAGGGTTCCCGACCGCGCGAGCGATCGCGCGCGAGGAAGAGAGAGGGATCGGGAGCCGGAGACAGAAGAGGAGAGAGCACCGGTGGCGACGCGCTCGCGGCGGCGAGACGAACGGCACCGCGGCGCGGCGCACGCGCGGCGAGCAACGCGGGCGAGAGATCGCGAGTGGAGGGAGAGAGAGCGAGAGGCGAGCGCGAGTGAGAGATGGGGCGCGGACTGTGCGCGACTGGGCGAGCCCATTTGGCTCGTCCGGTCAATTGGGCTCGGCTGGGCCGAGCCAAGTGGCTCGGTCGGCCGGGTCCAACTCGATTCGGGCCCAAATTGGTCCAAAACGCAACCAAATCAATTTCAAATCAAATACAAATCAATCCAAGTGCATATCAAGCACCCAAACAGTCAATTAGACTCTAAATCGAAGGAAATTAACCCGAAAATAAATTCGATTCTAACTAATCGAACCTAGGGACCTCACAAAAAGTTTTTCCATATCCCAATAATTTTTTGTCAATTTATTCGTATCTTTATTACTAGCCGTTGCCATCTTATAAATCCTAAAAAAAAAGAACAAGTTAGCAATTTTTTTATAATTATCATTTATACATGTTAAAGGTTTTATCAGCGTCCACATTGTATAGTGAAGTCGTCGATTCTGTTCTAACAAACTATATCTTTATAGGTTAAAAGTAATTTTTATATACTTGTTCCTACAAAGAAGTTGGCTTCTGGTTTTTTTTTTTTTACCTCAAATAAAAGGTTGATAATCTTTACTTCCTATTCTTTCTTTATAATCTCAAATTAAAGGTTGCTAATCTAAAAATTAGAGAACAAAAAACCAAATAAAAACTTCAAAGTTAAACAATAGATGTGGTTTTATGCAATAGTTAAACAACAAATTAGAGAAGAAAAACCAAATCAGCGTATGACTTACCACCACTTGCTGAGATCGCAACTGCAAGATTACGGCAGGATATATGAGAGATTGCAGGGGCACGACAGCAAAGGGAGCTATTGAGTTCTTGAAGTCTTGGTGCAGATAGGAGGCCGGTTATCACATTGTCAAGTTGAAGGGAAAGTCGAAGCGTTGAAGACATTGGTTAATGGACTGAACTGATTGTAATTAGAATTTAGCGTTACAGATTCATGATTTAACCATATATTCAGATAGAGTTATTATTAATTAGTGTCTAAAACTCGTTTAAGGTTTACGCATTTAATTTGTGAGCTAATAAAATAACTGTATAGGTGGTGTCTTAAATTTTGTTGGCTATGTTACTAATTAATTAGTATCCTAAAGATGATATGTGGCGAATAGCGGAAAGGATATAGATGCTACATGGCACAAATTTTAAAATTATCTTTATTTTATATATATACTAGTTTGTATCCATATGATACACAGATATTAGTCATATATATATATATATATATATATATATATTATATATATATATATAATTTTAGAAACTTATTTTTTTTTATAATTTTCATATTTTAAATTTATATAAATTAATAGGTATTTTTATTAGAAATATTATAATTGGTGATAAGTAGTGTCAGATTATTTTTCAAATATGAAAACAAATTTATTTAAAAAAATTTATTAATTTTTTCTCTAAAAAGTTTTCTATAATTTATTTGATTAAGTAATTATATTTTATTTAAGTTTTCATTTAAAATCTTTTGTATTATTGCAATAACTTATATTAAAATTGTATATTTTTATAAATTAATGTAAATGCTACGTTACTTTTTTAATGGCGGCAACGTCTTTGATCATTCAATTTTATATATTATTATTATATTTAGATTGATAACTTTTTTTCAAAATACATAAAACTTTATTTGAGTAACTTTTGTTATTTAGATAAACTATAATATAATTATATTTAACTAAAATGTTATGTTTTATTTATTTTAAATTTTAGATTATGTATTTTTTAAATAAATTACATGACTTTTGAATTCTCATTAATTAATGTAAATGTGCATGGGTTTACTAGAATAAAAGCAAATACTACATGGCATATCTAAGACATTTTTTAGATGACATGTAGCATGAAATGGCATTGATATCCGACTTTATGTATATGTATGTATATAGATTATTATAGAGATTATAGATATTGTATAGTAAATCACATTTATTTTTTTACTATTATTTCTTTTAAATAAATAAGATATATATATATATATATATATAAGGACAAATTATATAATTTTTTAGAAATTAGATTTGTTTTAAAGAATATTGTAAAGAAGTAGCTTTTTTCCAAAAACTCTTATTTTAATTAATATTTGCTTATAAATCAGATTATAAAAATCTAAAGTCTAAAATTTGGTCTTAAATTCAATTTTATTTTAATAATTAAAATTAAATTATATAAAATTATAATTAATGGGTTACGATAGCATGGTAGCATGTGGATACGCACCGTCATGCTAGTTAGACCAGTAACATCGCCCCGCGCCTTTTAACTTGCACAGCTTAAGATCCTCGTTTCCTCCTCTACTCTCATTTTTCATCTTAAAACTTTTTTCACTCCATGCCACCCTGTCATGCTATCCAATTGTAGAACATTTTTACGATACCAAATCATCATATTTCATCAAATGCAAGCTAAGTTTACCAGATTTAGCAAATTTTCACAAGATCTACAAGAAAAGGTGTGTTGATGAATTTATTACTATTTTAAATTATGTGTTTATATTGTACAATATAGTTTAAACACGCATTTTGGATCTACCAAATATTATCTTGAGAATAAATTGTGATTAATATTGTTACTCTTTAACGTATATATTAGTAACATGCATTTTAGTAATAACAATTGTGATATACGAATGTGGTTTTTTAACATGTCTTTTTGAAATAAGTTTAGATGTTACAACATCATACGGTAAAAATTTAATAGAAAGTCTAAGTGGTGTTTCTTCTTATTGTCATCCTGTTGATGTGGTGTGGTCTTTATTACAGAATTGTACATACACAATTTTAATTACAAAGTTATATAAAAAAAAAAGGTTTGTATTTGAAATGTCGTTGTATGTGCTGTAGGTATCGCATAGATATCCAATAAATATTTGCAACCTAAATGCAATTATAATTGAGAAATTATTTAAAAAATGGAAGATATGTGTAAAACGTTTTAATTGTCACCTGTGAGTGCAGTAAACTTTGTCACTTATTATATTGTGGGTGAAACAGAGCATTGATTAAAAAAAAAGTTTATGGAATCAGGTTTGGAAGCCCCTTACGAGCTCGTGCCAACTATTTATGGACCTAGCTCAGCCCTATAAACGTAATCGATCTAAGCGGGTTCCTTTGGGGTCAAGGGTAAGGCTTGACTGAATGCGGCCTCGTCATAGCCTGTAACATCATGCCCATCATGACTTATAACAAATAAGCCTTCAATGGTGAGTTGTTATATTTGGATATCTTTGGTGGTTTGTAGTTTGATAGTGGCTGAATGTCCAATCTAGTCTAGGAGAACAGCAAGTTCTGGTCTATCGTGGAAGCAATCATAGGCACCACACTTACTGGGTCCTCGTCTTCTCGTTCAGAGCCAGGCACCTCGGGCCTCCTACTTTGATACAACTTCGGCTTCTTTTTCAGTTTTATTAGTTGATTCTTCTGAGGAGGTCACCTCGGTTTGTTTGCTGCTCCCCTTGGTGAGCATGCCTGCTCCCTCTCCATCGTAAGCCTCGCAACCTAGCTATCGAATCGTTCCTAGATTTGATGTGGCCCAAATTTGTCAAACGTAGAGTTGTGATCGCAGCTGGGACAATTAACCTCTCTCCACTGTTAGTGGGACATTTTCCACTTGTTTTGCCACCACGACCAATTTCGAGCGTTGCAATGGTGCATTGGATCAGTCGAAGGCACGAATTATCACATCAACTTTTCTAACAGGAGGAGCGCCTATAGCCTCGGCGTCCTCCACTGGTCAGTCTTCTTCACATGTCGTAAATATGCAGGTTGCTACTTGCAGTCTTCTTGTAAACTATTACTTAACTGTGTCGACGAAGCAGTAGTCCAAGTCCCTGGCGCAACTTAGGAGAGAGAAAGAGGTATTAACTAAATGGATTAACGATGCAGAGTTCGTGAATAGTGAATAGAATGGAAAATGTGGAGATAAAGAATTTTTAAAAGGTGGCATAGGATTTTGCAGGTGGCCTCAATTGAGAACAAGATGGGAAAATACGGTTATAATAGTTTGGATACATCAAGCGAAGACCAACAACTATATAAGTTAAAAGACGCGAAAAGTTTTACAAGTGAGTAAAAAATTAAAAAAAAATACATAGACATAAAAAATTTGGAGAGAAACCATCCAACTGAACCTTATATTCCTAGAAGTGGAGTGACGTATTAGAATTCATGTTAGTTATATCGTAATTTAGATACATAGCGCTTATTATTATTATTTTTTATTTAAATCTTATTTTATTTAGTTTATTAAGACTTACCTTTATATTTTCTTTTATTTTTATTATTATTAGTATTAGTATTATTATATTATGTACATGTAGTTCATGCTTATTAGAAGATTAAAAAAACAAGTTATTAGCTGTTGTCAAACACATTCATAGTATTTCGTTTTCTGAGTTTAATCCTCGTTGTCAAATATATTGAGCTAAGACAAATAGTTCATATGTGTGGACGGTAATATTTTAAAATTTGATTAGGTTACCTCATATATACATTGCTTTATTCTGATACGAGACCTTGTAAGATACATCATCATTTTTATATCGGAGTAACCCGAAACTTTATAACAGAGACAGGCAATGTACCTCTAATCATATTTCAATCTTCGTAGTAGGTACAGTGAGCACGCTCGGCACATTCTATAACTCACTAGTATTTACTGTGAGCACGTACAAGACATTTTAAGTTTAAAATTTATCGAAATTCAGCTCGGTATAATATAAATATTTAAAAATTTTTTTTTTACTTCATTTAGATAACAAATAGAGGTGAGACTTTTGAGGTGTGCACAGCCTATGAATCCACATTTCATTTCATTTGTTTATGTTGAAACGCCTTGAAAATTGACAAATACCAACCACAGGCACCGAGACTCTATCCGGAAAAAGAATACAAACATCTACGGACGCTATCCCAACCTTACATATACCGTAGCCACAAGCCCAACCGCATACACCCCGATCACCTTCCCAACCACCTGCGCCCCGGCATGCGCCGCTACCCCGATTCCGGCGATCCCCACCACCCCGAGCGGCACTCCTTTCACGACTGCCGCCCGCGCACCGGCAATCACCTCCTCTTTAAACAGCTCGAGCGCGAACTCTCGAAACTCCTTCGACGAGAGCGTTTCTCCTTCTCCAGCGACACAACGGATAGCGGCATCGATGGAGGTCTGAGACGGCGTGGATGGGGCCCAGCGAGCGATGAGAGGGTGGGAGGTGAGGAGGAGGGAGTGAAGGCGGGTGGCGGCGCCGGCGAGCTGGTAGCGGCGGATGCCATCGAAGGCGTGCTGGGCTTCGAAGATGCAGTCGGCGTATACAATCTGGCAGGCGGACTTAAAGGAAGCGGAGCTGGAGAGGGAGTTCGTTACGCGCTTCGATGCGTTCAACCCCATTGATTTCACAACTAGAGAGAGAGAGAGAGAGAGAGAGAGAGAGGGAGGGACTGAAGACTGCGAGAAGAGTGTGGGTGTGAAACAAGGTAGTTGACCACGCTTAACTCAGACGGTTCTTATACGATTTTGAGTATTTCATTTGGGGTAGTTACGGAGCCACGATACATCAGTTCCAACAAGAACGACAAAGGCAGCAAAAAGGGAATTTTGTTGGGCCTTGGTTTGGGCTTAAAATTATTTTAGGAGCATTACGGGCCACACGACTACTCTCCTAAAGTTCAGGTTTTTATGAGGTAGTTCACTTTTTGTTTAAAGTTCAAATATGAAAATTTAACTTCATACTTAGGGCTTATTTATTTAGAGAGAAAAGTAAAAAAAGCGAGAAAGTTTAAAAATTAGTTTTCTTATTTCCTTTAAAAAAAAAAGGTAAAGTAGAAAGTTGGAAAGTCGATTTACTTGTTTATTTTAGGGGTTGTTTATTTCGCGCGAAATTTTGAAAAATGAGAAGTGAAAAATTGGTGAACTGAATACAGTGGGAAGTGGTTGAAAAATGGTGTTTTCAATATCTTTCTTTATTTGGAATTGTGAAGTGGAGGTTAAAAATGAGTTTCGTTGTTTACTGAATTTTGGAAGTGAAGCCGCAGAGAATTTCATTATTTATTTGATGAGTATGAACTGTGATAGCAACGAATAATAAGTAATTATTTAGTATTTGAGTTTTATATATGTGAATTATTTAAAGGGGAATTGTATTCTTTTGCTATTGCATAAAGATGGAAATAAAAAGACACAATAATATTTTTTTTTACTAGAATATAATTTATTGGATGATCATGAATTACAATGTTTATACAACTAATTTTATAGTTCATCATTTGTTTATAAATGACCATTGAATAACAAGCAAAAAAAAAAAGAAACTATTACAACATATGACAATTTGGAATACTGAATGTTATAAATGTATTTCCCATTCCACTACATCGAAACCTAGAAAATAATAAATAGAGAAAGAATACCATATTTTACGTAATTAAATTTATGAGATGACGAATTAATTAGAACCCTCAGTACTCTGCTCAAAGCGCATCATGTGGTTTATTTTTGTATTTGAGAATGTAAACCAATTATACTCCAACATCCATATAGTGGGAATAAAGTAGGTTTTCACATCTTGATGCAATATAATGCTACCCAGTACTTGTGTACAAATGATGTTCTAATATAGTATCTTTTTATTATGCTATCATCTTGAGCAAAGATTTAATCATCGGATATTTTAAACAATCATTGAGCACAAGCACGGCAACAAAACTACATATCTCCAACCCAAAAATAGATAGAATAATATTATACTCAACTAGCAGTGGTATACAACCAACACCAACACCAACACCAAGCACCAGCAGCACAACCTGCAACCAGCATAACCAACACAACCAGTACATCTAACACATCTAGCTACCAAAAGACAACCAGTACAACCAGCAGCAACATAACTAGTAAAAACACAACCACGAATAACACAACCGGCAGTAACAAACTACCACAAGCAATAACAGTTAACATTCCATCAATTGCGTCAACAATTTTCATCAACACTCAACCTGTAATAAATAGTAGTTAGCACCAGCAGCCATCAAGTGCTATTAGTTCCAAAATAATATATACTCAACCAGTAACAATAGTAGCACAACTCCTAATATATCCATTAAACATTCCAAACATATTCCTAATAACACCATGTCCAACCTTTCAAACTTAGTATTAAGATTTTCTGTGCCGAGTCGAGCCGAGTTTCGATAAACTCAGATCCCGACACGTGCCAACGGTGCCGACGATGCCGTGCCAACCATGTCGATATATAGTTATTTATTATTTTTTAAAAAATAAAAAATAATAATAAATTAATTTAAAATTTTAAATATAAGATTTTTTGACACATTCCGTGCCGATTCGTACCGTGCTGACATCTGCCGGAACAAACAGGTGCCGTCCGGCACCGAAAATCATACTTAGTAACAGCAAAGTACTATGTAGCACAATAATTTTTCACAAATTTATTTGTAAAACATAATCTCTTTCAATTAACAGAAATTATCACCAAAAGTTTTTAAATAATTACATTGAGATTTTGAAAGAAGCATTTTATCAAACATGATTGAAGCATACTTAGAAGGGTTATGCTTGAGATCACAGATTCGGGCACGGATCTGCGCACAGAGCCCGTGTGAAACGCTTTTCCCATGACAGTCATGGAAAACGTGTTTCACAGTCATGAAAAACGTGTTTCACAAGGGTTTCGTACTTAGAAACTACAACTTCAATAAAATTTAATCAAACAAAACTAATTTAATCATGTAAATCAATGGTTTATTGTAAACTTTTGATCTATCATGTTAGAAATAGAACTATCCACAAAATTAATCTTATCGGAGGTAGGGGAAAGAATAAATCTATTAGTCATTGTTTATTGTAAACCTTTGATCTATCAATGTGAGAGACAAATCTATCCACAATATTAATCTTACCGGAAGGGACGGAGGGGGGCTGGGGAGGGGAAGAGCATATCTATCAATCATCGATGGTAGATATCTCTATCACACGGAGAAAGAATAGATTTGTCGCCGACGTCAACTTCGCCGCGGCTGATCGATCGGAAATCGCACGATTGAATTTTTTTTTTTCATAAGAAATCGAAGATTGCTACAGTGATCGTGTGGATTGAGAACATGGGATGGGAAAGGGAGAACACACGCAGTGAGTTCACCCACTTTGTAGCCTTTGCCTACGAAGTGGGTGAACTTGCGCACTTATACACTGCATGGAATGTGGAACTGAGTTCAACGAGTTATTGCGTGAACTAAACAACGAAACTTAATTTTCGGTTCCCAGATCCACGAGTTCTCAGTTCCACGTGAAATAAACAGTCTTACAAAAAGTAGAAAGTTGAAAAATCAGTTTTCTTCTTTACTTTAAATAGAAAAGTGAGAAACTAACTTTCATTTCACTTTTTATATCTATGTAAGTTTGATTTTTTTCACCATCTCATCAAAAGCTAGGAAATAAGAGAAAAGTGAGAGTCATTAGATTTAGTGATGATTATTAATAATTATTATTTTTAAAATAATTAAATATTAATATATTATTATAAATAAATTAATATAGTTATAATTAACAAATGTTATAAATTTATATTCTTTAATAAAATGAAAAAATAATATAATAATGAACAATACAATAACAATAACAAACAAGTTGATACAACTAATAAATAATAAATGTATATTTGATTATATTATTTTAGTAATATAATAATTTTGATAATTTATTATTATTTTCTAAAAATATAAATAAATAAATTACTAAATAGTAATTGCTAAATAAACTAAATAATACTTTTTAATTATTACTAATAAATTAATAAATAAGATAGTAATTTTTTTTAAATTATTATTACAGAATATTTTTTTTAGTGTTCAATTTCATGGTCAAAAATATTTTTATAAGTTATAATATTTGATTAATAGAACAGAATAAACAAAAATAACAAATTGATTTCTCTCTCTCTCTCTCTCTCTCTCTCTCTCTCTCTCTCTCTCTATATATATATATATATATATATTATATATGAGACATGCGATTCTCAGATCGATCTGAAAATAGCTTTAAAAGCTAACATCTCAGATGTTGATCTTCTTAATCTAACGGCTGAGGTTTAATTTTATACTTAACGGAATAACGATCCACGCCGTTAGATCAAAAAGATCAACGGCTGAGATATTAGCTTATTAAGACTATTTTCAGGCCGACCTAAAAATAGTAATATATATATATATATATATATATAGAGGCGGTGATAGTGGCAAGATTCGACAGTCCATTAGGCGTTCGGTCAAATATGAACTCATGAATATTGATATATCAGTAATGCTAGGGCTCCCGATCTTACCACCGAAATTTTCACCTATTCGTCCAAATTAATGGCACTTCAATTAACCACCTCTTCTCTATGTGATCTTCTCTCTCTCTCTCTCTCTCTCTACCAATTTTTGTAACAGAGGTAGCACAAAGATTGCCCCGTTCTAAGGTTTTTCAACTTTCCTTCTCCAATTTTATTTTCTCTGCTTACAATTTATTTGGTTTTACAGCAAAAAAAAATGATATTACACTTAATTATTTCGTATGGTTTAATATCTGAACATGTTTTTTCTGTTTAATCTCTTTTCAGGTTGTTAAACATGTCTTCTCTGTTTAAATGAAGATACATCAAGTAAGAGACGATCAGCCTACATCAAAACCTTAATTTTTTTTTTTTTGTTTTTGTTTTTTTTTCCTGAAAAACAGAAATGCGTAAAACATTTTAGAAATTCATGAAGGAGATATACTATATATTACTAAAATTCTCTAGCTCCACTAAGGCCTCATGCCTACCTTCTGTAGCAAATAATAAGAACATGTTGGATGCAGAGTTTCTAACTTGCATAATACAAATTCATCTCCCACATCTTACACATAATATCCAACAATCTGAAAGGATATTAAACAGAGAAGACATGTTCAGATATTGAATCATACGAAATAATTAAGTGTAATATTATTTTTTTTGCTGTAAAACCAAATAAATTGTAAGCCGAGAAAATAAAATTGGAGGAGGAAAGTTGAAAAACCTTAGAACGAGGCAATCTTCGTGCTATCTATGTTACAAAGAAAGAGAGAGAGAGAGAGAGAGAGAGAGAGGGTGACGGGGAGAAGAGGTAGTTAATTGAGGCGCCGTTAGTTTGGACGAATCGGTGAAAATTTCGGTGTTAAGATTGGGAACTCTAGCATTACTGTTGATATATAATTTTAATCAATGCTAATCGGTGTTTGATCTAACGGCTGATATTTAATTTTAACACTTAACGGTGCCATTAAATATTTAACGGCGTGATCGTTATTCCGTTAAGTATAAAATTAAATCTCAGCCGTTAGATCAGAAAGATCAACGGCTGAGATGTTAGCTTACCAAGACTATTATCAGGTCGAGCTAAAAATAGGCTATATATATAGTGTTTTGTCCTAGAACTTTGCCTCCTCAAAGGTAGAACAATCTTCTCCCGTACTTGGGGCAACTGGGTGGGGTGTTGCGCCTCGAGAAGCGTGCGTTCCATCCAAGTTAGATCCCCAAGTGCGCCTTTTTTTGTGGGGGATCTAACTGGGATGGGGGCGCACTTGGGGATCTAACATGACCACGAGTCCGGTAGAATGCGTGCTGATGATTCTGGTTAGAAATTCGCGTCGTGCTTAGGTGGGACAACTTGGTACGAGATGAGTTTCAGCTCGTCATTTCAAAAAAAAAAAGTAGAACAATCTTTGGCAGCAGTTGTTTCTGCTGGTGACGGCAAGAACGAGCTCCGATGAGGTAGTCAGGTGTTCAGATGTATCATATAGTCTTCTGGAGCTTGGAGATGATAGCGCTAGTCTACATTGAGAGTATGAGTGATGATGGATAAAACTGGTAAATAAATAACAATGACAACGATATTATAGTATTTAGGAAAAAGCCATTGATCAGAGGCTCCTGACGGCCCCGAGGGCGCCCTGGACGGTCCCAATTGTATCAGGACCGTCAGGGGCCCCTGATGAACAGCAGCACTCTAGTATTTAACGATGCGTCGATAGTGGAGGAAACTCTGCATTGGTGTTTGCATCGTTGAAGTTTGGTCTGATTTTGATTAAATACCTTTTTTGTGTTTTTTTTGGAAAAAAAAGAGTAACGAAGAAAAAGTATGATTTTTTTTAAAAAAAAAATATATAAAGTGGTAATGGTTAAGTAGATGATGTGATTTTTACTTTTTTTATTTTTGGATATGTCACCGCGGAGTTTGATTTCTATTTTATATCTCGACTGGGTTTATTTTATAAGTTGGGAAAGCAAAAATTTGAAAGTAAAATAAGTTGGTCTACCAAAAAAAATAAATGGGCCCTCAATCTTAGATAAGCTATTTAATGATGAGTTATTGACAAAAGAGCAATGATGCCGTCCAAGGCAATGAGGCCTTTGGAAAATCAAATTTTAGAAGGGGAAAATGTGTTTTCAGCCACTTATTTCAAAAGTTTTCTTTTTCAGCCCCTGAAAAATATCAATTTCGTTTTCAGCTCCTCTCTCGGAAATTGTACACCTCATTTTTTACTGTCTTATTAGCATTTTTTAGAAAAATTTTTAATATAAAAGTTGTAAATTTTGATGAGATTTATAATTTTTATATTCAATATTTTTTTTAAAAATATTTCTAAGTAGATGTTTTGATACTCCGAAATATTAACGGATTTTGAATCCGACCCGTTAGGCCGTTGAAATTTTAAAATGGCAAAATATATACGTAGAAGTATTTTTTAAAAAAATATTAATATATGAAAATTGTAGACCTCTTAAAAATCTACAACTTTTAGTTTAAATTTTTTTAAAAAATATTTATATAATGATTAAAAAAATATAGCACATATTACGAAGGGGGGCTAAAAGTAAATACGGCAAATTATAGGATTGAATCTGAAGACATTTGGCCCTCTAGGGAAGAAGTTCCCCTTTTAGAAGCCCAACTGTGCTATTTTGCAAAATACCCCCTTTGTTTCGGCTGTTGTTCCAGCCTCCTCCCTCTTTCTCCACACCACCTGGTTCTGGCCCATCGACTTCAACCGTTGATCGCTTTGCCACCGGCTTTCAATTACCCTGCGGAGCAAGGTACTTATCGTGGCCGTTGGTAATCTCCAAACTATTATTTCTAATTCCTTTTGTTTTCATTTATTCTTTAGTTAGTAAAAGTTTTATCTTACGTATGAAAAATAGGAAGTGGAGAAAGTGGGCAGTTAGCCCATCAAAAAAACAAAAAGAAAAGTACTTCTTGCTAAGATATCGAAGCACTACTAATCAGCGATGTTACAGAACATTAATCTCGCTGAGAGAAACTAAAGAGATTATAATAATTCATATATAAAGTCCAATGCAGGGCAACGGAGGACAATCCCGACGTGGCGGCGGCGGTAACGGCAGCAATGGCGGTGTAACGTTGAGAAAGGGGCCGTGGACGGCGGAGGAAGACGAGGTACTGATGGAGTACGTGAGACATCACGGGCCTCGGGATTGGAGCTCCATTCGATCCAAAGGCTTACTCCCTCGTACCGGCAAATCTTGCCGCCTCCGCTGGGTCAACAAACTCAAGCCCGACTTGAAAACGTATGTACAGGAGTATATACATAGACTATACATTAAGATTTTTCAAATAATATTATGTTTGTTTTAATTAGTGGGTGCAAGTTCTCGGTGGAGGAGGAAAGGATCGTGATCGAACTTCAGGCGAAGTTTGGGAACAAATGGGCGAGGATTGCGACGTACCTTCCCGGTCGGACAGACAACGACGTGAAGAATTTCTGGAGCACCAGGCAGAAGAGGCTTGCGAGGTTGCTTCAGACACCGTTGCCCAAGTCGCAGAAGAACCACGGCAAGGTCTCCGCTGCCGGCGAGGGTGGAAGTGCGCAGAACATCCCTCCTCTTGAGGTAGCGTTGCATTGGTGCAGTTGATTTTTAGAGTTGCATTTCATTATTATTGCCTTTATAGTGAAACTTAGTCTATTAAATTTCACAATAAATATACACTTACAAACTGATAAAGAGGATACAGTAATCAAACAACGAAACATATTAAATGCGGTATTATATTTTTAATTGATTCTTAACCAGGGTCCGAGCAACATGCAATGCTCTTCTGCCATTGGCAGCGACGTCAACAGAACTCCACTACCAGAAACTCAAGAATCAGTAGCTAATGCAGAGCAGATGCCAGACGACCTGAACCACAACTTCCTTAACCTATTTGACACAACTCACCAACTTCTCCAGCCGCTGCCGCCGCCTCCATGGCCACCACTTGACCAGCAACCGTGGCCGATAAACCACCGCTTACTGCCGCCGCATTTGGAGTTCCCATTGTTACCGGAGTGCTCAGAACTCATCCCAGGACTCGACGAGTTATGTTTTCAGGAAGAGTTCTCGTGCCAAGAAGCACCGCAGTGCATGGAAAATTGCTACGACAAGCTTCCATATTTCGGCATGGACGTCGCCGGGCAGCAGCAGTGCAGTGTTAAGCAGGAGGGGATGAATAATGAGGTGCCTGACGATTTATTTGACGATTTCCCTGCAGATATTTTCGATAACTCCGGTCCACCGCCGGCGGCTTCTTCTTCTACCTCGCCGAGATGGTAAATTAAAATGGTGGAGTTTTATACATTTGACCATGTTCTGTTAAATAGATGTGTGGATCAGGAACACTGAAACGTCTTTATTTATTTATTTATTTTGTATAAGTTTAAAGGAACTTCATGTGCTTGTACTTTGATCACTATGTAAATCGTGACTTAATTAAACTGACTCTGGTTCTTGTTAGTGAGATGTTCTATAATTACATGTCGACATCATCCTCTTATGTTTCATGTTGATGATATATGGATCACTCTCTCTACTTAAATATGGGTGCATTTGATGTTTAAATTTCTTTTAGGAAAATTAAATTCTGTAACTTCTGTTTGCTTAACATATATTATATCGAAATTTACTAAGTTTTGGTTGCTTTTAGTGTTTTATTGACATATGTTACTGAAATTTTTCTCAGAAATGCATGTCTTCATGTATTTTTTTTTTCTTGGAAGTATTTTGCTTTTAGTGTTATTATTATCATAATTATTTATGAAAGAGAGCTATGTAGACTATGAAAATTCAAATGTTCTACTTTTGTTGTGACTCAGACTAACATTTACTACTTATGTATTGTTTTATATTTTTATTTTATTTTTTGCTTATTTATTTATTTTTTTTTAAGGGTTGGGAGGGGATGTTCTGATGAATAGAGATTTTCTAACAGTGGTATGAATTTGCTTTTTTGCGAAATGAATCAATTCTGCAGAAACCATTATAAAACACCTCTTATATATATATATAGTTGGCAAGTTTCCGTTCAAGATATGAGATGTTTTATATATTTTTATTTTACACATGTATTTGACCGTCCCAACAATATATTTACGTTCCTGTTGATTCAACAACTAATTTGTTGGTTAAATACAAAATTTTGTAACAGGAAAACAACTTACAATAGAGGGACTTAAAGGGGGTACATTGTAGCAGATGTAAAGTGTGAGGTTTTTCGGCTATGGAAGGTCTAAAGACTCTAAAACAGCCTAATGTACCAAAAAGAAACAGATAAAATACTATTAAATCAGCCAATCTACTTTTAAGCTTTTAAAATAATATTTCTGCTATGATACTCCAAATTATTCCATATAAAATTTAGTACTGTAGATGATTGCTATAGTATTATCAACTGGTATTATAATATTTTGGCTGAAATGTTTCATATGAACAAAAAAGTGTTAGGACAAACCAAAAAAATGTTTTCAATATTTTTTATTAAAAAGGTTGTTATTTTACAAAGCAGATTTTTACAAAATTCAGTTATTTTTTTAGTTTCCATTTGCTCAACCTTTTTTGTATGTTTTATAAAATTTTGTGGTCGAATGCTTATATAATTTGGATGCTATTTATTCTATCCAAACAGACTTCTAGAATATAAATGCGTTATTTTATCCTTCATAAACTCTACGACTTATCATTGTTGTTTCTGTAATTAGAAATGCATAGGCTTTTGTTCAAGTCATTTGTAATATTTATCTAAATACATCTCTAAGATGATTTACCTTACCAATACCAAATTCCTAAATTATGATAGGATCCATATATATATATATTTATGTATGGTGAAAAAAATTATATCACATTTTAAGATAACTAGAGATTAGCAGAGTTGAATGTTAGTCAATTCCGTCCTGGTACAAAGAGAATATAATTTCCCGGACATCTAACTAACTAATCCGCTTGTTTCGATTTCAAGATGGGCGGAAAATTTCCTCTTGGTGAGATAATTTGAGATTGGTAATGCTGAAAGATTTTAGACAGCTGATTCGCTGACCAAATTTTAGTATTTCTTATTTGATTATTTTTTCCTTTAAGCTCAGATGCCGATCAATATAATCCAATACAAAAATTGACAATTGTCAACATATTTACTTTTAAAATTCGAAAATCTTGGAATGACTTCTAATATTTTTCTTGTAAATGACACCATATATATAAACATAAAATCAACACAGCGCTACAGATATCGCAAGATATTTTAATTCATAAAAATTTGGCTCGAAAGAGGAAAGAAGGTATATTTAAAATTAAATTTTAAATTGACCTGCAAAGTGTCCCAGGAAGAAACGTGACCTTTTATTTCCCATTAGCTCGCACACAAGCTATACGAACAGAAACAGAAGACGATATTACCTCTCAACTCATTTTGTAAACTATCTGCACTTCAAAACAAAACGAACACCAAGCGTAGCTTATTAAATACATCTCACAATCCTCACTTTTATTTCCGGATCTACATATTTGCTTTAGTAGCTTTGATATCTTGACCTTTGTTAGAATCCTCAGCAATGGAGATGACTCTCGGCTGTCTCTTCTCTTCAGGGAGTCTGGGAATGGTTATCTTAAGCACTCCGTCTTCCAAGTGCGCTTTCACCGCCTCTATGTTAGCAGTCGCCGGCAACCGGAACTGCCGCCAGAACTTTCCAGTGGGTCGCTCTGCTCGGTGCCATTTGTCGCCCTCCACCTCCTCGGACTTCCTCTCGCCGGATATCCGCAGAACTCTGCTCTCTTCTACCTCTATCTTGATATCCTCTCTCTTAACCCCTGCTCTCAAGCAGACAGTGAACGTTAAAAATAGTTCTTCTTTTTAAAAAAAAATAAATAATAAATAATAAAAAAATCAACATATTATAAGTAGCAAAAGGGTCCTCCCTCAGATCTGAGGCTTTAAAATTCGTCCCAAAATTCCACCTCAGACTCAGTACATTGCATGGATGAAACAGTATAATTTAGAAATGAGGTAACACCATTGATACTCGATCTTCACAATAAACTAGCAACCCATTTTTGGTGGAATTTGAGTTGAAGCTTCAAATATAATCACATTGTCGGGATAGAGTAGAAATAAATACCTGGAACATCAAGCGAGATAATGTGTGCTTGAGGAGTCTCCTTCCAATCGGCCGAGCGAGTGCCACTGTATCCAACGATTTCGAAAGGGTGAAAGGAGTCTGCTCAAGAACTCTGAAAGGATCCTCCGCAGGCAGCATCACGTCCCACAGACTCCTGCCGTACGGCACTAACCCCATCGCTCCATGAACTACGACGGCTAAAACGAGAGCAAATGCGACGATGGACCTCATTTTGTGGCTGCGTTAGCGATCGTGGATGACAAAGCGATTTAACAATTCACACTTCACAGAAAGATCTCTGAGTTTGTCTACTCGTGGATCTTGCTGGTTGATGGACGTCGAATTTATAGGAGAGAGAAGTGGGATTGTGGAGTTTGCGTCTAACTCGTTTGATTCTCTTCCGCTCTCTAGAGAATTCTGGGATATTTGAGGTTGGTTATTTTGAAGGAGATATCTTCGAAAGGGGGGCTATGGCGTTGTCCAGAAAATTCCAACTTATAGAAACATACTGTATACCAGGCTAAAGAAAATGCCGTGTCTTGTTGGACAATACTTATAGACTGTTTTTTTTTTAGTGAAAAAAAAATAATAATAAAATAAAAAAAATAATAAGAAAATGATAAGATAAAAATTCAAAATAAAATAGTAAGATGAAAAGTGATAAAAAAGTAGTAAGAAATAGATTTGATTTTTTATTTATTTGGTATTGTAAAATATAAAATAAGTAATATTTATAAAAAATAATTTTTAAATTATTATATAATAAAATAATATATTTATTATTTATTATTTGTAATAACTTGTTTGTTATTATTATCGTACTATTTTTATTTTTATTAAAAATTTATTATTTTTAATTATTTATTAATAATAATAATTATTTTATATTATAAATTTTTTATAATATTTGCTAGTTATAATATATTAAGTTATCTATAATAGTATATTAATATTTAATTATTTTAAAAATAATAATTATTAATAATCATTACTAAATACTAATGACCATTTTCTATTATTTAGTTTTTGATGAAAAAGTTAAAAATATAAAAATTATATAGAGATAGAAAGTAAAAAAAAAAATCACTATTTTATAAAAAATCTGACTTTTTAACTTTCAAATTTTCACTTATTTTAAAATAAATAAAAAAATAACTTTTCCAAATAATAATCAAAATAATTATGAATACTAATAAAAGAAATATCAACACATGTGAAAAGATTTGGGCGATTTGTGTAAGGTTTATAACTTTCTATAGGGTTTATAACTTAAAATAATATTTTTTTTGCCTTTTAATGATAAAGTGGGCAAATTGTATTTTTTTGCTTCCGTTAATTAGTTTTTGTATTTTTGTGCCCCTAATTAATTTTGATCTTTTTGTGCCCTTTTATCATGTATAATAATAAAAATGTCATTAATTTTTTAGTCTGAAAATACGCGAACACTACAAACACCCGCGAATACCCACAAATTTATGCAAACATTATGAACACCATCCGAATAATTAGTTTTTTCGTATATTTTTGTTTGTAAAGAGCTCATAGGTATTCGTAAATGTTCGTGGATATTTTTGTCAGGTGTTCGTGAGTGTTCCAATGTGTTCGTATATTCGTAGTGTTCGTTCAGTGTTCAAAGGTATTTTCAGTGTTTACAGGTGTTGTAGATATTTGTAGGTGTTCGTAGGTTTTATATTCGTGAGTGTTCGTACGTGTTCGTGAGTATTCACATATTTATAATTTTTCAGTATAAATAAGTGAGTGTATTTTTATCATTTTATATGACAAATGGATAAAAAAAAGCCAAAACTAATTAGGAAGCATAAAACACAAAAATCAATTAAGGGAGAACATAGAAACGCAAATCACCCTGATAGATTTGATGGATTTGTTGAATCTACTTATGTATTATTGTTTAAAAAGAGCTCTGATCATTGGTTGTAGGATTATGGATTGCAATTTATTCTGTACATTATAAAATTAATATGAATAGTCAGATTTATTCAGTTAAAAGTCGTAAGTTACTAATCAGTAAAAATAAAGGGGCAATACCATATTAGCCTCTGTACTATTTATATTTGACAAATCAGCTCCTCTACGAAAAATTCGTTAATATTTTACATCCAAAAATACTTATTAGAAATATTTCTTTGAAAAATTTTTAACATAAAAATTATAGATAATTATCAAGATCTATAACTTTCATGTTAATTTTTTTTTCAAAAAATCTTTCTAAATGAATATTTTGAGACTCTAAAGTTCTTAACGGGTTAGTTGATAATCCGTTAACACTTTGAAAATCAAAACATTTATTTAGAAGTATTTTTTAAAAATGTTCAAAATAAAATTGTGGACTCATTAAAATTTATAATTTTTATATTAATTTTTTTTTAAAAAATATTTATATAATAATTAAAATAATTTTGTGCAGATTACGAGCGAAAAATTTTTTGTTCAAAATTTAATAGGAAGGGCCGATCTGACATAGATTTTAAAATAGTGGGCTGATCTGATCCAATCGGTTATAATAAGTAAAAGTATAAATTTCTAGACTAGACTAGAACAAGTTCGCTCCCTCATTTCCCAGGTCTGCAACCGCTTGTAAGCTCTAGAAGTCTCTGGTTGTTCTCTTTACCACTCTACTAACTCCTAGTAGGCCCACTTAAAAGAACCTTCTAGCCGCGCACCGAAGACGCTCATTTCCTCCATCGTATATCAAACATTCTCCCAATTCTATAAAAACCCCACTTCGTCGCCACCACCATCACTGTCACATTCAACCTGCAAAGTACTGATAAAAAAACCAATTTGTGAGCAACCATGAAGTTAGCCTTCGTTTTTACTGCAGCTGTTATCTTACTCTTTGGTTTTGTTCTTCCATCATCGAATGGATCGCTTCTACCCTTCCTAGACCGGCCGTCGTCTCGACCGCTGTCGGAGCGCATACCCGATCCATTCGGCATCTTGGAGCACCTCCCCTTCGGCGGGCTCGACCGCGACAGTGCCACCGACATGTTCAACGCTCGCGTTGATTGGAAGGAGACACCTGATGCCCACCACATCATTGTCGACGTTCCTGGTAATTAATTTTGATCTTCGAACATATGCAACAATATGTTTTACGGTAGCATTCTTTTCTCAGTTCCATGGCTAAATATTTGATACGCTGTGCGCAGGCTTGAAGAAAGAAGAGGTGAAAGTGGAAGTGGACGAGAACAGGATTCTACGAGTGAGCGGGGAGCGGAAGCAGGAGGTGGAGAAGAAAGGTGAGCAATGGCACGTCGTCGAGAGGGCCTACGGGAAATTCTGGCGACAGTTCCGGCTGCCGGACAATGCCGACTTCGACTCGATTCAGGCGAAACTGGAAAACGGCGTGCTCACAATCCGCATGGCCAAGTTGTCGCCGGAGCAGGTGAAGAAGCCCAGGATTGTAAGTATTGGCGGCGAGGAGCAGAAGGATGAGCACAAGACCAAGAATGTGGAGGTAGAGCTTTGAAGCTTTCTGCGACTTCCTTCTGGCTTTGAATGTAGATGTAGAACTGGAGTGGCTTACTTTCCTTTCGTTGTGTTATACTACTATAACTTATCACGTTTAACCGCTTTCTCAAGGAGGGACAGACTGTAAATTGCGGACGTTGCCTTTCTGATAATAATAAATGGTTTCTTTTTGTTTAAAAATGCAGAAATGGTTTCGTTTTGCATAATTAGGCTCTGATTAGTATTTTTAGCTTTTCAGCATTCTAAGAAGCCATTATGCCCTGATCTCAGTAGGGCGTTCATGGATTCAAAACCAGAGTGAACTCGGTCTAAATCGGACCGTATCATTTAAATAGGGCTATTCATGGTCCAAAATTCGGGCTTGACTGGTCTAAATTGGACTGAATCAGTTTAGAATTCTGAGATTAGAAGACCAAGAGATTATAATATGAGAGAGGCAGGGCTAGGATTAACATGATCTGGAGGAGCTTTTATTGGCGTGTGGGTTTGGGTTGAAACTACGGTGCCAGCTGTTATATCTTCTAAAATTGCGGTTTGCCGGGTAGTATTTGGATTGCAACCGGGAAACGAATATTAATCGGTTAGAACTAGGGGTAATGAGCCGAGTTCGAGTATAGTACCACTGAGTTCAAGCTCGGCTCGATTGGTTTAGCTCGAACTCGAACTCGAGCTCGACGAGCTTCAGAGGCTGAGCTCGAATTCAGACTCGAGCTCGGCTCGATTGTATCAAAAAAATCGAATTTGAGTCGATTTGAGCCGAGCTCGACTCGAGCTCAGCTCGATTGTATAAATTAGATCAAGCTCGAGTCGAGCTCGAACTCGAATTTGCTTATATAATTTTGTTATAAAAAATATTTGAATAAAATAGAAAAGTTCGTTTAGGCTCGCGAGCCTAACGAGCCGAGTAACACAATATCAAGTTCGGCTCGTTTAATTACTCGAGCTTGAATTCGTGCTCGAACTCGACTCGAGCTCGATAGTAATCGAGCTCGAGCCGAGCTTAAACGAGTTCGAGCCCGAGCTACTCGTGCGCAGCTTGGCTCGTTTTCAGCCCTAGTTAGAACCATATGGACCTTGATATTTGGTTTGGTATGTTATGATTGTGACATGATAGGATCTAAAAATTGGTTTGGTCTGTTTTGATTGGAACCAGATATGATCTAAATAATTAATTAGATCCGTTTATCTGATCCTCAATGTTATATAAATACTGTTGATCTAAGGAGTAAGTGAGCCAACTAAGCAAAATGCTACCTTACAAGGCAAGGAATATGTATGTAAAGTATCAATGGCTCGATTGTGTTGAGCGAGTAAAAACATACAACAACATAATAAAATAAGTAATTAGCAGAGCTGGATATTAAGAGATGTTCACGGTATGTCCTTTCTACAAAGTAGATTGATAGTTTGACTTTCAACTAACTGGTTGGAAGATTTGATCGTTCTCAATGAATATCTAATTGAGTTAGAGAATAAAAAGCCACAATTATAGTTTAAAAATAATATAAAATAAGTTAGCCGTTTACGTCATTGATTTTCTATGAACTTTCAACCACCACCACATATTATATAGATGGTAGTGGACTTTCAACCATCACCACATATTATACAGATAGTCGAAGAAGGTTTTTATCCTTTATGCACGACAAGAAAAATGCTTGTTATTTTTACTACCACCAAAAAATCTACTAAATCTAATTATTCATATGATTAACAAAATAAAAATAAATTTAGAAATATTTTTAAAAAGTTTAACATAAAATTATATTATTTAATAAGATTTATAATTTTATATTAAACTATTTTAAGAATCTCTTTTAAATAGTTATTTTTGTTCCTAAGTTTAATAAGTTTAAAACGATTTTTAGAAATAATTTTAAATTTTATTTTAAATTGTTAAATTTTAAATATCTAAAAGTATTTATTTAGAAGTTTTTTTAAAATTAACTTTTTCTTTTTTGTAAGTAAGAGTTTGTATTGATCAAAACTATATATTACAAAAGGTTTAAAAAATATAGAAGGAAAAACCCTTTTACATTGTTCCAAGAAGAAAGACAAAATGTATAAACTATCCAAAGTAGTAAATGAGTATCATCTTCCAAACTTTTAACGTATCCACCCAAAAGGTCCATATGCGGCTTCTATCCCGTTATTTGCACAAAAACAAACTAGAACAAAATCTATTCATATTATAAGAGGTCTGATCATGTAAATCATATTAAGTGAATCAGAGTTTTTCCAAGCAGACCCATATTTTGATTTTGCAAGGATAGAACCAAAAAAATAGAGAAAATAATCATCCATTCTAAATGGCACATTAACAAAATTGGGGGATTAACTGTATAGAAAGCTAAATCTTAGTTAACCAAAGAAATCACAATTTTTAGGAGCCATATTATTTTGAACACATGAAAAGTAGTACCTCAATAAAAACCATATCAAGAACCCACATAACTTCCAAAACCCTTTTTGGAGAATTTATCAGACTTTATGGGTACCAATACTCGGATCTTTTTCTTCTTTTATTTTTTTTCCTCTTATCAATTTTAACTTTTTTTTACCCAGAAACAAAAGAAGACTCAATCCAAAATGAGCATATGAAGAAAACCCAGTTAGACAGTCTAGGGCCCACCTGGTGACCAACCTTTTGATAAGTTCCATTAGGTTTTACGGAAAACTAATATTCGGATCTTATTTTATTCGCTTTGACAAATTAAAACTCAGGACTGCCATAACAAGTATACAAAAAATACTACCCTAAAAAACAATAATAGCTAGGCATCCAGGAGCTAAGGTGTCCATACAAGTTAACCCAACTAAGCAGAAAATGCCAATTAGCCAGATGAAAAAATCTCATTTAATTTCATAGCATTGCTAAAATTAAAGGAGGTCTTCTCAGGCAATCATCATACCACTATAAAAATTTACATATATAAAAATAGAGAATAAAAGCAGGAGAAAGGGACATTTTACCAGTATTCTTGTATTAATCAAGCCAGTTGGTTGCTAAAGAAACCAGAGTAGCATCCTTATACCAAAAGCACCATCAGCTTGGCCTGCTCAGTGAACAGAAACTAAGCATCCAATAAATTCCACAACAACCCAAGCCAGCAAGCTACAAAGCATCATAGGTTTGGTCTACTCATTTAAACAGATGCTAAACATCCCGGAATTTCCACTGCAACCCACATGCTATATATCTCGGAATTTCCACTGCAACCCACACCAGCAAGTTACTATAAGTCCCATGCAGTAAACAGACAACATTGTCACCAGTAGCAATGAATCCCATACTGCAAACAAACTACACTGTCACTAGAAGCAATGAATCCCATGCAGTAAACAAACAAAGCTGTCTAAACTGCAGTGGATTCAAGGCAACAGGTACAACACACATTCTAATATGAAATCCCATTAGCAGCTCATGAGGTTTTACTAAGAACGATTCTCATATCAGGAGGGTGCATACCCTGTCCTTTCAGTCAGATTCATGAACCAGATCCTTCTTGAGAATTTATCATACATGCTCATCCTCATAAGGGCTACTTCTTTAATTTGTTTTGTAATGCTATGGACAGATGGATTTGAGTTCTGAAAAGTCAAACTATTTCTTGACCTCCAAATAGCATAAACAGTGGCTGCTAAAACCACTCTCCTCATGGAAGCAGTACCATTCATCCCTTTGAAATTTTTAATCATCTAGAACAACAATAAATTACAACTTGTTTGTTGATTTCTCAAACCAATCTAGTCTGAAATATTCCTCCAGAATTGTATAGTGAATCTACAGCTGAAAAATAGATGAGCAATTGATTCATTTTCCTTACAAAAGTAGCAATGTGGAGCTATTTGCAAACCTCTTTTTATAAGATTATCCCTTGTAGCAAGTTTCCCATTGCAAACCAGCCAAAGTATCATTTTAGGCTTTGGTACAATACAGGATCCATGGGGCCCAATAGAGTGGTATGCTTTTTGGATAGAAAATCCCTTACCTCAACTCCATTTCATCCTATCCATGCAATTTGTTAGGACAGCATAGGATATGAATTGACTAAGATTTGGAATTTTAGAGTATAGAATTGCTGAAATTCTCCAACCTCCTCTCCTATACATCTTAGCCACAATAATGTTCCTATTTATTCCCATGGCATCAATCTCACAATCAGATATCCAATCTGTAAGTGGTCCTATATTAAGCCAGTTGCATACCAAAACAAAGTATCATCGTCATTTTCCACCTCTTTTTTTATAGTCATTCCAAAAAAACTTCTAATTTTTAAAATTTTCCTCCAAGCCCATTCAACACCTTGGGGAATGGATACATGCCAAAAACAGTTATTCTTTTAGTATATATCATGAATCCACTTGACCCATATGCTAGCTTGCTTAGAAGTTATAGCCGAAAGATGTTTAGAAATAGCAGCAACATTCCAAAGATGCATCAGCAAACCGGAACCTCCTTCTTTCTTTGGTTTACAAACAAAATCACAAGCTGCTGCAGCAAATGAACTGTTGAACCTGACCAAAAAAACCTTCTACAGATTTTTTAGACTAGGATAAAAAAAAATACTTTGACCAATAGACTTGCATAGAGAAGAGGATTGACTGTATAATTTGAAATCTACCAGCATAGGATATAGCTTTGTTAGACTAGGATGTAATTCTACTTGTAATTTTGGATACCAATTCAAAACAAACTTTAGAAAGTCTTCCAGATATGAGAGGTATCCTCAAACACTTGACTGGTAGCTGGCCTTCTTTATTTTAAAATGATCAATAAAACAGCCTTACTTTCAGCATTGAGCCAAGCAAGAAATAACTAACTCTTTGAATAATTTGCCTCTAATCTTGAGAAAGCAGAGAAGTCTTTGAAAGTATCCAAAGCTTTTTGAATAACTTCCATACTACAATGAGTAAAGATCATAAGATCATCAGCAAAACACAAATGTGAAAGAGAGATGCATTTATATTTTAGGGTGGAACCCAAATGCCTTATCAGATTTCAGACCTTTCATCATTCTAGAAAATCCTTCCATAGCCAAAACAAATAAGTAAGGGGATAAGGGATCACCTTGCCTGAGCCCTTTCTTCCCCATAAAATGACCTCTCAATTCACCATTTATAGAGATAGAGAAAGATGCAGTAGATATACATGTCATAATCCAGTTCACAAAGAGTAAAGGAAAACCCAAATCAACAAGAATGACTTGCAGATAATCCCAACTAAGAGAGTCAAAGGCCTTTTTTATACCAAGTTTTATAAGGCATCTAGGAGAGACATCATGTCTATGATAGTTCCTTATTAAACCTTGACAAATTAAAATGTTGCGTTGGATTTGTCTACCAGCAACAAAATCACCTTGATTAGGAGAGATGATATGACATACCACACTTTTGAGCTTATTAGCAAGGATTTTTGAAATGCATTTGTTAGAACATTACAGCAGGGTATAGGCCTATAATCAACAGGAACACTAGCATTTGCAATCTTTGTGACCAAGGCAATAGAGGTGGTATTGAGCTCTTTCAAGAGTTTACCAGTTGTAAAGAAATCTTGAACTGCATTGGTAATTTCCTCACCAATTATATTCCAAGCATTTTTGAAAAAAGAGCTGTGAAACCATCAGGACCTGGACTTTTAAAGTTATCCATAGAGAAGATAGTATCCCTAATTTCTCTAGAGGAAATGGGAGAAGACAAAAATGCTTTTGTTCATTTTGAAGGGAGGGACTAGGAGAGGCCATACCTTGAGCCCAGGGTTTAACCATTGTTGCTGTACCCATGAGATTTGTGTAGAAATGAATAAACGCATTAGTAATCCCTTCACGAGAAGTAACTTTGTCTCCATGATTGTCATACACTGATAGTATTTTGTTGGCTATCCTTCTTGCTCTCAAGCACGCATGAAAGTATCTGGTGTTTTCATCTCCTCATCTCAGCCAATTTATTTTTGCTTTTTGCTTGTAAAGATTCTCCTCCTTTGACAAAGCAGAAGTGCAAATCTAGCTTCTGTTTCAGCTTGAATAGAAAATGAGTTAAGGGGGCTTTTCACTAGTTGTTTTTGTGCTAGAGAGAGATCCCTCCTTGCCTCAACAACCTTTAAGTGTAAATCCCCAACTACATTTCTGTTTCACTGTCTCAAAAGCTTCTTCAGGTTTTTAAGCTTAGAGATCACTTTAAACATTTTTGTTCCATTCACTGTTGTGACCAGGCTTTTTTAACAATATCAATGTATTCCTCGTTCTCAGACCAAGCATTAATAAATTTGAAAGTTCTTTTAGTGAAAATATTTTGACTACCAAATGTAACCAAACATGGGGAATGATTTGATATACCTGGTAGAGATAATCAATTTCTGGTTGAAAATTTTCAGCCAGTATATGTTTCTCAATGCCCTGTCCAGCTTACTATAGATTCTGCTAGCTGATTCC
Organism: Xerophyta viscosa; assembly: GCA_002076135.1. Lineage (NCBI taxonomy): Eukaryota > Viridiplantae > Streptophyta > Magnoliopsida > Pandanales > Velloziaceae > Xerophyta > Xerophyta viscosa. Next base: position 472 of record MJHO01000178.1, on the reverse strand, counting down.
TGCTGACTACGCCATGTATAATAACATCCCTTGTATGGAAGGTCAATGAGACCAGTCATTTTTATTGCATCTTGAAAGTCAGCAACATAATTCATGTTTATATCATTTCCTCCTATTTTCTCATTACTGCTGAGCACACAGTTAAAATCTCCAACACAAAGCCACGGGCTGGAGATGAAAGCACTAAGATCTTTGATATCATTACAAAGGTTCTTTCTAAGAATCCCTTAATTCAATGCATAAAAAAAAATTTGACATATAAAGTTCTGATCCAATTTTGTAACTTGACGATGAATAAGTTGATCACTGATTTTAACAAGTGACATATTCCAACAACTTGGATCCCACAATACCCAAATTCTACCATTAATCGCTTCATTGTAGTTATGCAAACTACTCCAACCATCACAACATGTCTTCATAAACAGCTGGATATTTCTTATTTTTGACTCTTATTTCAAGCAAAACTAAG